>CAJQZP010001266.1:0-360000 GCA_907164705.1 Parnassius apollo
CAAAATTCGCAAAATTTGTTTCATTTAATGCATAGCATAAGTATATATTTACTTTTTTCGTGGTAGAGCCATGCTGCAGTTATATTAGTAGTATAGTTGTAGCACGTATGGGTCGGCGCGACCGGGGAAGGACCACGCTCTCACAGAATACCAGCGTAAAATAGTAGCTTAATGCTAATTTTGTATGGTGAGTTTACAGAACCGGAGACCCTTTTTACTGGAAACGAGGCATTCCACCTAAGTCCTCACGGGTGACAACGCATCTGCATTTTGATTCGTAATCGAGGATAGATGTAGATGTCTATGGGCCACAGCAACCACTTACCATCAGGTGTACTGTGTGCTCGTTTGTCACTCTATCCTATAAAAAAAAAACCAATACACTCTATAAAATTACTTTTGAGAATTTTATCTCGTTTAATCTTTGTTTTTGTACTTCCGAGGTTTCAAGCGTATTTGCAGTTCCACGTAAAAAAAATTATTTAATTCTAATTAATAAAACTTATATTAAGTGTAAGTACTAATTATTAAAAATAATTTACAAATTTCGCACTCCTTATCCTTATAAAATATATAATCAAACAAATATATAATAAGTAATAATATATATATCCCCTTATACATATAGATAAAATTGAAGTCTTTGTCTGTAATACTGAATTATCTGCCTTTTATCAAGCTGAGGGTGTTACTTGTATTTTGATTAATTATTGATCAGGGATAGATGTAAATGTCGTATGTGCCACATACACATGACAACCGCCTGTCGGGAGCTGAAACTCGAATTGACCAACTCAATAATCGGGTTGATGACGTGATGACTGACGTGGCGACTTCAAACTTGAGGATGAAATTACAGCTCCCTTAGTAGCTACAACACCTTCGCTACATGGATTCAAAGGGGACGGGCCTTCTTCCAGGTTGGCCTGCAAAATCCAGTTCGAGGCTGTCATGAAGGCGCACGGCTGGAATAAAAGTCAGGCCATGACTGCTCTCACCCTAGGCCTGCTCGACCAGGTCTTAACTGTTCTGGAAGCTCTCGGTAAAGAAGCAACTTACGAGCAGCTCCTTCAGGCATTGGAGGCGATTACGCGGCCTTCGCGGAATTAGTAATAATAAGATTTAAAAACTAAGAAAAAACGAAGAAAATTTGTTACATTTTAATAGTTATTATTAAAATAATAGAATTTTATATTTCCACTAATTTATGAAACAATAGTTTTGTTAGCACTGAATGATTATTAAATGTAATGGGTCGGCTCCACCGGAAAAGAACCAACTCTCACAAATACCGGGAAAAGAAATTTTCGAAACAGAACTGGAGGCCCGTTTTACTGTAATCGAGACATTTCATCTTCTAGTTTAGTTAGTTCTCAAGGGTAACAACGCATCTGCATTTTGATTCTTAATCAAGGTTGAATGTAGATGTCTATGGGCCACAGCATCCACTTATCATCAGGTAGACTGTGTGCTCGTTTGTCACCCCTATCCTATAAAAAAATGAAACGATAACTCAGCGGAACGGGCGAGCGCTCGACTTATAACATGAAAGTAAATAAAATGGAAAATTGGATCATTTTTTAATAAAGCGCAACCAAAAGAACAGACTATAAATAATGAATAAGCTAAAGTTAAATGAAACACGTATTTGAGATGTAAGATTTAGCGTTTAATTGTGAAGTAAAATCTCCTTCGTCTTCATGAGTCTGTACCAGCAGACGGAGTGATGATCGTAGTACGTCTGATATGCTGCTGCCCCTCGTCTGTGTAGGAATTTTAATAATTTTAGAATTGAATAAAACTTCTTTTATGGGGAATCGTAATGCTCTCAAAACGTTGAAAGATGATGATGATAAGGTTACACGCCATAAAATCCGTAAAAGTAATTTGATTCAAATGTGTTCTAATTAATTGAAATCATTTTAATTTAAGATTAACATTAATATACAAAAGTTTAATAGCTGCACACTAACCAAAGCTTATGGAAAAATTATTTTGTAAAGCATGTGCCGCGTAAAGCGACCCTACTGCTACTGGTGTACGAGCAAATAGAAAATCGTTTCAAAATATTTTTGCAAGGGATCAAAAATTACGCGTTAGTAGTAGTAAAGTTAAGTTATAAAGGTAAGTTTTAGAATAACAACTACCCTTTGATGGCATATCGTAAGATTTTTATAAGCTTAGAATTTATTTTAATAATAAAATTAGGTACAGGGACACACAAATCTTCTATTCTTGTACTGGAAAATTTCCCTGCCAGTTCAAATCACGAAACCAATCTAAACTCTTTAAATTACTGAACTAAAGCAGTTTCCCGGAATCAAAAAATATTTACTACACCCATATTTTCCCGTGAGCGTCGATGTGGTTGTGTAATATGCGACAGAGGGAGACTGAAATATGATATGGACAACAGCATCTTCCTGAAAGCAACTGAATAATATAAAATACTCTGCTAAGTATGACGCCTATAGAAAAATTCCCCAATTTAAAGAGGATGCCTTTGTTTAGCAGTGGAATTTTGATAGGAAGCAAGTGACATGTCGTGTGGGAACTTAACCGTTACGTTTGAACTGATACGTTTCTTAGTACCATAACATAATGCTTTGTAACTGGGCTTCAAAATCGTGAAAAATACTCTGTGCTTGCCTCTATTGTAATCATCTTAAAAAAAGGTTAGTGTGAATATATAGGAAAATATTCAGTGAGAAAAGTGTAGTAAAAAATGGACGGTACAACGTTTTGAGGTTGATGCGACGTTTGTAAAATAGTCCAGAATGATCTTTCGCAATATTTCAAGTCGACCTTTTATCCGAGCCTTTCGTTCCCATGAAACAGAAACAGAAACAGAAACTTTTTTATTCAATGTAGATTATAAGCAATACTTATTGAAAGTCAATTTTTTCATTTACCACTGGTTCGCAAAAAAAAACCTCTGTCCTGGGAAGAACCAGCAAGAAACCCAGCGGGACTATTTTTTTTTTCAAATTATTATTATAAACTATAATTATTATAAACATGATTGTAAGCTATTGCTTACAATCATGTTTACAATTAACACACAACACAAATTAGAAATAGCTTGGTAGCGATCACCCTTCCCAGGGGTTACTATCATCCATAAATTCCTTAATATTATAATAACCCTTTTTATACAAACTTAGTTTAATAAAATTTTTGAACTTTGCGTATGATAAATTTTGTATATTTTGTATGAATACGGAACGTAATAAATGATTACTACTCTGCGAAACGATTATATTAATAAAGCTCTGTTCAGACTTCGCTCTAATATATAAATATTATAGAGCACAAGTAAACCGCTCAACATTCATTTTTATGATCACGTTCACACTATGTTATATTATATAGTATTCGATTGCTTGCTTATTTTTACGTCAGTTACGATGTGCATCATCTAGTGTCGGTGTAAGAATATCTACTACTCCATATCGTTTCATAGGCACAATTAGATGCTGTAGAGCAAAACATAAACAAGAGATAGGTGGCAGGACATTTCTAATAACAACTCAAAGTAATAAAAAAAACTATGATTGCCAAACCACCTTCTAAACGTGATAACAATGGCCGAATCTTTCTTAATATATAATCTATGGGAGAGTACTACGTTAAGAAGTGAACATTTATAAGCTCTAATTGATGTATGTTAGTATGTACGAATGCAATATAATAGTATAACACAGTTTTCACCTATTTACGGAAGTCTGAGCTACGTGAAATGTTTCGATGATGGCTATTTTAGGTTTGTATTCTGAGAGCTTAGACCTTTCGCGGTCGAGCCGATGTAATGCTGCTACCACAATAATATATAATTTAAATATTACTCGTCAAAAGTTCACAAGCATGTTTTACTTCTTCATCGCGCAAAGTTACACGCTTCTTCTATTTTTTCTTCTTCTCTATCAGGCGTAAAAATCCACTTGGACTTGGACCTCTCCCGTTGTGGAAAGATTGGCGACCGCAGTATCAGACGTTGTTCCACCTGGCTCGCCACATTTAGCAGGCTGTTGTATAATTACTAAGATAGATTTAGCCACCCTAACTACCTACAATGTCCTCCAGATCGAACTTCATCACGAGCCATCTGCGCGGGACGGAATCATACTGTGCGATTGTGCAGGTACACTCTCTATTTCCTTACTCTTATAGTCCAATGTCCAATATAGTCCAACTTGTTCTATCACCGGGAGGGCGACCATCTGTCCCAAGGAGGTGTCGGATTTATCGTCCACAAGTCTCTCGTCAACAACGTTGTAAAGATTGGGAGTGTGTCGACGAAGGTCGCGTACCTGATACTCAGAATCAACAAACGGTATTCGTTGAAGGTTATACAGGTTTACGCACCAACCTCGGCACATCCCGATGAGGAGGTGGAGGAAATGTATGAGGATATTTACAAAGCCATTCTATTATGTATACCGTAGAGATCGCCAATCAACCGGCCTAGCCGAAAAGGTGGCGGAGGCCTTTTGATCGCCGTTTCCATTAAGTACCACTCGAAGAGAATGTTTCACTATGAAAGCACTGGAGAGGATTTGTGTATATCAGTAAATACATCGACAGATAAAGCGATTTTAATTGGTGCCGTTTACATACCACCACCAATAACTGTGTCGTCACTCGAACCTATTATCGACAACTGCAGTGATGTGATTTTATCTCATTTCGGTGATGTGATTGTTTTAGGTGATTTCAACCTTGGATTTATAGACTGGAATAAAGAGTCAAGTGGATGTTGTAACTTGACTCCATTAATTTATCACTGTAGCTTAGGGTACTTACTGATTGACTTTATGTCGTTAAATAATTTGTCTCAGTTTAATCATGTCGCAAACCATAACAGTCGTATCTTAGATCTCGTCCTAAGTAACGACAGAGTCGAAATTGATTAATCCGCTCTGCAAATTAGATTCACACCATCCAGTTCTGTCGATTGGGTTCAGTTCATATAAGTATCACTATTTACGTAACAAGCAATTTGTAACGTATAATTACAAAAAAGCTGATTATGCAATAGTAAAAAAGTAAATTAAGTCATATCGATTGGGTCAAAGAACTGTCGGATCTGGATGACGTTGATATCGCTGTTTCAAAATTTTATCAACTTATATATGATGATATTCAATCAACTGTACCCAGAACTAAACGTCGTAGTTCGAAATATCCACATTGGTTCACAAGAAACCTTATAAAATTAATAGCTGAAAGAAATAGAATTCGTTCAAGACACAAGATTTACCGGAATCCTAGAGACAAGATTGAACTTATCTTATCTAATAAACGCGTAGAGTCATTAATGTCAACTTGCTACAATACATATTTAAAAAAAACTGAATATGCTCTCATTAAAAACCCAAAAAAATTCTGGTCTTATGTCAAATCGTACGGAGGTCTTTCCAACTTACCGTCTGAGATGTATTTGGAAGACAAGGTTGCGCGTGGTAGTGAGGATATTTGTAATCTTTTTTGCAACACGTTTTTATTCGATTTACTCTCCCCCTGACAATTCAACGCAACCGGATCTTGGAGATTGCTATCCACAATTAAATCTAAGCAATGTTAAAGTTACAGAGCGAGACGTCGGGAAAGTATTAAAGTCAATTGACCCGAATAAAGGTGCTGGACCGGACGGCATCCTACCCTACGTTATTAAAAAAACGTATAAATATTTAACTCTCCCACTTAAATTGCTTTTCGATAAATCAATTAAAACTGCAAAATTTCCTGACGAGTGGAAAGTTTCCAATGTGATACCCATCTACAAAAAAGGTGACAAAAGCAATATTGAAAACTACCGTCCTGTTTCTTTATTAAGCTTGTTTGCTAAACTTTTAGAAAAAATACTCTGTCCCATTTTGTCTTCTCATTTATCAAAGGTAATTTCTAATTGTCAGCATGGTTTTTGCGCAAATAAGTCTACAGTTGTCAGTAACCTACTAGAATAAACCTCGAACTTGGCGAGATACGTTGATAAAAATAAAGAGGTTGATGCTAAGGGGGGATAAGTCGCTGGGGGGATAAGTCGCTCGCGTCCGTAGGCTTCGACCACCTAATCCTAGGCCCACCCTACACGTTTCCCCCGGGTGGTGCTAAAAGAGCGACAAAGCCGAAAGAACAGACTCGGCTACTCGCCGTGTGGTAGCGGCGTAAAATATGCCACGCCCTAGTTTTCGCACCATGAGGCAAAAAGTAAAAGAAATGGCCCCGAGTTCCCGGCGCCCCTTTAATGGGGCAGGGGTGCGAAGAATCTCCGGGAGGAAAACCGGCGTCGAGGTTCGCCACCCGTCACGTTCTGTCTCCCAGAGAGGCGAAAAGTGGATTGCAGAGGCCCGTCTGGCTACGTTGAATGTATGTGGGGCAATGAATGATAAAATGGATGAAGTATGCGATATGATGTATGATAGAGGAATAGATGTATTATGTGTAAATGAGACGAAAAGGAAGGGGAAGGATGTCACTGCACATGGCATGTATACCGCATACTGGTCTGGTGTAGACGAGATCGAGCGGGCATGCCAGGGAGTAGGTATCATCCTTTCAGAAAGAATGGGCCAATGTGTGAAAGAGTATGAATGTGTAAGCCCAAGACTGCTATGGATACGAATGAAAGTGGGCTTAAAGAAGTTGTTTGTGTTAGGGGTCTACGCCCCAGACATGTCTAAGCCCACTTATATCCGGGAGCAGTTTTGGGAAATGGTAAGGATGGTGTTAATGAAGTGTAAGGGAAATGAAAATATTATTATGCTAGGAGATTTTAATGGAAGGTTTGGGGTGAGGAGGCTTGGTTATGAAAGGATATTGGGAACGTTTGGTGATGAAAGTATAAATGAGAATGGTGAAAGCCTCCTCACCGTATGTGTGGAAAGGAATCTTTTTGTGACGAACACTTTCTTTCGTCATAAGAAGATTCACATGTATACTTGGGAAAGAGGTGATGATAGAAGCATGATAGATTTCATAACTGTGGATGAAAGAATGAGGAGCGCAGTGGTGGATACAAGGGTTTACCGGGGGTCCAACGTAGGGACGGACCACTACCTGGTCTTATGCAGAGTTAGGGGTTTATTCAGACGTTGGCGGCATAGGACATCTGTGTCTACCACTGCGTTAATGCGTATACAACAATTGAGAGATTACAAGATGAAGATGTGAAAGACAAGTACAAATGCAGACTGAGAGAAAATATAAGTAATTTGGATGAGTTGTGTGTGAATGAGTTAGACTTGGAGAATGTGTGGCATAATGTTAAGAAAGGTTTAGTGGATGCAGCTACCGAAGTATGTGGTGTTAGTAAGAGAACGAATGAAAGGAAAGACAATACGTTATGGTGGGATGATGAGGTACGTATGGAAGTTGAAGCAAAGAAGAGAGCATGGCTAGATTTACTAGCGACCAAAGCTGGTAATTCTGGCGGTAAGAATGATGAGAATGAAAGAAAAAAGGCAGAGTTTAAACGTTTAAATAAGAGAGTAAAAGAATTAGTTGAAAGGAAAAAGCAAGAAAGAACGGATAGGAATGATAGAAGAATATCGGATAACTTCCAGGCAAATATTTAGAATGTTCTGGAAACTCGTAAGAAATACCAGGGGACTTTCAAAACAGCCTAGATTGAATGCGATACGAGACGAGAATGGCTGTATCCTGAATGATGAAGTGTTGAGTCTAAAGAGATGGAAGGAATATTTTGAAAGCGAATTTATGAATGAGGAGAAGTGTGAACTAAATGAAATACAAATTCCGAAAGAAGATGAAAGAGATAGGGAGATAAGTATAGATGAAATAATGAAAGCAATGAAAAGCATGAAAGTAGGTAAGGCAGCCGGATATGATAGCGTTTCACCCGAAATGCTAAGGGCTGGAGAGGACGTGATGGCAGGCCTGCTGTACACCTTGTTTAATTTATGTTGGGAACTAAAGCGGGTACCGGGAGACTGGTGCAAAGCCGTGATAGTCCCAATATATAAGGGAAAAGGGTCACAGCAGGACTGTTAAAACTACCATGGTATCAGCCTTCTTAGCATTGTGAGAAAACTGTATGCTAAGGTACTAATTGAAAGAGTTATGAAAGAAACTGATGAAAAAATTTGGGATGTGCAAGCGGGATTTAGAAAGGGAATGGGGTGTACAGATCAAGTCTTTTCCATGCGCATGATCGCGGAGAAGTTTTTGGCGAAAAACCAAAAAGTTTTTTGTGCGTTCATGGACTTGGAAAAAGGCTTATGACAGAGTGGACAGGGATGTGTTATGGCAAACGCTGAACGCATTTCGGTTGAGCGCTGGTTTGATACAGGCATTAAAGTCTCTGTATAGGGACTAGTGCTTGTGTTAGAATCAACGGGGTCTACTCGGACTGGTTTGTCATCAATAAAGGTATCAGACAGGGCTGTGTAGCTTCCCCGTGGCTGTTCAACCTATTTATGGACAGCTGTTTGGAAAATTTGAAAGTTGAAGAATGCGGGTTAAGAATGGGTGAGTTAACCATCAAATGCCTTTTGTACGCCGATAATCAAGTCATACTTGCGTCGTCGGCGGCCGAGTTGCAAATGATGGTTACATTAATGAACAGGTCATTAAAAGAAAGGGGAATGAAAGTGAACGCAAGTAAGACGAAAGTGATGGTTTTTGAAAGAGATGAAAGCAAAACGGTATGTGAAATAAGAATAGAAGGAGAGTTAATTGAGCAAGTGGATGAGTTCGTATATTTGGGATGTGTATTCAGCAGGGATGGGAGATATGATAAGGATATTGAACGACGAGTGAATGCAGGAAATAAAGTAAATGGGGCTCTACACTCTATTGTGAAAAGTCAGAATGTGTCAAAAAAGGCACGTATGGCAATTCACAGTGCTGTATTAGTCCCTACTTTAACGTATGGTAGTGAAAGTTGGGTGTGGCAGAAGAAGCACGAGAGTATAATAAATGCAGTAGAAATGCGGTCGCTAAGGAGTATGTTAGGGCTGAATCTGAGTGACAGGGTGAGAAACTGTGTGATAAAAGAAGAGTGTGGTTTGCAAGATGATGCGGTGACCAGGATTAAGAAAGGAATGCTTCGGTGGTTTGGTCATGTAGAAAGAATGAATGCGGAAAGACTGACAAAGCAAATATATGTTGCAGAAGTGAATGGAAGAGTCGGGAAGGGACGTCCTAGGCGGAAGTTTGTCGACCAAATTGGCGATATACTAAAAATGAACCAAATTAAGAGTACCCTTAACCGACGAGCATGTATGCGTAGGATATATGGATGTGGAAGAGGCGAGAAAGGTATGTCAGGATCGTGCTAAATGGAAGTCTGTAGTCTCTGCCTACCCCTCTGGGTGACAGGCGTGAGTGTTTATGTATGTAGGTTGATGCTGTATACACCGATTTTAGTAGCGCGTTCCATAAAGTTAACCACGCCATTTATTTGTCCAAATTAAATTATTATGGTATTCACGGAAACCTGTTGAATTGGATAAAATCTTACTTATTTAATCGAATTCAAAGAGTAACAATACAGGGTTTCAAGTCTTTTTCGTTTTATCCAACTTTAGGCGTTCCACAGGGGTCGCATATCGGCCATGTTCTCTTTTTGGTATTTATAAATGACATTTCTGCTCACATTTCCTTTAGTAATTACTCAATATTTGCAGATGACTTAAAATTGTATAAGGTTATAGAGTCTCCAGGTGATGTAGTTAGATTACAGACAGATCTCACCTCTATCTCAGATTGGTGCAAAAGTAACAAAATGCTACTAAATCCTTAGAAATATCTGTCTATAAAAATTACCAGAAGGAGAAAATTATTCGCTGCAGTTATTTTGTAGACGGAGAAAAATTAACAGAATCCGAAGTAGTCCGTGACCTTGGCGTAATGATCGATAAAAAATTTAATTTCAACATCCATATTGATAATATTGCATCCAAAGCATGGAAGATGGCAGGATTCGTAAAGCGAATATGTAAGGATTTGCGGAACCTTATATCTATTCTATACACTATATACAAAGCTCTTATTTGTAGTACATTAGAATATGCATCACCTGTTTGGAACCCATCATACCAAATTCACAGTGATCGAATAGAGCGTATCCAGCGCAATTTTACCCACTATCTAGCCGTTAAAGATCAAACTTGTCCTTACCGTGCTGAATATAATACTAGGCTATCCCACTTCAAATTAGAGTCTCTCGGAAAAAGGCGTCGACTTAGTGATCTTAAAATACTTCATAAGCTAATTCACGGCCTCCTACTATCACCAGCACTGTTAAATCAATTAAGTATCAGAGTTCCAAGATCTATTCCAAGATATCCGATTACCAAAATCTTCTGTTTATCCAACCAGAGAACAAATTTAGGTAAACGAACCCCAATAAATAGGTTAATGCAAACGTATAACGACATAACCACCAACGGCGACGTCGACATTTTCCATACGGATAACGTATCAAAATTTGCTAGATTATGTAAATTTATAACACTATCTCTCTTCTTCAAGTTTAGCATTAGTTTCATTGTAATCAAATTACTTGTAAATTTATTAATGATATTGTTCTAGTTAAGTAAGTTAACAACTGTCTTATTGTAGCTGCACTATTTTTGTGAATGTTGTATATACCTTTAAAGGCGAATCATTTTGAACAAAACCAATTGTGTTATATTTAACAATGTCTAGTGATAAGCCAATGGTGTACCACGAGGTGCAACATAAAAAAAAAATTATTTTTCAACAAATAAAAGGAAATAATATTAATATAAAACCCCCCCAAAATTCTGTTAAATAAATAAATAAAGCAATGCGTTCCTCCAAAACCCACTACACGGTGTTGATGGGGGACTTCAACGCAAAACTAGGCACAAGAGAAAACGGTGAGCTGAAGTTAGGGAAATTTGGAGTAGGGTAACGGAACCGAAGGGGCCAGCAGCTGGCCGACTTTATGGGGAAAGAGGAACGCTTTATGATGAACTCTTTCTTCCAGAAGCGGCCCCACAGGAAGTGGACCTGGTCGAGCCCCGACGATTCGACAAAAAATGAGATTGACTTCATTATGATGACCAGACGCCAACTGTTCAGTGATGTCTCAGTGATCGCAAGAGTGAAAACTGGCAGCGATCACCGAATGGTTAGAAGCCAACTGAACCCAAACGTTAAGTTGGAGAGGTCTCGTCTAATGAAGTCAACGCTCCGTCCCCCTCGTGCTCTAATCCAGAATCCCGAAAACTTTCAGCTCGAGTTATGTAACCGCTTTCAGTGCCTACAAGATTGCAATGCAGTGGACGATATGAATGACAAGCTCGTAGAAACTGTCAATGTGGTCGGAGCTAAGTTCTGCAAGACCCGCCGCAGAAGAACACAAAAACTCTCCGATCACACCCTTAATCTCATGGCTGTTAGACGGGAGATGAGGCTGCAATCGTCAACAGATTTGACAGCATACAGGCAACTGAACAGACAGATCTCCAAATGCATGCGACGAGACTTACGCAACTTTAATACTGCTCGTATTAAAGAAGCGATCGAGCGGAACCAGGGCTCCAAAGTCTTTGCCAGAGATCTGTCTGCCAGTAAGAGCCAACTGTCAAAGCTGAAGACTGATTGTGGCAGCATCGTTTCCGGGACACCTGGGAATTTGAGTGAGATTGAGAGGTTCTATGGGTAGCTGTACACATCATCGTTGGAGCCACACGCAAGTGTGTGTAACGACCAAGAGCAAGTCTTATCCGACACTATTTCGATGATAACCCCGACGTCAGTCTAAGCGAAATTAGAATGGCTCTCGAGCACCTTAAAAACGGCAGGGCCCCAGGCAAGGATGGAATTACAGCGAAACTTCTGAAATCGGGTGGAACACCGGTACTTGAAGTCCTTCAGAAGCTCTTCAGTTCCGTCCTCCATGGTGGGACTACTCCAGAGGCGTGGAGCAGAAGTGCGGTGGTCTTGTTCTTTAAGAAAGGCGACAACGCTCTCTTGAAGAACTACAGTCCGATTTCCCTTCTGAGCCGCCTCTACGTGCTGTTTTCGAGAGTCATTACGAATCGTCTCGCACGCAGACTCGACGACTTCCAGCCTCCCGAACAAGCCGGTTTCCGAAAAGGCTTCAGTACCATAGACCACATACATAACCTGCGGCAGATTGCGCAGAATACTGAAGAGTACAATCTGCCACTTTGCCTAGCGTATGTGGACTATGAGAAAGCCTTTGATTCCGTCGAAATTTGGGCGGTGCTACAGTCCCTTCAGCGGTGCCAAGTAGACTTTTGATATATCGAAGTGCTGAAGTGTTTGTACAGTAGGGCTATGATGGCTATCCGAGTACAGAATCAGAGCTCGAAACCTATTCAACTGCAAAGAGGTGTAAGACAGGGTGACGTTATATCCCCGAAACTATTCACCGCTGCATTGGAAGACGTTTTCAAGCTACTGGACTGGAAAGGATACGGTATTAACATCAATGGCGAGTACATCACTCACCTTCAATTTTCCGACGATATAGTCCTTATGGCAGAATGGCTGGAGGACTTAAGCACTATGGTCAATGTCCTCAATAGTGCCTCCCAACGGATAGGTCTTAAGATGAGCATGGACAAAACGAAGATCGTGTTTAATGTCCATGTCACACCTATGCCGGTAGTTGTTGGGAGCACTATGCTCGAAGTTGTTGACGAGTACGTTTACCTGGGACAAATAGTCCGACTAGGTAAGTCCAACTTCGACCGAGAGGTCAATCGACGCATTCAACTCGGCTGGGCAGCGTTCGGGAAATTACGACATATTTTCTCGTCAGGTATACCTCAATCTCTAAAAACTAGATTGTATAACCAGTGCGTGTTGCCAGTGATGACTTACGGATCTGAGACGTGGTCCTTCACTGCTGGCCGTATGAGGACGCTCAAGGTCGCTAAGCGAGCTATGGAGAGGGGCTATGCTCGGAGTTTCTCTGCGTGATAGACTCAGAAATGAGGATATCCGCAGTAAAACCAGAGTGACCGACATAGCCCAACGGATTAGTAAGCTGAAGTGGTAATCGGCCGGCCATATAGCTCGAAGGACCGATAACCGATGGGGAAGAAAAGTTCTCGAGTGGCAGCCTCGTACCGGTAGGCGTAGTGTAGGGCGACCCCCCACTAGATTGAGTGACGACCTGGTAAGATATGCAGGAAGTCAATGGATGCAGGTGGCTTAGGACTGTGCTTTGTGGCATTACTTGGGGGGCTATGTTCAGCAGTAGACTTGTGAAAGGCTGTAATGATGATGATGATGATGATAGTCCAATGGGACGGTGTGGAGAGATCACGTGCAGTACTAACGACTTTACGTGTTTTTCAAGGCACGGAGGTGAAACACCCTTTCTGACTCCTGCTGCTGAGAGTTTTTTCTCAGGAAAACTTAATAACTAATTTTGACCCGAACCGGGATTCAAACCCGGGACCTCTTGATTAGAAACCGCGTCTACAACCAAAAGACCAAAAAAACAGTCTACCTGGCTACGTATATACCTATCTAATCTTAACTTCTAAGTTGACTCTTAAGAATGTATGAAAAGACAATGAAAAGGTTTTGCTAATGTAAGCTCGCCTTAATTAGCTTTTTATATAAAAATCTAAATGTTTCCGTAGCAGAAAATTCTCTTTGTAACTAGAACTGGAGCTAAAATTCTTTTAAATAAAAAAAACTTAAACGGCAATTATGCAAGTAGAGCGCGGACGAGACGCGAACGTAGTTGTCTCACTGGAACAGAAATGGCAACGTTGGCTTCAATAGATTTGGTTTCAGATTGAAGAAAACATTCTGAGCTAATTTATGAGATAGAACAGATTTATATATTTATAAACAGTGATATAATATTAAAGACCAGATATAATATTAAAGAACATTTCACTGTAAGCGAGGCATTTTATCTTTATCCTCCGAGGAGACAACTATTCTAGGTTTTGATTTTTAGTCGAGGACCATCCTTTCACATCGGTTGTGAGTTTTTTCGACCTATCTGGCTGTACTAATCCTTTGGGTTATGACTCATTCAGCCCTCTTCATAGTTATGATTTCTTAAATTTACGCGAACACTACACATTGAATAAAACTATTATTTACGGATTTTATCGCGTTTAATTACTTTAATTTATTTTTTATTATTATCCCGACTTTTCGGGTGCTTTACAGCACCCATGGTCACTGGGGGAGACTGAGATGTTTGACGTCCCAATGCTCATTGTTAGCCCGGCTACCTTCAGTTTTTGAATATTAAATTTGGTCCGATTTACGCGAAACGAACTTACAGTATCTTGAAGTCTTGCAGTGGTATGCTTGGGTTTGGGTTTAATTTTGTTAATTATAGGATCCCAAGCAGATGGCAGCACCCAACCATCTTCTCTATTGAAATTAGGATGTTTTTTAATTTCAATAGCCTCACGTATCATCCTTGGTAGGAATCGGAGTTCTTTTGAGAGGACTTGTGGTTTATCAAATCTGATGTAATGGTGGGGACGATCCTGAACATGTTCACAGACTGCAGACTTCCCGGAGCGTCGGTACTTCACGTCAGCTATATGTTCTTTCACGCGGGTTTTTATGGATCTTTTTTGTTTGACCTATGTAAGAGAGACCATATTGACAATCTAACTTGTACACTCCTGCATCTTGTAGAGGGATATTACACTTGACGGATGGTAAAAATTGACTTATCTTCTTCGGCGGCTTGTAGTATGTTTTAATGGAAGCTCGCTTCAAGATGTAGCCCAATTTAATAAAGAAACTCCAAAAAATTAAATCTCACGTGACTTCGCTAATACCATCCTTACCAAACCACCGAGGTTGTATGGGTTGCCGAAGATACACAAACCAAACGCTCCACTACGTCCTATAGTGAGCCAGATCGATTCACCAACTTATAAGCTGGCACAACACTTGGCAAAAATACTGGCACCACTGAGAGGACATACCAGAGCACACACAAAGGATTCATACCATTTTGTTAGTGAGATAAAAGACCTACATCTCGCTGACAATGAAACTATGGTCAGTTTTGATGTTCAGTCACTATTCACATGCCTACCTATTGAAGACTGCATCTCAATTGTAACTAGGAAGCTAGAAGATAACAACATGCCTGCTGAATATGCAGTATTACTTAAACATTGCCTCACATCTGGCTATCTATTGTGGAAGGAAGAGTTCTACAAGCAAGTAGATTGTGTGGCGATGGGCTCACCTGTATCTCCCATAGTCGCCGACATATTCATGGAGGACTTCGAGAAGAAAGCCCTTCTTACTGCTCCTGTAAATCCAAGATTCTACAAGCGGTAAGTAGACGACACTTTTACAATTTTACCATCTGACAGAGTAACTGCATTTTTAGACCACCTTAACTCTATAAACTCTAAAATACAATTCACAATGGAGTTAGAGGCAAATAATTCTTTAGCTTTAGATTTCGAATGACTAACATTCGAAATCCTGATAACACTATTGGTCACACTGTGTATAGAAAAAAAGACCCATACCAACCGATATTTAAATGGTGAATCTCACCATCATCCTTCACAGTTAGCTACCGTGGGTAAATCTTTGTTTCAGAGAGCACGAGGGATCTGTGACAGAAAACATCTGGCCGCCGAACTTCAGCATGTCAAGCAAGTGTTGCAAGACAACAAGCTTCGGATCCCGCGCCTACGTCACAGTGACCGAGTGATGCCGGCCACAGTCGAGCGTGTGCCTGCTGTACTACCATATGTCAGAGGAGTCACAGACAAGGTTGGCTACATCTTGAAACGAGCTTCCATTAAAACATACTACAAGCCGCCGAAGAAGATTAGTCAATTTTTACCATCCGTCAAGTGTAATATCCCTCTACAAGATGCAGGAGTATATAAGTTAGATTGTGAATGTGGTCTCTCTTACATAGGTCAAACAAAAAGATCCATAAAAACCCGCGTGAAAGAACATATAGCTGACGTGAAGCACCGACGCTCCGGGAAGTCTGCAGTCTGTGAACATGTTCAGGATCGTCCCCACCATTACATCAGATTTGATAAACCACAAGTCCTCGCAAAAGAACACCGATTCCTACCAAGGATGATACGTGAGGCTATTGAAATTAAAAACATCCTAATTTCAATAGAGAAGATGGTTGGGTGCTGCCATCTGCTTGGGATCCTATAATTAACAAAATTAAACCCAAACCCAAGCATACCACTGCAAGACTTCAAGATACTGTAAGTTCGTTTTGCGTAAATCGGACCAAAAATTAATATTCAAAAACTGAAGGTAGCCGGGCTAACAATGACCATTGGGACGTCAAACATCTCAGTCCCCCCCGTGACCATGGTTGCTGTAAAGCACCCGAAACGTCGGGATAATAATAAAAAATAAATTAAAGTAATTAAACGCGATAAAATCCGTAAATAATACCTCTTCATAGTTACCTTGAGCTTCCTCATACGACCAGCTGTGAAGAAACATGTCTCAGATTCATTTGCCTCACTTACCTTCGGGTGGATTGTGCACTCGTTTGTCGTGGTAAAAATCGGTTATCATCGTGGTCCACAACTAAATATAGGCCTTACTCGAAGCCTGCCATAAAACATGTTCCTTAGCCACCTGTACCTGTGTCCATTGTGTTCGTGTTTTACTAGGTCGTCAATATATAAAGCAGGGGCTCTATATACCACGAGAATTTTTACTCCCCGCCGGTTGTCGGCTCAGCCATTTGGTTGGTCCATTGTCACTTTAGCTTACTGATCCGTTGGGCTTCGTAGGTAAACCCCATTTATACAGCGAATAACTTTTGCTATAAAAATATTTAATAAGCAGAATATCTTTTGCTATAAAAATATTTAATAAACAGAATATCTTTTGCTATAAAAATATTTAATAAGCGAATATCTTTTGCTATAAAAATTTTTAATAAGCAGAATATCTTTTGCTATAAAACTTTTTAATAAGCGAATATCTTTTGCTATAAAAATATTTAATAAGCAGAATATCTTTTGCTATAAAAATATTTAATAAGCAGAATATCTTTTTGCTATAAAAATTTTTAATAAGCAGAATATCTTTTGCTATAAAACTTTTTAGTAAGCGAATATCTTTCGCTATAAAAATATTTAATAAGCAGAATATCTTTTGCTATAAAAATATTTAATAAGCGAATATCTTTTGCTACAAAAATTTTTAATAAGCGGAGTATCTTTTGCTATAAAACTTTTTAATAAGCGAATATCTTTTGCTATAAAAATATTTAATAAGCAGAATATCTTTTGCTATAAAAAATTTTAATAAGCGAATATCTTTTGCTATAAAATATTTAATAAGTGAATTTCTTTTGCTATAAAATATGTAATAAGCAGAGTTAATCAGTGTCCATTTTTATACAAATAAGAATGACAAATAAGCACACAATCTTTCTGATGGTACTTGGGTCTGTGGCCTATAGAAACCCTCTTCTGTCTCCCAGTATGAATAATAAAACAGAAATTTTAGCAACACTGAGGAACGTGATAGGTCAAGGTTTTCAACACAGCTGCTAAGGTTGTTGACGGGTGACGAACTGTGAAATTATTAACACTCACTCTAAATTTCACAGTACGTTAAAAGCCCGGGTTCAATTCCTGCCGGCATCAATGCCGGCAAAATTTGTTAGTTACAATATTAAGTATTTATAATTTTAAGTTTAAATTTATAATTTAAAGCGGTGGAGGAAACCATCGTGAGGAAACCTGCATATCTGAGGAATTATAATATTTCGGAAACATAGAGTCCGTCGTCTGAATACGCACTGCATTATCACAGTGGAATAAACGCTCCATATCTCATAAGAACCAATATATATACCCTTGTTATAACATTATTCAAGCAAAATAAGTTAGAAACTAATATGTTAAAAAGAACACCTCATTATCACAAAACAGGAACTTCGGATCATTTTACTCATTATACGTTCGTGACAATTAAGGCAATTCCTACGGGAGAGTCCCATGTCATGAGGGCGCACCCACCCACAGCAATTTAACCCATAAATACTTATATATAGAGACTACTTTTCTATGAAGAAGTTTAGCATTATAGAATCAATATGAAATTTTTTATCCTCTAGTGCAATAAAAAGTTAGTTATCCTACAGATATTTATTTATAATTTACGTTCATTTCGTACTCCATTTTCGCGTGAATTTTATTGTGTTGATTTTTGGATTTTTCTAGTTTTTTATTAGTGTTTTATGCCGTTATTCACTGCTTGTTTATTCTATAGGCAGTGGCAGAGCAATGTAACTACCCCGAAGCAAAAATTTGATTAGGGCCCTTTTGAACTAAACTAAATGCATAAGGTGTAAAAATACTTCATCGTTAGCTTTTTATTTCCCACTGCAGGGTATAATAAAGTAAAGCTACTTAATTCTAAGTAGTATATGTAACGCAGCAGATAATATTTATTAGTATTTCCTAATCTATAAAATATATAAATGAGGATGCCCTGAGTGACTGATTCATTTACCAACCCACAGCCCAAACGATATCCGTAGAAATCTGAAAATTGGACAACAGCTGCCTTTTATAACGTATGCATCCACAAAGAAAGGATTTAGGAAAATTCAATCTCTAAAGCGTGAAATAGGATGTTACAGTTACTATGATTTTTTTTTATTTCACGGGGCGTTTGACTTACTACAAGTTACTATAGTAAACCGCACCGCTTTAAATCATAAATTAAAATTCTCTGTATAGAAAATAAATGAATTCGGATTTAGAGTTTTTTGAAAACGACCCAATACCGCCCGGAACAAGAGAAAAATTTATCTTTTTTTTTTGTTTCAAATATTATGTTAAAAAGTTTCTTCGTATTTTATTATACAAAATTAAATAAAAATATCTTTGGTTGTACTGTTTGCATCAGGCTGGTTTTAATATCAATACTAATAGGACATTATGAAAAATAAAAATAAAATGTAAAAGTAAAAAAATACTTTCTATGGTGGGATTGAAAGGGCATCGTTTATTATGAGCTTTTACCGCCGGGAAAACCATCGATTTAGATCTCTACTGCCAATAACTAATGAGACTTAAGCAAGAAATTGAGAAAAAAACCGGCCGGAATTGATCAACAGAAAAAGAGTGGTCTTTCATCATGATAACTCCAGACCACACACATCTTTAGCCATTCTCCATAAATTTAGAGCAGGCAGTTTAGGCAGTGTTAATGCATCCAACATTATAGTCATGACCTTGCAACCTCAGATTTTGACCTGTTTCAGTCTCATGAGAATTATTTGGGTAGTGTACTCGTAAGTTAGATTACCATCAAGAGATGACAGTCAAAACTACTTATCGCATTTTTTTGATGAAAAATCCCAAGATTTGTACAGCAACGGCATTATGTCAAAATCTACAAGTTATTGAACAAAATGGTACATATATATTACTAGCTGTGCGGTTTCACCCGCGTATATCAAGCGTCATAGCCGCGCAAAATGAAATGACGCCTATTTCAAGCATTTGAAAAAAGCATTTTAAATAGAATTGTATGGAAAAATGTCAAAATTAATGGAGCACTTTTATCTATCGGCATATTTACTTTATAAAGCGAAGTTAAATTTGATCCATCCACTATTTCTCCTCCCGGATAAGCGTCATCCCTCTCCCGCCTCAGAAAGTGTCCCAAAGTTTTTTCTATTTTGAAAGAAAACAACGATACATGAAAAGTATGCCGTGCCGGTACGAAATGACCCTTGATAAATATGTTATCGACCTGTTATACATACAAAAGCGATATCATTTGTAGTTAACCTGCACTCTGCCACGAAATCCTTTAGTTTAGTTTCCTTAAAAATTTCCCACTTTGCAGCTGAGATACATACAACTAAAGTAAAGAATAGAATATGTTCTTTAAAAAGAAGTACAATTTATTTCTAAACTTTTTCCTTCCACGTTGCTATGCTATTTTGATTATTATTTATGATTATTATGCTGTAATTGATTCGGCCATTCAATGAAGTAATAAATCGATAAATGATAAAAAATTTACATATTCCGTAGTAAATTGCGCGGCAACTATAAATAGCTCTATAACGTACATATGCCGATATATAAAATTACTCTATTAATTTTACCAATTTTTAGCTAAAATAATTGAACTAACCTCGTCCATAGAAGCGTTGGTTTCTCTCAGTTCTCATCCGGCGGCTAGAGTTTATGCGTCGTTCGCGTTTAGCGTATGCGTTATCGCCGTGTTGAAATATTTTAATTTTTCATTAACTCTTAAACTGTGCGTTCAAATAACATGTTTTAAAGAGTTTAGTTTATCATCATCATCATCATCGTTATAAATAGGCGTATGGTATCGCGTACTTTTCTTTAGATGTAGTAAAGATCTATATTTTTGTAGAACGGTGTATTTATGTATCACTAACTATTAGGCCAGCGCACGTGGATAAACCTATAAACGAAAAAAATATTTAAGGCTAGCTGAGAGGTGTGGCCTAATGCTAAATAGTCTATAGTATCTACCTCATGAATCTGGCTATATATATTTTTATTTTATTTCACCTTGTAACTTTGAAATACACATACAATTTAAGATTGCAACCCAAACGTATTCTGTTTGTAGAAGTAATTACTGCCACTGTATAACTTGCAACTTATGCAAGTTGTGGATAACTTTAATTGCCTATATTACTTTTTTCATGTAACTAATTTGTAAACATTATTTATTTTGTTATGATGTTGTTATCACTAACATTAATTTAAAATCTAAATTTTTAATCTGTTAATGCCTTAAGATTTTATTTGGTATCATGTTATAAGGATGCTTTCATCGTAACGGTAATTCACGCATTAACCATCGCAAACAACTACACGGCTGGAGCGTTGTCTTTTGTTACCTTTCAGAATAGACGCTGCTATTAATGTTCTTAGTGCTTGTTTTGGCTGAGTAAACTAGCTTAAAGGTTGAAACAATTATTAAATAAACCCTACTGCGTAATAAGCTTACGGTGAAGGGAAACATTTTATAAACTATATCACTCCCATAATTAAGACGAATCTAACGACACCTAATATGTTAAAATCCATCAAGCCATTTAGGCTATGGAGTGCGCAAAGAAATAGACATACATAAATACACCATACATTCGAAAAACATTACTCTTCTTCTGGGACAGCTGGGTAAAAACACAGGGCTTGAGTGGGATCAATGTTAACTTCTTATTATTTTTAAGCTATTGCATAGCTTCTATCGCGGGCCTTGAGCGCGGGGACCGAATCCAGAAATTCCGTAACGAAAGAAAACCTCACTCTCCCCACTCCGACGGGCACGAAGGTGTGACGTTGAAAGCCGTGCATCGTCTAACGTCGTTTCAGTTCGGCAGACTTCGGCACTCGGCAGACTTCGGCACGGTGTTTGTGTGCGTGCGACTATGCGTGTACACTAGCTGCTAACTCAATGATAAAAATTCCTGAATAACCTACATGTATTGTAAGATATTAAAAATATTTTAAACAATATTAACTTCTCATTTATTCAATAATAGAAAAAAAATTGTTTTCTTATCGGTCACCACGCTCAAAAAGTGTAACTTGATTTAATATCAAAGACTTAACTGCATCAATAAAATAAATAAATAATTATAATTGCATAAGTTGATAAAAAATGCTATGCAATAGCTCTACCGCGGCAGTCACCGAGTGCCACACGTTATTTTTCTATTCGCTCACAGTCCAGTAGTTATTTTTTTTTAATTTTTGTCGCCAAATAGCTGCGCTTGTTCAGTACAGTTAGTGCACTGCTGTGTTTCCGGTCCGAAGGGTATAGAGAGCGAGTGCAATTACAGGATCCGGAGCTTTCTTTGCTTGTAGTTAGATGGTTGGTTACCATGTCCACGGACTGCAGTAACCGTTTACCATCAGGTACTGAAATTTGTTTATCACGCTAGTTTAATTTAAAACAACTTTGAAATTTCGTCCAATAATGATAAATAAAAAAAGGGTTTTGGGTAATTTAAAATTTCGGTTCACTCGCAGCCTTAAATAATAAAACTTAATTTTATGTTCTTTATCAAAATACACAACATACTGCGCATTAAAAAATTCTTACGTACAATTTTCATTCTACTAGATTAAGATCTATAAAGGATATTCTGACGGTGGAATATCAACGTCAAGAAGTTAATCAATTCAAGTCAATTTCAAGGAACCGGATACCTTTTTAATGGTTTACCGTCTGAAGCATTTCATTCTACTCTTCTAGTAAGACAAGTGACAACGCATATCATCATTATCACAATCATGTTTTTTCATGCTCGAATGCTGTCGATTCAGCCGTGCAACTAGATTCAGTCTAGTGAGCAGTGCAGCTGCAAGCAACTAGTTTTATTGTACGCATAGGACATCGATAAGAGCGTGTGCAGAATGCTTGTGCAAGATATTGCTTTGGGATACCGTCACGCACTCACGGTACGCCGTACATCAACGTAGGCAACATTTTGAAAATGAAATATCATCAACACTTGCATTTGGAAACGCTACTTTTTGGTATAAAATATAATATGCCACCTTATATCGTCCAAAAGTTCAAAAATAACTCGAGCGTCGGGTTATTCTCTCGCCGTGCCATTCCATCGTACCTCCATTTTCCGTGAGAGCTTTAGGTACGTCACCTCAAAGTGTTGGAACGACCTACCTTCACCAATTCGTAGCCTAAAAACAATGGAAAAATACAAAAACTATCTACAAATATTCCGGAAGAATACAGGCTGAAGCGTACTACATCACTAAAATAGAGACTGGCACGTGTCACAGGCGGTTAGTTCGCATCGACTACAGTGACGATTAACCCCCATTTACGATTGACGTTCGGATATCTATCCGATACTAACTATAGGCTAGAAGAAAGAAAAGTGTATATATTTATTTATATATTGAACTTCTCCAATGTACGTAAACTAACGGAACGTTACACTGAAATATGATAAATAACTTAGTAAAGATATTAACCGATGAATATAACTCAGTCTTATAGAAGTAAACAAAAAGGTATTATTAAAACTTTTATTGCACAATATTATCTCTTTGTATCGCACGCGGACGTCCGTACGTTACTTTCGGACTCACTGAAAATCAGCGTTGTTGTTTCGGCGACAGCGTAATCTTGACTGTGGTGTGTGTGTTTGACGATAAACGTATTTAAAGAATAATTTATATCTGTACATACTTTTCTTGAATTTATTTGTCAAGTTGTTGTTTTTTTTTTTAATTATTCTGTTTTTCCTTGTACTGACGTGTGTACAAATATTTAAATATAAGTTACTAATCTATGGGGCATGTTTTCAACTAAATGTTAACTACTTTTTTTACTACTTTTTTTTCTAACACTATCCACAGAAAATAATATCCCATTTTACACGGCTTACTGCTTGCTTGCCAGAAGTATTATATTTTTTTGCAGAAATATGGCAATGACCGTATATTCTCGTGTAATTTTCAATAATCCAGATCGCAGCTGCCGGTCGTCCAATCGTGCAAAGCAATGACATCGAAATTGCGATCAATACTCAATAAGACGATGTTTCATAAAAACATGCTTTGGCATTATATTTGTGAATACGAAATTTTATTTTCTTCGATCGCAAATGTAAATAATTGTAAGAGAACAAACGTTATTTGTGGTAGAGATAGCGTGAGTAGGACACCGCAGTTAAGTATGTGTCACTGTGTTTCGAATGGAGAGTGAAAAGAACCGGAATCATTTTGACTGAAGACGAGGCATATCATCTTAGTCTTCAGGGGTGACAACGAGTTCTTCATTTCAATTGTCGGCCAAAAATAGTTAGATGGACTGTGTGCTCGTGTATCAGCCTTATTCTATAAAAAGTATATTCTCTCATACCGCGATAACACGGTTCTAAGCGTACATCAAATATATTTTTCTTGTTTTTTTTTTTCTTTATTTATCATAGAACTACCAGCAATAACAGGAAAATGATAACAAAAGAGACACGTGTACTTCATATATGGAGGTTATTATTTAATCTTTTAGATACGTTTTTTCGTACAATACAGGTCACATGCGAATATTAGCTCCATCTAGCGACAGTTTTTTGAAACGAAGAAAAAGAAACCATTTTAAAGAAACCAATGAATCTTGCTGTTAACTCCATTTTATCTCTGTGATCACTAGTTGACGCAACTATACGTTCTAAGAACTTGTAATCGATCCGTATAAAGTAATACGAATAAAATGAAATGAACGCTTTATTAAATTAGTACCAGAAGCCCCAGTTAATAAACGATAGACGTTTTTGTTTATATTACTAATTTTCATTATTTATATAGTATTTATTTATATACAAAATACATACAATAATGCATATATGTCGACGAATGCAGGTGGTTTAGTGCCATGCTTTGTGGAATTCTGACAATGTTCAGCAGTTGACTATCATTAATTAATATAAAACGTAATTTAGTTAGTTCGAATTAACCGTTATCTAACAGTGTACTCGCGGTGTAAAAATATCCACTATACCATATAAACCCAAGGTTGTCTTAAGAGGTGAAAGTATGAAACTGAACCGGGGCAGTAGCATCTTCATGATAACAGCTGAATAAAAAAATGCAGTTGCCAAGCCGTTTGCCTATAGGATGGCCTATGTTCAGCAGTCAACTTTTATTATAAGTTATTCGAAGTAACGCTCGTAGAAAATAATTTAAATGACTTAAAAGTAGACCTCAAGGTTGTGCGCAAAACCCAAAGTACACTTTTACTTTGATATAGGACGATAATTTTTTATCTACCAATAAATATGAAGTGAATGTTTGTAGTGAAAATATAATGTAATACAAAAGTAAATGTGGGTCCCATAAGTGAATTGTAAAATGAGTATAATAAACATGGTCATTAACACACAAAGAGGTGAATTTAAAAAATGAAAAAAGAAACATAGAAATAAAAAAGGCCAGATAATCAAAAACAAAGGAAATGCGAGTAGCTTTATTATGAAACTAAATAACATACAAAAGACATGAGAAAAATAAAAATGTATATTCAAGGTAATTAGGGGATCCCCGATCAAATTTATATATATACAAAATCGCTAGTTTTTTACACAATTAACTTGGCAATTGCACTATAAATCTAATTTAATATAATATGTATTGCTTGTGAGATACATTGTGTTTTCATGCGATGGCCAAGTCAATCTATTTATTTAAAACATAAAAGAATTTTAATATCGAATTGGCTACTATAAGATGATTTTAGCTTAGCTAATTATGTCATAACTTAATACAGAAGGACCCTTAGGACTTAGAACACGGATCTCACAACTTTTACGGTAGAATAACTGAGTGGGGAAACTTGTTTCTTTTACAAGTTGTGTTTTTGATGGCATTTCTTTTACCGTACGATTTTGAGTTGTTTTTATATGTTTGCTACCTGTTATTTTCTAAACATCTTATAACTTTTATTTTACTGTAATAATAAATAACCTGCTGTAATTTTATATAGATACCGTTATAAGTATTTTCAAGCACCATAAGGTTTAAATATAAGCGAAATATGAAAGACACATAATTTGTAAATATTTACTTTGCTTGCTGCTTTCAAAGCAATGTTTGTATAGGATCAGCAAATATAAATTTCTTAATTTTATCCGATAGCTGTTACAGCCTTTCTTTGCATCCTACCCTTGGGGGCGGGTTTGCTTTCCGCCGGATGATCATAACGTTGTTGAGGATTCTGTCGCTGATGTCGTACTTCAGAGTATGGAACTTTTATTCCTTCCTCTGTGGTGCCCATCGGAGGCAAATCTCAGCCATGGTTTGGTCGCTCCTGTAAAATAGCATCATGCTATAAGCAGGAGTGCTACCAAGCCTGGGCTGACGCACCAACGTCCCGGGATGTAAACACCAGCGCTCTAAAAAAGAAGTATAATTCCGCCTCCAGGTCCTTCAAAAGAGTCATTGCCAAGGCGAAGTCAAAGCACATAGGAAGAATTGGCAAGAAACAAGTTCGCCTTCCTTCTAGAACTCGTGCATTCTGGTCTCTCGCCAAGGCTGTCCAGGGGAATTTCTGTCAGCCATCTCTTCCATCTCTGCACAGGGAGAACAACTCACCGGCCCATACCGCAAAGGAGAAAGCCGTTCTGTTAGTCTCTTTCTTTGCGTCCAACTCGAATCTCGATGACGGTGGGAGTACACCGCCAACCGTCCCACGTTGTGAGTGCTCCATGCCGGAAGTGCAGTTCACACAGCGCTCGGTTCGCAAAGCACTCCTCTTCCTGAACATCCACAAGTCGAGTGGGCATGACGGGATCCCCCAATTGTGCTGAGAACGTGTGCTCCAGAGTTGGCACCGGTTTTAACGTGTCTTTTCCGATACTCCTACTCCCTGGGCGTATTCCCAAAATCATGGAACACGGCTTTCGTCCACCCGATTCCTAAAAAAGGCGATCGCTCAGACCCGTCCAACTACCGGCCTATTGCCAATAGCTCCTTGTTCTCCAAAACAATGGAGTCCATTGTAAACTGCCAAACGGTTTTCGCCGTGGTCGATCAGCTGGTGATCTTCTCGTCTACCTAACCTATAGATGAGCGCAGGCAGTAGATGTCAAGGGGAAGGCATTGGCTGTTAGTTTGGACATTGCGATGGCCTTCCATCGGGTTTGACACAAAGCACTTCTTTCGAAGCTCCCTTCCTATGGGCTTCCCGAGAAACTATGCAATTGGATGACCAGCTATCTTGCAGACCGGAGTATCAAGGCCGTTGTAGACGGTGCAAGCTCCAATTACAAGCCTATTAATGCTGCGTGTTATCGCCAACGCTGTTTTTTTTGCATATCAATGATATGTTGCAAATCCGTAACATTCATTGCTATGCGGATGACAGCACTGGTGATGCTCTGTACACCAGCCGTGGCAATATTTCTCCGGAAAACGTCTCCGAGTACTGGTACAAACTTGTGTCTGAAGTCGAGTCTTTGCTGAACAGAGTCTCGGATTGGGGCGACTAAATCTAGTTCAGTTTAACCCTCAGAATACACAAGTTTGCGCGTTAACCGCTAAAAAGAACACCTTTGCTGTATCTCCTCAGTTTCAAGGCACTCCCCTTGTTGCCTCAGCCAGTATCGGAATCCTTGGCGTTGACATATCGAGTGACGTGCAGTTTCGTAGTCACTTAGAAGAGAAGGCCAAATTGCCTTCTAAAAACTTGGCGTACTCAGCAGAGCGGGATAGTATTTCATGCCGGCATACCGCCTGCAACTTTACAAGGCGCAGGTTCAGCTGCACATGGAATACTGTTCCCATTTCTCGGCTGGAGCTCCCCAGGACCAGCTCCTTCCACTTGACCGCATCCCGCGCAGAGCGGCTTGAATTGACCGAGTGCTTTCCGATCGGCTCGATTCATTGGCGTTGCGAAGAAATGTTGCAACTCTTTGCGTATTTTATCGCATCTATCACGGGGAGTGCTCTGAAGAATTGTTCGTATTAATCCCAGCCGCCAAACTTCGTAAAAGCACTACGCGGCAAACGTCCTGATACCATCAACACCATCTGGATGCTTGGCGGTCCACCACTTTACGTTTCAGAAGGAGTTTTCTTCCGCGTACGATCTCTCTGTGGAGTAGTTTAACACCGGCGATTTTTCCGAACCGATACGACTTGGGAACCTTCATGAAAAGAGCTTAGTCCCTTCTAAAGGGCCGGCAACGTACCTGCAATTCCCCTATTGTTGCGGTTGATCATGGGCGGCGGTAGTCACTTACCATCAGATGAGCCGCATGCTCGTTTGCCCCCTGTTCTATAAAAAAAGCATTTTAAAGACAACTGATGTACATAGACCTTCCCATTGATTGTCTGAAATTACGCATAGTTTTCACGATCTATTACGCACGCAAACCCGATTACGGAACAAAAGAAGCAGGTTATATATTATAATTTACAGCCTATATAATATGGTCCACAGCTGGGTATAGGCATTCAATGAAATGTAAATATAAAAAAGGATATCATTGTAGGCGTTCTTATACTTCTTGGAGCGGTCATGAGTCGATAGTGCCTTCCTAAAGCTTCTCTTACTTTGAAGTTGTCTTTAGTTTAAAATTTCGAATTACTAATAAAGTATATATTATTAATATACGTTTTTTTTTTACTAAATTAAAAGGTACTTAAAATAAGACAAAGTCCTTATTTTATATCAGAAGCTTTGTTTCTATAAATTATATAATAATTTATATAATAGCAATTATATAAATTCATTTATATTGGACATAGTTAAAACAAACAGAATAAAATTTAATTTTCCGTAAAGCTAGTTTTAACATTTACCGACAGATGTCACTGTTCACTGTGTATCTAATATATACTATTTATATACTGAGTCATAGTTAATATACTATACTGAGAGAGACTAACTCAACCTACCAGCGCACAAGCTCAACCTAAACCGCTGGAAGTATAAATCTAAAAAAGTTTGGAAAATCCAGAAGTGTACCTTTCATAATCTCATTTGATTATATAATAAAATATCTCTTTTTTTCTTTTTTGGAGACGAAAGAAGAGATCTATGAGAATATTTTTGTAGAAAAGTACCAGTTGTTATTTTACATTTTTATTAATTATTATTAAACGAGACCAAATTACTCAGTGATTTTTAAAAGGAACCTGTGCGTTGAGATTCTAAACATAATAAAAAAATTATTATTTTGATACATTAATTTTAACGACCGTACTTTTGCGCGATCAACACATACAGACACCCGGACACCCTCGTATTTTTTTAAATCAGTTTGTTTTATCCTAAATACGTAAAATTACTTTTAAAAATAATAGAAACATTGAAACATTGAAACTGAAAATTTCTCGATATAATAAGTGTATTTTTATTATTCTAAAAGTGCCATTAGTAAAAAAAAACATAGGAACTATATATAAGTCTCTTTCTATTTACTAAAAAGAGAGTTGTAGACCAACATTAGTTAGTTTTTTCTTGCCTTGCATCCCACATTACAATCTTGAAAATTTATTTAAAATTAAAAACGTAAAAATTACGTTTAGCGGCGTTGAATCTAAAGTAAGACTTTAAAAATGTAAGTGGAAGACAAATACCTATTGCCTTAACAATCTCTATGTTGCCACGTACACGTAATACTAAGAAAAGCACTTTAAAAGAGGATTCTTACGAAATGTACTATCCTCGACCCGACTTCGGAGAGGCTATACATAATTTATTAGTAAATCCGCACCCCTCCACGGGATCTTGCGCCTTGCCCACTTCACCACAATAGCCTATATCGTGTGAAGTGACAAATGACCGGTTTTTATTGCGAAACCCACCTGCTCTCACATATAAAGTTTACGAAGAACGATCGATTAACTTAGCTATATGCGACATTATGCGAAAATCGTTCGTATCTATTCAGCAAATTATATAAAGTCTGGGATGCTCGAATTGAATGAATCTCGAATCCTGTTAAAATGTATGAGCTGTTATTTGCGCCCTGAAATCTACGAAATTGCCAGTTGCTGGAATATGCAATTCCGCAATAACGAGAAATCGTTGACTACAAACATAATTTCGAATTATTATGATTTGAAAGGTATTGAGTTTATAGAGTACTAGCAAATGCCGGTGACTTCACTCGTGTGACACATATTTTATTCAGAAACAATATCACTGTAGTACTAAATTGTTCTGATAGGTATGTCACAGACAATTTAATTAGCTTTAAAGTTTACAACCTAGACTTTTATTTGAATGAACTTAGCCGTCTCTTTGAATGAAATTAATAGGATTAAATTTAAAAAAAATCACTTAATGTGTTATATCGCTGTTCTCTGTCTAATTTATTGTATAAATGTACGCGGGTTTAGAGTGACCCAAAGGCTACCCAAGCCGCACCTTGACCTGCTGTACAAAATAGGTGTAATGTTGTATACGACGCATCGGCTGAATATCGTTCAGGACACTAGTTAAATTGAGCTGTGGTAGCTCAGATGGATAGCGCTCGCTGTACATTTCACAGTACGCGAGAAAACCGGGTTAGATCCCCACCGGCACCAATGAAATAGTTAATTGCAATTTTAAGTGCTGATTTACCACGTGCTCGGCGGTGAAGGAAAACATCGTGGAGGAAACCTGCATGTCAGAGAAATAAGAAAAAAAATATTTCGAAGACATGTGAAGTTCGCAAAACGTACTGGGGCAGCGCGGCGGATAATTCCTTGCCCTAAAACCCTCTCAAAAAATGAGCGGAGGCCTGTGCCCTGCAACTCGACGTATATAGACTGTAACTTTACTTACTTACTTTACACTAGTTGAATAGTGCTGTTTGTTTAAATGGCTAATTGAGCTAGTTGGCTGTGACATACACATAAACATTATTCCTGCTTTAATTTAATAATAGATTTTAAAATTTCACAGCTGGTCATGGGTCCCCTCTATCGGGCGATCTCTGTTGCCTCGTATTATGGGAATATTGCCATACTTGTCACGTTATACGAGGGTATGTACTCGCAGTTTTATCTCTCTCTCTCTCTCTCTCTCTCTCTTAGGCTCTCAATAATTTGTGGAATTTATCCTTCAAACTTAATTGGGACCACCCTACCCTATTTATTTATTTATTTATTCTTTTTTGTACACCACAATACAGAAACATCAAGTTCAGTTAAAACTAAATAAAGTATGTACAATAGGCGGTCTTATCACTCTGAAAGTGATTTCTTCCAGACAACCTTTGCGTAGAGGAATGATGCAAACAAAAGATAAAATAGAGGGAGGCATACAAAATAATAATAAAAAATATATATAAATAAAATATATATAATAATATATAAATATAATACATACAAATAAAAATAAGTGAAAGTTATATATAAAATATCATATAATAGATTAAATAAAAAGAGTACGAGAAAGGTAAAGTAATTTATCTAATAGCGTTCTAAATAATACGATTTAACAAGACTTTTGAAAGAGTGAAGAGATTTAGCACGACGAATATGGAGAGGTAAGGAGTTCCACAATCGCACATCGGTTACGGTGAAGGATTTCTTTAAAAAAGGAAGAAGAGTGCAAAGGTGTAGAGAGAGAAAGATTGACGGAGGAACGAAGGAACCGATTATGGGTAAGAGAAAGATACCAGAAACGGTTTTTAAATAAAGAGGAGTAGAAGAATTAAAAAGCACACTATACAACGCGGGGAGAATGTGAGTATTCCTGCGAAGGCGGATCGGGAGCCATTTGAGCTGTTTGCGAAATTCGGAGATATGATCATATTTGCGAAGCCCAAATATAAATTTAGTGCATAAATTTTGAATACGCTCAAGCTTATTAAGGTGCTCCTCGGTAATGTCAAGATAGCAAATATCAGCATAGTCAAGGATAGCAAAAGTAGAGACTGGGCGAGCGTAACTTTAGTTGCTGTGGGAAGGAAATTACGTAATCTACGTAAAGAGCTTAACGCAGCAAACATTTTTCTACCGACCTCATTAACCTGTGAGGTCCAAGACATACAAGAGTCAAGATACAACCCCAGGTTTTTAACCTTTAAGTTACTGTAAGAGATTAGAGTGCAGTCTAGTATAATAGGGGGTAGGGAAGACCAGTCAATTTTACCAATTAATCTAGAACTACCGATGATAATGACCTGAGTTTTCTTAGGATTAATCGTTAAACCATAACATTTACTCCAATTCGAAATACAAGTCAGATCAGCGTTAATAGTGTCAACTGCTTTAGATAGATCTTCAAGAGAGGACTGAGTATAGATTTGGAGATCATCAGCATACAAGTGGTAGGAAGAGGACAAATTATGACTTATAGAGTTAATGAAAATTGCAAAAAGGAGAGGAGACAACACGCCACCTTGTGGTACACCAGCAGCTGTAGTAGTCCAGGTGGAAAAAACCTCTTGCACCTGAATTCGCTGTCGGCGACCAAACAAGTAACTTCGAAACCAGTCAACTACAGTTGGAGATATGTTGAGAGAGCGTAGGATGCTTAACAAGATATCAAAATCTACAGTATTAAATGCGTTACTAAAATCAAGCAACGTGAGAATAGTAAGCTTTTGTTTCTCCATACCATACCGAATATCATCAGTGATTTGTAAAAGTGCAGTAGTCGTACTATGACCAGGACGGAAACCGGATTGCAAGGGATTTAAAAGATTGTGTTTCAAAAGATAGGTGCTTAATTGATTGTGTACAAGACGTTCTAGAACTTTGGAAAAGAAAGGCAAAATAGAGATAGATCTGTAATCAGAAAAACTAGAGGGATTTGACTTTCTCGGAAGAGGAACTACAAATGCGTTTTTCTAAGCTGAAGGGAAAAAAGCAGAATTCAGTGAATTATTCAGGATAGACGTGATTATAGGTAAAAGGAGATCAATGAGAGGGATGACCATTTTCCGACTAATGCAGTCACTACCAATCGAATGTGAATGGATGGACATTATGGCTCTCTTAACATCACAACTGTTAAATTGGCTAAAATTAAAACCAGAGGTGTCCGGAGTGGGAGCTTTTGAAAGAGAATCCAAAGTATTATGTTTTGCTTTATCGTTAATACAAGACGAAGATGAGAAATGCAAATTAAGTTGATAGAGATCAAAGTTATGGTGTGTGAGATTTTGCCGTAATTTCCCAACTCCTAAGGACTTAAGAAATTTCCAGACCCTAGCAGGATCAGGATCTTGTATTGATTCATGGATATGGCGTCGTTGTGCTTTTCTACACAGATTGTTGCAACGATTCCATACTAATCTATACTTCTCTCTATTCAAATCGCTAGGAAATGACTAGTATTTAGCTTTGGCACAATTTTTAATGTGGATGATTTTTTTTATATCATCGGTCAGCCAAGGAGAGGGAGGATGTTTTACATGCACTGGACGAACAGGAGCATGGACGTATGTACCTATATAGAAGAATCGTTAAAATCAGATGACAATTGACTTTTTAAAGCAAATAAATCTTCATTTCATTTCATTACAACTGGCAAAGTTATCACGTTACATTTATATGGAAAAATACAGTCGAATAAAGACCCTCTCTCTTTTTTATAGTCGGCTGGAAACGGACTAAGCCTTAGTGGCGGTGTAAGAATATCAATTTACCCACATCGTCTCGTGGGTACCGCAAAAAGCGACAAAGGGAACAAACCAGGAGAAGACATGAGCGTATTCATAATAGTAATAAGAAAAAAAATGCGGTGGCCACCCCGCCTACTACGGGGAAAACTACGGAAAATATGGAGATTCGCAGTGGACTTTGAAAGGCTACAAAAATTAATGAATGCATAATATACTCGTATTATAGGCTTATGCATATGCATACAGTGACGTCAGTAGTAACTGTCTCGACTTGAAATCGCACATGCACGGAATTCCAATCTCGCTTTGAAAACCTTTTCCTCGGCTTTCTTTACGCATATATACTTCTCTATCACTACAGCCCATCACAAGTCCAGTGCTACAGCAAAGTCCTTTATAGAGTCTATAGGCCTCCACCCGTCTATTAACTACGTGTTTCATCAGGTTGTCACACCATCTACTTGGAAGTCACCCAACTGAGCCTGTCAATCGGTAAACTTTCTTCCCCATCGGTCGTTGGTTTTTCGAGCTATATAGCTGCCATATGCTATACGGCAAGATTGTTGCCACTTTAGATTACTAATTCGCTGGGCTATGTCTTTTTCAATCGCAACTTAGTGACTTTTAGTTTAGTCATGAAAATGACGGGGTTGGGAGGTTTTTCTGATAATATAGTTATTATGGCAGATTTCTTGGACGACCTTAGCAATATGCTCGACGATATTATTAGTAATTTCAAACGGATTGTTCTTAACAAGAACATGGGCATGGCAAAAAATCATATTATTTAACGTCCATACTACCGCTATAATGTCCTCCAGACCGAATTTTGGTCAGCGTAATGGAGACTAGCCATCGGCGCAGGACAGGAGTATAGTGCCCAAGTGTATACGCAAGCCTAGGTGCACTCTCTATTCCCTCATTCTCATAGTCCAATGAGACGGTAAACCGGTAAGAGCAGAAAGAAATCAGGTGCAGGCCCGACGACTTTATCCGAGGCACGGGGGTGAGCCACCGCCAACTTTCTAACTCCGGGCAGGTACTGAGAATTTCTTGCCGGAAAAACTTAATAATTGTTTTTTTTTGGCCTGACCTGAGATTCAAACCCAGGACCTCATGATCAGCAGTTCAGTAGTCGCACTACTACAACCACAAAACCAACGAGGCAGTCAGATAATATACCTATATATAGAAAGCCTAATTCCTCCTCCTCCCCTTTTTAATTGAAAAATTAATATATTAAAGATATATATATTTTTTTTTATATATATATATAAGTAGATTAAGCCTTTGAAAATATAGAGCGTGAGATAATATGTTAATTTAGGTGAGCACACAAATGGGTCACAAGGCTCTCACCGCGCTCTACACAGAGCAGATTAATATAAACATCAGACCGAATGACATATTTCGCTGTCCTACACATCGCACACGTCAGTTGTGTTGTCTGAAATATTGTTGAAGTAGCAGACTTTTTTAACGAAAACAAAAACATTAGACAAAAACCGTGAGAAATTAATTTTGATGATTGACTATGATTAAAAGCAATTACAGATAATAGAAACCTTGGTGCCTTGGTGAATAGATATAATATACGTTATGCATATAATAACACAGTTTCGGTTGACTTCGGCAATATTTCATTTAAGTAAAAAGATATAAAATATGAGACATAAAAAGAGCAAAATAAACCATATAATTATTTCGAATTTAAGCCATAATAGCGATACGTGTTTTGCCTTGAGATGTAAGGAATAGATATAAGCATATTACATATAAACATATACACAATGTAACCTAATTGTAACTATTTAAGGATTGATTATTGCATATATATTCAGTATTTACTCAGCAGTTTTGCGCTCTTTTCTTTCGCCACAAAAATATTCAGCGGCACGTCATGTATGCGAAGTGTAGGATGCGGGCGTCGCACTGAGTGTTTGGTATATTTTATGTAAATGAAATACAGGTTAATAAATTGAAGTAACCTATGCGCTTGTAGGTGATATTCGATGTATTAGAAAGTAAGCCAGTATTAAATAAACACTCGCGTTGGACAAACGTGTTGATCTTTCATCCAATTATAAATACCATAATTCATGGCGACCCATGCCAAGCGCGCGTGTCCGGGTGCAGACTAAAAGTGCGGACTTTGCACATTTTTCCTGTGTGCCTCGGCAGTGAATGCAACTACGTAATAATAATGAATAAGAATATAATTATTAACTTTGTGACTGTGTATGCGCGTGTACATGCCAAAAAACAAAATGGGAAACAGTAATTCGAGAAATGAAGAACATGAAACGACGATTGCCCAAACTGGAGGAACCAATACTGTGGAAATAGAAGAAAAGGATTATCATATAAAGATTAACAATATATTGATCACAAAATTTTTAATTTTGGCATCAATCGTCCTGGTTGTTATCATATTTTTGAAGCTGAAAGAAAATATAAGAAATGGGTAGAAAAGAAAATTAATGCGGAATTTTTAAGAAGAATGCGCACTAGACTGTCTAACAGACGTGAACCGCGTAATAAAGAAGATGTATAAATTTATGTTGCCTTACTTTCTCCGAGTGCCTCTACACCGTATATCTACGTAACCGGCCTACCCCTGTACTAAACCCTGGACATAAGTGAGCGATCCTTGACTTCTCCGAGTGCCTATAAAATATTATAGCCTGATAGAATGGCAATCCGATACATGAGCAAGAGCTTTACGTGCTTTCGGAGGCACATGGGGTACAATGCCGTCGAATAACAGCCTGCTGATTTCCTGGCCGATTTTGGCCCGACCGTCAACGACTTGCGGAACTTAAAGGATAACAACGTACAACTAGTTTATTGTTATTTAAAATTTAAAATGACTTGCATACCTTTATAATGTTGACTCTTACGCTTCTAAATGGTCAATATTGTCTGTTCAACTGAGGGTGCATCGCTGCTTGAAATAGAGAGAACGGCAGCAAACAAGATCTATTTCTAGGCAGAAAAGAATCCCTGCTTAAACAAACTATTTTAGGGTTGAATGACTATAACGCAGAGTACTCATTTTGTTTTGTTATGGGAAGGGAATTTGTGTGATAAATCTTCCTTGAACTGAAGGAAGTGCGCGTGAGCAGACAAGCAGCGTGAAACCGTAGTGTGTTTTATATTAGTGCAGTTCCTAAAAGCGCATTTCCGTTTAGTGTTTACGAGAGTGAGTCAAACCCTTTTTTTACGTGACAATTATAGTGACATTGGTAATTTATAAACTTCTTTACGAAAATTATATTAAATTTAGGTAGCATGTTTAATTTTGATTCTCTATAACATTTAAAATAGTTGTTGTCATGTGTTAATTCTAAGAATTCCGACCGCTGAGATCGGTCGAGATGCAATTCAGCATTTGTAATCGGTACACTGTATGACTGTGCTTCGTTTTAGAATAAAATTAAAATCAATTGAATGAAATATGAACCAAGTGCAAGTTAAATTTAGTTTCTATATAAATTTAATGGTATTATGGCTGAGAAAATAATAAAAGATTATGAGCAATTGTCAGAAATAAGGTAATATAATAATTGTCGGAAATATTTGATTAAAAAAGGACAAAATAGGTATAAAGGTTCTATTGCGTTAAGTAAGTTGAACGAAGCCGAGATATATTTAAATAATAGTAAAGATATATTTTCAACATTAAGTAATATTAAGGATAAGTCGGAAATATCTTCAATTACTGAAACATATGACAAAATTTGTTCTTTATTTGCAGAAAAAGCGAAATTGTGTGTTTCACCCAGCTTAGAGATGAAATGAAATGTCAGAAAAGATGGATTTTGATTTGAAAACTGCTTGTAGCTTGACACCTCTTTTAGATGATAGGGAAGATACTACGAAACGATTGATTGATGCTGTGGAAATGTATGCAGACATGCTTAGTAGTGAAGGCCAGCAACTTTTAATTAAATTTGTTCTCAAGGGCAGGCTATCAGAAAATGCTAAGTTGCGCGTATCCAATTCTTATACTTCAGTAGACTTGATGATTCAAGATTTTCGTAATAAGTTATTGACAAAAAAATCTTTCACTGCAATACATAATCAAATACAGTCTCTGAATCAGGGCTATAGGACTATTGAACAATACGGATCTCAACTTGAAAAACTATTAACCGATTTGAATATTTCACAGGCTGACGGTGACGTCACTAAAAGTACAGTTCTGAAACCAATTAATGAAAAAATGGTGATTAAAAAATTTACGGATGGACTTAAAAACGAAAAGTTAAGTACGATTACAGCTGCTAGAAATTACACATCGCTAAAAGAAGCCATTCAAGCGGCCAAGGATGAATCCACGTCATCGTCATCTATTCAGGCAGAGGTAATGAAAATTTCATCTTTTCCTAGAGGTCGAGGTAGATACAATAATCTTTCTTTTAGATTCCAAACCAGAGGTCGAGGGTTCCAGACAAATTACCACAACAATTACAACAACAAAGGTACTAACTTTCAAAATAATAATAACAATTTTAATAGATATCAAGGTAATAGATTCCAGTATATGCCGCGAGGTAGAGGACAAAAACATGTTCTACAACAACAGAGGGGGATACAACAACAAGAAACGTAATTTCAACAGTAGAATATTAGCGTTGCAAAATGATAGGCCAGTACGAACTGCTGATAACGTAGAATACCCAGCTGATGAGAGAGAGAGAGTAACCAGTTTTTTTCGGACTTAATAACTTAGTTTTTGCTTTTAGAGGTAACACTAAATTCGTAAATTTAGTGTTACCTCTACAACTAAGTTAAGACTCTACCTCTATGTTAAGAATAGGAAGATTATACTACTGGTAGATACCGGTGCATCTATTTCGGTAATTAAGGAAGAACAAATTCCTAAGTCGAGTGAAATATTTTACAATAATTTAATAATAAATGGAATCGGAGGAAAAATCGAAGCTTTGAGTTATGTTATTTTAGACATTTACAGTTCTAAATACGATAAATTTACGAGCAAGTTTTATAGTTTCAAGAATTTACCTATCGCCGTTGATGGAATATTAGGATTAGATTTTATGACTAGATATAAGGCTAAAATAGATTTAGAAAATAGTTTACTGACGCTGCAAATTGATGGTAAGCATTGTATTTTACCGATTTTTGATAAATCTGATTATAGCAAATCGTTAGTAGTCGCACCTCGAAGTGGGTCTATACATTATGTGTATTTGAATAAGGAAGTGGAAGAGGATTGTTTTGTGTACGCGAGAGAGATAAAAAAGAAAGTATTTTTGGCTGGAACTATTGTTCAACCGAAAAATAAACGCGTTCCAATTAAGATTTTAAATATTAGAGATGAAGAAATAAGATTAAACAATTTTACCTTAGATGTGGAACCTTTGAGAGAGTATAACATTTTTAAATTTGGTCAATGTAAAAGCAGCTCCAATAGGGCTAAATCTTTGTTACCTTTATTAGAACTTAACCATTTAAATAATGAAGAGAAAGAATCTATTGAAACCATTTGTTCTAAATATTCTGATATTTTCTTCTGACCAGGTGACAAATTAGAAACTACTAATATTTGCGAACATACCATTACATTAAAAAATAAAACTAATCCAATTTATACAAAACAATATAGATTACCACATGCATTAAAAACTGAAGTAAATAAACAAATAACAAACGAAGTAAATAAATAAAAAAAATGACGACATTATCGAGGAATCTTCTAGCGAATGGTCAAGTCCTATACTATTAGTACCTAAATAGTCTGAAATCTCACAGAAATAGCGTTTAGTAATCGATTTCCGTAAATTAAATGAAAACATTGTAGACAATAAATTTTCGTTACCCAACATAACAGCCGTGTAGTGGCGGTTAAGAATATCCACTACCCCATATCTTCCCGTGGGTGTCGTAAGAGGCGACAGAGGGAGACAGGCAGGAGATGGGCAGCAGCGTCTTCCTGATGACAACTGTGACGTAATAAAAAACTGCGGTTGCCAACCCGCTCGCCAAGCGTGGCAACTATGGCAAATACCCCCCAATGAATAAATACACAAACAGACGGCCCCCAGTCCCCGGCGGCCCCGCTATTCCTGGCTACGGTGGCGACCATGGTAACGGCGGGGCAGGGGGTGCTAAGAATCTCCGGTGGAGGTTCGGTTGCCACCTACGACGACTCGACCTGGCAACATATAACGCACGCACCCTGAGGACTGACGAGAAGATACTGGAGCTGGAAGAAGAGGTAGACAAGTTGCGCTGGCATATTATTGGATTATCCGAGGTCCGAAGAGAGGGGGAGGACACGGCAATCCTCGAGTCCGGCAACTTGTTCTATCACCGGGAGGGCGACCATCTGTCCCAAGGAGGTGTCGGATTTATCGTCCACAAATCTCTCGTCAACAACGTTGTAAAGATTGGGAGTGTGTCGACGAGGGTCGCGTACCTGATACTCAGAATCACCAAACGGTATTCGCTGAAGGTCATTCAGGTTTACGCACCAACCTCGGCACATCCCGATGAGGAGGTGGAGGAAATGTATGAGGATATTTCCAGAGCCATACATTCCTCCAAAACCTACTACACGGTGTTGATGGGAGACTTCAACGCAAAACTGGGCACAAGAGAAAGCGGTGAGCTGAAGGTAGGGAAATTTGGAGTAGGGCAACGGAACCGAAGGGGCCAGCAGCTGGCCGACTTTATGGAGAAAGAGGGACTCTTTATGATGAACTCTTTCTTCCAGAAGCGGCCCCACAGGAAGTGGACCTGGTCGAGCCCCGACGGTTCGACAAAAAATGAGATTGACTTCATTATGACGACCAGACGCCAACTGTTCAGTGATGTCTCAGTGATCGCAAGGGTGAAAACTGGCAGCGATCACCGAATGGTTAGAGGCACACTGAACCTAAACGCTAAGTTGGAGAGGTCTCGTCTAATGAAGTCAACGCTCCGTCCCCCTCGTGCTCTAATCCAGAATCCCGAAACCTTTCAGCTCGAGTTACGTAACCGCTTCCAGTGCCTAGAAGATTGCAATGCAGTGGACGATATGAACGACAAGCTCGTGGAAACTGTCCATGCGGTCGGAGCTAAGTTCTGCAAGACCCGCCGCAGAAGAACACAAAAACTCTCCGATCACACTCTTAATCTCATGGCTGTTAGACGGGAGATGAGGCTGCAATCGTCAACAGATTTGACAGCATACAGGCAACTGAACAGACAGATCTCCAAATGCATACGGCGAGACTTACGCAACTTTAATACTTCTCGTATTAAAGAAGCGATCGAGCGGAACCAGGGCTCCAAAGTCTTTGCCAGAGATCTGTCTGCCAGAAAGAGCCAACTGTCAAGGCTGAAGACTGAGTGTGGCAACATCGTTTCCGGGACACCTGAGATTTTGAGTGAGATTGAGAGGTTCTATGGGCAGCTGTACACATCATCGTTGGAGCCACACGCAAGTGTGAGTAACGATCCAAGAGCAAGTCTTATCCGACACTATTCCGATGATATCCCGGACGTCAGTCTAAGCGAGATTAGAATGGCTCTCCAGCACCTTAAAAACGGCAGGGCCCCACGCGAGGATGGAATTACAGCGGAGCTTCTGAAAGCGGGTGGAACACCGGTACTTGAAGTCCTTCAGAAGCTCTTCAATTCCGTCCTCCATGGTGGCACTACTCCAGAGGCGTGGAGCAGAAGTGCGGTGGTCTTGTTCTTTAAGAAAGGCGACAACGCTCTCTTAAAGAACTACAGACCGATTTCCCTTCTGAGCCGCGTCTACGTGCTGTTCTCGAGAGTCATTACGAATCGTCTCGCACGCAGACTTGACGACTTCCAGCCTCCCGAACAAGCCGGTTTCCGAAAAGGCTTCAGTACCATAGACCACATACATACCCTGCGGCAGATTGTACAGAAGACTGAAGAGTACAATCTGCCACTTTGCCTGGCGTATGTGGACTATGAGAAAGCCTTTGATTTCGTCGAAATTTGGGCGGTGCTACAGTCCCTTCAGCGGTGCCAAGTTGACTGTCGGTATATCGAAGTGCTGAAGTGTTTGTACAGTAGGGCTACGATGGCTATCCGAGTACAGAACCAGAGCTCGAAACCTATCCAACTGCAGAGAGGTGTAAGACAGGGTGACGTTATATCCCCGAAACTCTTCACCGCTGCATTGGAAGACGTTTTCAAGCTACTGGACTGGAAAGGATACGGTATTGACATCAATGGCGAGTACATCACTCACCTTCGATTTGCCGACGATATAGTCCTTATGGCAGAATCGCTGGAGGACTTAAGCACTATGCTCAATGACCTCAATAGTGCCTCCCAACGGATAGGTCTTAAGATGAACATGGACAAAACAAAGATCATGTTCAATGTCCATGTCGCACCTATGCCGGTAGTTGTTGGGAGCACTATGCTCGAAGTAGTTGACGAATACGTTTACCTGGGACAAATAGTCCGACTAGGTAAGTCCAACTTCGACCGAGAGATCAATCGACGGATTCAACTCGGCTGGGCAGCGTTCGGGAAATTACGACATATCTTTTCGTCAGGTATACCTCAATCTCTAAAAACTAGATTGTACAACCAGTGCGTGTTGCCAGTGATGACTTACGGATCTGAGACGTGGTCCTTCACTGCTGGCCGTATGAGGACGCTTAAGGTCGCTCAGCGAGCTATGGAGAGGGCTATGCTCGGAGTTTCTCTGCGTGATAGACTCAGAAATGAGGATATCCGCAGTAAAACCAGAGTGACCGACATAGCCCAACGGATTAGTAAGCTGAAGTGGCAATGGGCCGGCCATATAGCTCGAAGAACCGATAACCGATGGGGAAGAAAGGTTCTCGAGTGGCAGCCTCGTACCGGTAGGCGTAGTGTAGGGCGACCCCCCACTAGATGGAGTGACGACCTGGTAAGACATGCAGGAAGTCGATGGATGCAGGTGGCTCAGGACCGTGCTTTGTGGCATTACTTGGGGGAGGCCTATGTTCAGCAGTGGACTTGTGAAGGGCTGTAATGATGATGATGATGATGAACATAACAGACATCTTGGACTAACTATCTGGTTCAATTTACTTTACTCATCTAGATTTACAACAAGGATACTACCAATTAAAATTAGCACCTGAAAGCAGAAAATACACAGCTTTTTCAACTAGTACATGACATTACCAATTAAAACGTTTACCGATGGGTCTTAAAACTTCCTGTAGTGCTTTCAGTAGGATCAAGTCAATAGCAATGTCAGGACTAGCGTTTGAGAAGTGTTTCATTTATTTAGATGACCTTATTACGTTTGGAAGGTCTTTAGCCACTCATAACTAAAATTTGATAGACGTTTTTGAAAGATTGAGGAAGGTAAATTTAAAACTAAATCCCGCTAAGTGTCAATTTCTAAAGAAGAAAATTTTATATCTTGGTCATGTAGTAACCGCTGGTGGTATAGCACCTGACCCAGAAAAAACTAAAGTTCTAGGTAAGTTTCCAGTTCCTCAGAATGCCGATGAAGTAAGACGCCTTGTTGCTTCTTGCAATTACTGTAGAAAATTTGTACCTGCATTCGCTACCATAACAATGGCTTTAAATAATTTACTAAAAAGGATTGTACCTTTCATTTAGAATTCAGATTGCCAAAATGCATTTAATTTCTTTAAAAACACTTTAATTTCTCCACCAGTATTAGAATACCCAGACTTTGGTGAATCTAATGAATTTGTATTGCAAACAGACGCTTCAGACTTGGCTGTAGGAGCTGTGCTGTGTAATAAAAATAGAAAACCTATAGCTTATGCTAGTAGACCATTAAATAAAGCTGAACAGAACTATCCCGCAATAGAAAAAGAATTAACAGCAATAGTGTGGGCAGTTAAATATTTTAGACCCTATCTATTTGGCAGAACTTTTACTATCATGACCGACCATAAACCTTTGATTTATTTATTTGGAATGAAGGATCCATCTAGTAGGTTAATTAAATATCGTTTAATTCTTGAAGAGTACGATTTTAACATTGTTTATGTGAAGGTTAAGGATAATGTAATCGCAGATGCATTATCCAGAGTGTGTATAACATCAAGTGAACTGAAATGTATCAATGAGGAGGTTTTGGTAGTTGTAACGAGACATCAAAAGAAAAAGATGAAGCAGAATAGTACGGTAGAATAGACTGCGCTTAATAAGTACCCTAATGAGTGGCCTGATCAACCACGCGTCGTGGAACTATTAAGACAGCCATGTGATTCTGTAGAATTGAGGTTGACTGACAGGGAAGTGATAGGAAAATTTAAGAAAGGAAATAATAAAGTGATAGAAGAAGAATGTTTTATGAATGTACCAAATAAAATGTTATTGTGTGTTAATTTAGGTTTTAAGTTGCATTTCTCGCGAGCCAAATTTGCAAATAAACTTAAAGAGTTTTGCAAAAAATAAAAGTAAAAGAATTATGCATAGTAAAAGATGGAAAGAATACTGAGTTTATAAAAGGAATATGTAGTGAAGTTCAATCGTTGAGTGAATGGTCCGGACCCCGAATATGTGTACTGAAAGGAATAGAGAGAATTTATGATGAAAATGAGAAACAATTTATTTTAAATGACTATCATTTATTACCCACTAGTGGACATGCTGGAATAACTAGAATGACGAATAATATTAGGAGAAAATACTATTAGCCAGGACTAGATTCGGATATCCGTAAATATATAAGTAAATGCGCATTATGTCAGAAAATGAAACAAGGTAAATATACCAAACAACCTATGACTTTAACCTCCACTGCGTCGACTACGTTCGAGAAAGTTTTCCTCGATTTAGTTGGATCATTGGATAAGGATGAGAATGGAAATTGTTATATTTTAACTCTCCAATGCGAGTTAACAAAATATATAGAGGCGTATCAGTTGCCTAATAAAGAAGCTGCTACAGTTGCAGAAGCTTTTGTAAGTAACTGTATTTTAAGATTCGGCATTCCGAAATGTATAGCTACAGATAGGGGGACAGAATTCATGTCTCGGGTTATGGAACAGGTATGTAAGTTATTAGAAATCGATAAGTTATCGTCAACTGCATACCACCACCAATCAATCGGTTCTCTTGAGATAGCTCATAAACATTTAGGTGCGTTTCTAAGAACTTATTGTACTAATTCGAATTTTTCATGGTCCCATTGGGTTCCATTTTGGTGTTTTAGTTATAATAATTGTGTGAACACTCAAACTAAGCACACTCCTTTTGAACTTGTTTTTGGTAGACAATGTCGTTTGCCAAATAATTTGAATCATGACGTTGAACCACTTTATAATCCTGATAATTATTGTTTAGATTTAAAATATAAATTGCAGGTAGCCTTAAGAGATGCTAGAAATAATTTGATAACTTGTAAGGAAAAAAGGAAAGATAAATATGATGAATCATGTAATCCTGTATCTTATAATAAGAATGATCTAGTTTTACTTAAAAATGAATGTGCTCGTAAATTAGATTGTGTTTTTGATGGACCTTATAAAGTTGTAGAAGATTTAGAAGTAAATGTGAAAATTGATATAAATGGTAAATTTGACATTGTTCATAAGAATAGAACTAAGCAATTTAGTAGTTAAAAATATTCTTTTTTTCTCTCTTTTTTTTTCTCTTTGGCCCCAAAGGTGAAATAACTTATGTACTTGTAGGTGATATTAGATGTATTAGAAAGTAAGCCAGTATTAAATAAACACTCGAGTTGGACAAACGTGTTGATCTTTCATCCCATTATAAACACCATAATTCAAAATAATAAAATCATTAAACACCAATTTATAAATCCTACATCCTACTTCCTTTTATATATATACGGGTCCAATGCATCAAGGCTTCGCGACGCTCGCTAGGGGACAAAACGGAAGCAGAGATTCGGTTGGACGGGTCTCTCGAATTGCGAACAAATTGACGCAACCAAGCAGTCACTCCTAAGAGCTTATCGAAAGAGCTGTACCGTTTTAGCAAAGAGAAATCCCGAGTGGGTTTATCATTGCCCACTCCTACTCGGGCTCGTAGGTCAGTCAATTCAATCGATTCGGAGTATTTATTCTGGGGCCAGAACGACTGAGACTCAGTCAACTAACTGGGCCCCCACCACAGCGGGTGGTCAACCAAAGAGTAGGCTTCACAGCCGCTTTATCGCTAAAGCACTCCTTTGTCCATATATTCTCATTTTCAAGGCAATCCCTTTGTTGCCTCAGCCAGTATCGGAATCCTCGGTGTCAACGTATCAAAAGATGTGCAATTTCGTGGTCACCTGAAAGAGAAGGCCAAATTGGCCTCTAAAAAGCTTGGCGTGCTCAACAGAGCGGGACTGTATTCAATCTTATTACACCGCCTGCAACTTTACAAGGCGCATATCGATCCACATGGGGAATACTATTCTCATCTCTGAGCTGGGGCTTCCTAGTACCAGCTTCGTTCATTTAACCGTATCCAGCGCAGGGTAGCGCTGGGTACGGTTAAATGAACGCTGGCGCTACGAAGAGATGTTGCATTTCTTGGCATTTTCTATCGCATTTCATCTAGAAGTGCTCTGAGGAATTGTTGTGATGAATTCCAGGCACCAAATTTCACGAACGCACATCGCGACAAAACCCACGATACCATCCAGACCATATGGATGCTTGGCGGTCCACCACTGTACATTTTACTAGGAGTTTTCTTCCTCGTACGACTTCTTTGTGGAATCGTTTACCACCGGCGAATTTTCTGGACCGATACGACCTAAGTTGTACGAATCGTAACAAGTTTCTTCAAGTAAAGAGCTTACTCCTTTCTAAAAAGCCGGCAACGCACTTGCAATTCCCTCGGTATTGCAGTTCATCATGGGTGGCGGTAGTGACTTTGGATCAGGTGAGCCGCATGCTCGTTTTCCCCCTCTTCTATATAAAAAAGCTGTGGTTGCCAACCAATTTTTGCCAATTGTTGCAACTATGGCAAATGTCCTCACTTATAAGGGAGGTCCATGCTCAGCTGTGGACTTTTGGCTACCTGTCATTAGAGGTCATTTTTCATAGGTCTAGTGAGATATAGGAGGATATGTGATAGAGGAGTTTTATATAAGTACATTTTTTCAATAAAATTGCATTTGCCATCCTATGACTACTTTGTAAAAGTGACTATAAATATCCAAAAAATCACAGTTATTATAAACAAGAGAGAGCATTCACGCCGCTGTGCTTAGTGTGAACAAAGTAGTGTGTGTTTTGTTTTGATAACGATGTCAGCTTCATTGTCTTGTCCACGACACACTCGCAAAATGCATTCAGTACATGTCAAGGCAGCAGCGATATGATTTCCGTTTGAAAAAATTTCCGCCTTCATTACGCATTGCGCTAGAATACTGATTCATTATAATTCTACACATTTATACATATATATACATATATATATTGTTACGCGCCTTAGACGACGGCACTAGCGCCATCTAGTCTCGAACCGAAGAACTAAACTTCTTGAAGTTGAAACTCGAACTCTCGGTACCTTGCGCGTGTTTACTTGAATATTCTGGATATTTCCGTGCTAATTTATATAAATAGGCGCTGCAAGATGCGATCGGGGAAAGTATTGAATTTGGCGAGACAAGCGAAGCTTCGGATCGGAATAAAGTGAATTAGTGTGATAAATTATTAGTGTTTTAAGTTTAATTAGTGTAAAGTGAATTAAAGAGTTAATTTTGGTAATTCTATCGGCATTTTTTATTGTCACGAACCTCAAGCTCGTAACTATTGTTGTCAGAAGTGGGATAAAATCATGCCGATTTTACCTAAGGAGGAAACGGAGGGTGTCCGTACCCGAAGTCAACGCCAGCAGGAGACGGACCAAAGAAGATTTGGTGGTGCAACTCCGCAGACGTCGGAGGGCCAGCCGCCGGCTGCAGGCCCATCAGTAGCTCCTACATTTGCAGCACCTGACTTAGGTGCTCTGATGGTGATGCTACAGGAGCAGGCTACCCGACAGGAGGAACAGGTCCGTCGTTTGGAAGAGCAGCTGCGGGGCGGACAGGAGGAACAGGACCGCCGATGGAAAGACTTCAGGAGGAACAGGCCCGCCGGCAGGAGGAACAGGCCCGTCGACAGGAGGAACAGGCCCGTCGGCAGGAGAAACAGGCCCGTCGTTTAGAAGAGCAACTCCAACGCGATAAGGAAGAGCAGATGCTCCTCATGAAGGACCTTCACGCTATCTTCGGAAAAGAGATTACGGGAGGTGAAAGATAAGGTTGCTCAACATGACAACCGCCTGTCGGTATATATGTATCCAACAAGCGAGTCGACAGAAAGTGCCCTTTTTAGGAAACATATCCGGGTTGACCCTATCAGCGGTGCTCTCTTGAGAGAGTGGCACTCCATTTTGTCCTCCCTTCCGGACATCAACCGGGTCTCCATGCCAAGGTGCTTCCTTCCTCCAGGGAAATGCAGGGCTACCCTACATGGGTTTGGCAACGCCTCTGAGTGAGCTCTTCTCGCCATACTTCCGTCCATCTCGTACTTGCTAAAAGCAAGGTTGCTCCCATTAGGTCCCGCTTAACTATCCCTAAATTGGAACTGTCCGGAGCCGCTCTTCTCACGCGACTCCTCAACCACGTTCACTCTTCTTTGAAGTCTGTAATCGACAATTACGGACGTCTACGCTGGTCGGACAGTGAGATATTACTTTGTTGGCTCCGAGCAGCGCCTCACAATCTTGAGGTCTTTGTGGCGAACCGCGTGTCTTAAATCCAGAATTCTGGCACGTCTCTAACCTGGAGATATGTCCCAGGGGAGTCGAATCCCGCAGACTGCGCTTCTTGCGGCTGTGAAGCCCCCTCTTTGATTGACCACCCGCTGTGGTGGGGCCCAGTTGGTTGACTGAGTCTCAGTCGTTCTGGCCCGTATCGTGGGTTTTGTCACAATGTGCGTTCGTGAAATTTGGTGCCTGGAATTCATCAGAACAATTCCTCAGAGCACTTCCCATGGTAGATGAAATGCGATAGAAAATGCCAAGAAATGCAACATCTCTTCGTAGCGCCAGTGTTCATTTAACCGTACCCAGCGCTACCCTGCGCTGGATACGGTTAAATGAAAGAAGCTGGTACTAGGAAGCCCCGGCTCAGAGATGAGAATAGTATTCATCTGGATCATGTGGATCGACCTGCGCCTTGTAAAGTTGCAGGCAGTGTACTGAGATTGAATACAGTCCCGCTCTACTGAGCACGCCAAGCTTTTTAGAGGCCAATTTGGCCTTCTCTTTCAGGTGACCACGAAATTGCACATCTTTTGATTCGTTGACACCGAGGATTCCGATACTGGCTGAGGCAACAAAGGGATTGCCTTGAAAATGAGGATATATGGACAAAGGAGTGTTTTAGCGATAAACGCGCAAAATTGTGTCTTCTGAGGATTGAATTGGACTAGGTTTAGTCGTCCCCAATCCGAGACTTTGCTCAACAATATCTCGACTTCAGACACAAGTTTGTCCCGGCACTCGGACGTTTTCCCGAGAAATATTGGTACAGCTCGTGTATAAAACATCACCAGTGCTGTCTTCCGCATAGCAACGAATGTTACCGGTTTGCAATATATCATTGATGTGCAGAAGAAACAGCGTTGGTGATAGCACGTAGCATATTAATTCTGTGGCGGTACTTACTTGGGTTACGTTACGTAAAATTATGAAATCACCACTTCTATATTAACGTTACTGATAAGTGCTTATGTAAATAATTATAAACGAATCTCAACGTATGGTTGTCTCGAGAACTTTTGGTATGAAATGTATTCCAATATTATGCGTCCAAAATAAAAAATGAATTTGCTGCAACTGCCACTGAAGCTCAAAGCAACGTAAAATGCATGGGACTTTTATGGTGATTGAAGGGTTAACGATATCTTCCACATGCTGATCAAACAAAACTTAATATCAACAGTAACGCTGAGGTCCCTTATTTTATCATAACTAGTAACTGTCAAAACTTTAAGTCTATAAGAAAGATTAAATATATCACGCTTCCACCCGAAAAATATAGTATTACATTTAGAAACATTCAAGTAATTTTTTACGGATACAATAATTTTTATACGGCTATAATTATAAAAAAAAAATCAATTATTCGAACGTCATATTCAAGCGTAGAGTACTTAGTACTTTGAACTCATAATATATGGTCAGATACTAAAAAGGTCCCAGATAAGTAGAGCTGCCAGTTATGCCTTTATTACAAAAGACTCTACACATATACATTTATCCCTATTTCAAATGTTTACATATATGTAAACCAGAACAAAACTTGTGTGCAGTTCACTCTATGTCTTTGTGATTATAACAAATTTTATGTATTCAGATTCCCAAACTCACCGCTCTCGAGTGTTTCATGAATATTTAACAATCCGCTACACTGACCTGGATCTAGCCGAAGCAACGTTACGGATTGAATATTCGTTGTTAGTTCAGCTCTTAGTATCTGTTTGAAATAAAAAAAATATTACCACTCTAATGCTCTAAGTAGCCGTGAAGTGTCAGCGTGAGAAAATCCGCTGTACTCTATCATCTCGTATTTATCGTAAGAAACGACTGAGGGAAACTGAAAGAGGAAATGGCCAGCAACGTGTTACCGTTACAGTATAACAAAAGTCCGCTGCTGAACAAAGGTCTCCCCAAAGATTAAATCACAGGGCCTTAATTGCCATAGTTACTATGCTTGGCTGGTGAGTTGCCCACCGCATTCGTTTGGTGGTGACCACTAAAAAAATACTTCTAGTCGAGTAGTCTAGTGACTAGAAGTAATTACGACCCCCACATGACGTTAAAGGTTAGTAGGTTTTCCTAAGCCGCTACTATATGGTCAGTTAGTCTTCCTATTAAGACGTCAACAAGGAGGTCTATTTTAGCTGTGGGCTTTTGATAGGCTGTAAGGATGGCGATAGTGATCAAAATGTATGATTTAAATAAATAGCTTGGCTCAGTAGTAAGGTTCTTTTTCTGTCTACCACCTACCTACCTGTTTCCTTCGCTAAGCAATTATAAATAAGCTATAAAGCACTTCATCTAAGTAATTAGCAGTTGCAAAACATTTGTAGCCTTCTTTGCATAATATCGTTATACTAGTACCTAAAAAAGAAAACTATATATCGTTTTTTAAGTTTATTGTACTAGGAAAAGTGTGTAATTTGGTAATGTTAAAGTGTATACAGAGAAGGAGTGCAGAAAGCTAAAATTTATATAAAATATATGTATTGCAAACACCATTAATAAAATAAAGCATTCATTAATTACGTTCATATTGCCAATATCAAACACATAATAGTGTCTTGTTAAATCATGATAGTGTCTGCTTAAATCTGAGTAATAACATACGTAAGAACAATCACACAGAACAAACCAAGAATTTTAAAATGTTGCCATCAAATATTATTTTCAGATTGTTGAATTAGCTCAATAAATACTCTTATAATTTGCTGTGAACAAAGAGTATGTAAACAATATGTTTTATGTCATCCCAATGTGTCTTATTTTATTCAACGAAAGAATAAATCATAGTGCCTAGTTAACACTGTCCTTATTCGGTTTAAAAATTGAATTAAGGAGAGCATAATTTATCTAATTATTTATATAGTTACTTAAACCAAATAGAATAAATGCTTTAAATATGAGCATTACCATATTATTTTTAATTAATAAACGGGTCACAGTTTGATCAAAATCCCACCTGATCTTATGTAGTTCTAGGGTTTGGGTCCTAGATGCTAAAAATTAGGGTAGAAATATATTCAATTTTCTTTTTATTGCCTTATCATTTATTGCAGGCTCACTACTGGAAATGGTCTGCTACAAAAAAAAAAAAAACAGATTTATCATAATAGCCAGACCTGGCAGAGTGACTAGCGATCAAAGTATCAGATAGCAGTTTAGTATTTTTAAACTGCAACGTGTCGCTGGTTTTCGGATATTTTACGAGTGATCTGTACATGACGGTCATATTGCTTCCTATATCTATCAGAGGTCATGAGATGTGCCTGGCTTTATGTAGTTGCCTACGACACCCACAAGACGATTTGCGAATATAGATTCTTTTAAACCATCTTAGTCCTCAGAGGTGACAACGCATCTGTAGATGAGTGTGAAGTGAGTTGTAGGTGTTCACAGATAGCAGTCGTCCATGCAGCCATTCACACACACCATCAGGTTGACTGTAGTTGCGTTTGTCACTTTTGTTTTATAAATTAAATATTATAGATTTTTTTTTAAATTTTATTCATTATCATTTTTAATGAAGTATATATTATTAACCTCCCAAAAATGGGAACTCTCTCAGAAATAAGAGGAGACCTGTGCCCAGCTGTCGGATGTATATAGGCCATATATATATATATATATATATATATATATATATATATATATATATAAGTCTTAAGATATTTTTCGTGGTAGAGCCACGCTGCAGCTATATCTAACATTAAGGTTGTATAGAACGAATGGTTCGGCTTGACCGGGGCTCTTACATAATACCTGCGTAAATAGCAGTTTAATGCTGCTGTGTTTCATATGGTATGTGTAAAAAAACTGAAGACCGTTTACTATAAACGAGGCATTCCATCTTAGTCCTCTGGCGTGACAAGCTGACAAGTGACATAAATCTGCACTTTGCTTCTTAATCGAGGATAGATGTAGTGTCTATAGACCACAGCATCTACGTACCATTAGATGGTTTCGTTCGTCACACTTATTATAAATAAAAAATACATAATATTCACAATAAACCTTCAAAGCAATCCGCGTTTCATTAAAACTTTTCGTATTCTGAATCACAGTCGGATTGGCGTGATGTGCGGACGTGACTTAGCATATTGATTAAAAAATTTAAGTAATTCAACTACTTTTGTTATAAAACTCTGTTTACGTGACTCCCTGTTGATGTAATTGGAACTCAAAAACTCAATCACCGAAAAATAGTTTATTAATAAGAGTTTGCGCTGAGGTTGGAATACTCACACTCGCATCTTTACGAAGACACAATGTATCCTGTCTGTACTTTGACTAACAAGAAAACTCAAAAATCACGACCTTCTTCTCAACTTCTTCTCCTTTTTCGGTCCATCTTTTTTTATCTATTGCTGGTTATATGCCTTTTTATGAATATATCAAATCTGTATAGATTTATTTACATGTATATGTAAATATAAGTATATATAGTGTTTCTCTTTACTAGTAAAATAATTAGCTTCTATTAAGTTTAATTGTGTGCTATCTTAATAGCACACAAATAACATCCCGAGCTTAATAGAATATGTCTGAACATAAATAACCATTTAAAGAAAATTCTGGCTGTCTATTTTTCCGGGCGGCACCGATTCTTTTACTCGAAAAACTTTTATTCTTTATTCTTTTTTGTACATACTATAAGTTGGTAACAAATTTTGAATATTTAAATAAATAGGAAAATAAAAGTTCTCTTCCAGCAAACCCTTTGGGAGAGAAAAATATTTTATACACGAAGAAAGTAGGTAGCAGCGTGCGTACTTAATAATTAACAAAACATAAATTAATAGAAATTGATTTTAAAGTTTTAGTTAATAATTAACATAATATATGTGTATAAAATATAGGTATATTTTCTTTTCTATTTGTATTAATTATACATAATATATAAATAAAGATAATATATATTATACATTTAAAACGTATGTAAATACTTAAAATATATATGTGTTCATAACTACATTGATAGATAATATTTCTTTACTTTGTTCCGAAATATATCAAGAGAAGAACGAGCACGTATGTCATGTGGGTGTGAGTTCCACAGCTTGACCACCCTTACAGTAAAGAATCTACCCGATGTGGTACATCCTTGAGAAATGTAAAGGGGTTTTGAGAAGTAGCTGTTTAGTAGACCGGCACCGAGTTTTATGAGGTACAAGATACTCAAAATGCGCAACAGGATTAAAGAGTAAAAAGTACATAAATAAAAAAATCTCATGTAAGTCCCGACGTTTACGGATAGGAAGCCATTTTAATTGAGCTCTGTACTCTGAAACATTACGAAACTTACATAGACGGAAAACAAAACGCATACACACATTTTTAAGGCGTTCCAGTTTGTTCAACAGTTCCTCTGACACATCCAGAAAACTAATATCAGTGTAGTCAATGAGAGGAAAAAGAAATGCTTGAGCTAAAGCTATCTTGGTTTTTAACGGTAAAAACATAAGGAGGCACTTGATAAATTGAAAAAATTGGTTCACCTTCCTGCTAATCATATTAATTTGAGCAACGCTAGACAAAATATTATCAAAGATAACCTAAGTTCTTGGCAGTCTCTGTACTTGAAATCAGAGTATTATCGTAATGTTACGACCTTAGGGTTCGTGACAATAAAAACTGTCGATTGAATTATCAAAATTGACACTTTAATGACCGAATACCAATTTACCCTTCAATCCCTACAAAATCCCATGCAGTCGCATGCGTCCGTCAGGTCACGGGCGGTCGCTTGCGACCGCACCCACTCACAACACTTTAAACCGTAAAAACATATTGTGACGGCCCTATATTATTATTAATAATTAAATTCAATATAAAGGGGCGTCAAAAATAGTCTTAAAAGATATATAATAAACAATAAAATTACATCAATAACCATAAAGTTAATATAAATACATTTCAGATATTAGACCAATAACATAGTAAATTTAAGGCAAAATATTGTCTTCCATAATAAATAAATTTATTAAAAACTTGAAAAAAAATATTTAAAATAAGATAAATAATAGAAATACAAGTCGAAAATATTATAAAAATAAAGATAAATAACATTTATAAGATAATTAGAAAATTTGTTAAAAATTGTCTAAGTCTTGGAAGGAGTTCATGTATAAAAGAAAAGTTTCCTAAGTTAAGGAAGGTGTTTATGTATAGATGTCTTGTATAGAGAAGCTGCCGGAGATACATACCTGCAGTTGTACATATATATGGGGTGGTCGGGAGCCCGACTGCCTGAAGTACTGTAGCACAATTATTAGTCCTATATTAGGGACTATATTAAATTTAATGATACAAAAGCAATACTATAGAAGGTCTCCATGATGAATTTGCATTACAATAGTAGGGTCGTGGGTTCGAACTCTATATATGCATGACTTATGAAAGTAAGGTCTATGATACAAAAGCAATACTATAGAAGGTCTCTATGATTAATATGCATTACAATAATAGGGTCGTGGGTTCGAATCCTATATATGCATGACTTATGAAAGTAAGGTCTATGATACAAAAGCAATATTATAGTAGGTCTCCTTGATGCATAAGCATTGTATGGAGTGGTCGGGTGACCGACTGCTCCTAGTACTGTAGCAAAATGACTAGTCCTTATTAGGGACTTGAAAAGGAATATTATGGTGGCGTGTATGCTGCTTCACGAGCAATTGGTCCGAGGTAAACTTGGACTCGCTAACCGATGTGTCCTAGGCATATCATCTTAGTGCTGGTGGTAAGCGGGTTTGTTGTAGCAATACGGCTCTCCCGTGGACATCGCACACCCATAACGTTTGTAGGCGACGTCGTAGCGCATAGCGATGCGTCGTCTATCTTTCGGATTGGGATGATGAGTGTGTTTGGTAGCACTTTTAAGTGTAACAGGCATACTCAACTTCATGTCTTAGTGCATCAGCGCTATGATACGTGGAGTTTTGTTCATTGGCGTCTTAGTAGCGTGCTACTATGATACGTTGGTGATATTTTTTATATAACAACAATAAAAACTTTGTTACCAAAATCTATAGGGGTCATGTGGGTGTGTTGTGAAGGGGGCTATCCGTATGATAGTTGCATTGATGCTTACTGCTACTTGCGGTATTGCGTCTTGTGATGGATCTGTGGGTGTGCTGTGCTTGATTCGACGCACTCTTGTGGTTTTGGTAGAAAGAGGTATGCTGATGGTGATGTCTGCTGGGTTGTATGGGGGACCTTGGGATGGTGTAAGCCGACGATAGTCGTATTGATGCTTTTTGCGTTCTGCAGCATTGCGTCTCTATGGTTTGATGGTTGTTTGGTGGGACGCTATTCTCAATGGCGCTCTCTGCGTCTTGGTTTGACTCACACCTACGTAGCTTTTCCCAAGTCGGGTCCCTTCATTACGGGGCTGCAGACTGTCTGCCCTCCATGATGTTTATATAACAACATAATAATATATAACTTTCCCACCTTTGAATGATTGAAGGCAACTTGTTGGTGGGCGAGACAAACATGATCAAAAATGCATTTACTCAACGTCAGTGACACAAATCCTTTCTGATGGCGAATTATTACTCTTAACTTATAACTGCCTTTTGGCTATATCTGCCGTTGTATTGGTTGGTGGAGCTTATGTGTCGACCTCATGCGGGTGGTAGCTGGCGGGAGAATCTGAGGAGACTCTCAAGGCTGCGGCCGAAAGCCGCACAACGTGGGACCCCATTCCCTTGAGGTGAGCGGTAGACTCATGACACGCTCTGCGGCTAGTAGCCGTGCTGATCATGCAATTGGTGGTGATGCCATACACTTACATCACGTCTGCAGGAGTGGCGGTCTGGCAGGTGGTGACGCTCACGGAGGGTTTACGGCCAGTGTGCCTATTTGCCTAAACCGTGTGACGTACATTCACTGTGGCTGGATTCGTTCGTATTCTGTATGGCGTTTACACGCATTGACATGTGCGACTTCGGTCGATGTTTGTGCTTACTCACTAACAAGGGGCCAAGCCTCTTTTACTGTTTCGCAAGTTATTTTGCTGTGGACTACGGTCCGGTTCCCGAATTAGCGTTCCCTTCGAGGGGAGTGCATCAAAATGGTTGGCGCTCACCGCGCACGGCGTGTGTGGAGCCGTGTGCCTCCCCTACATTTTTTTAAATAAATGTAGGGGAGCGAAGCCCTTGTATCGGGTATTTTGTATATATATATTTTGTGCCTTTTTCGGGCGGGAAGGGATAATTATTAATGTAAACCTGATACAAGTGGAATAGGGACGTTTTATGTTCTTAACCTTTCTCGAGCCATGTCTTCGTGAACGGGGTTCGCTTAGTTTATAAGGCACTACCAACAGCTTTCAATTGCTCTAGTGAATATTCATTCCTCCAAAAGACACCTAAAAGAACTAATTTACTAAACAAACACTACATAAATAATGGTCCTAACTAAGACTATCACGCCAAAATATTACAACCGGCCTATTATTAAACCTTTAGAAAGATCAAAACTTATTTTATTAATCCTGGTCACATATTTATATTGTATATTTAATATCTAATATATTTATTATTATGAGGGGTGGGGAAGCGTTACAATATGTTTAGAGACTCTTTTTCTATGAAGAAGTTTGGCATTATGGACTCAATATGAAATTTTCTGTTCTCTAGTGCAATAAAAAGTCAGTTACTCTATGGTCATTTATTTATAATCTACGTTCATTACGTACGCCATTTTCATGTGGATGTTATTGTGTTTTGTTGTGTAGATTTTTGGATTTTTCTAGTGTTTTAATATGGTGTTTTATTATAAAATTGGTACAAAATAATTACAAAATATAGAATAATACAATTACAAAAATAATTTATTGTACTTTTTAATAGAATTTCGATTGCTTGCGCAGTAATCTGCAATTACAATTATCCTTCGTTTTGACTTTCTGTTAAAATATCACCTTGATCGATTATTGCCAACACCAATATCATACAATTACCGTTACCGATACAGCACTGAATAGTCCACTGCTGAACACAGGCCTCCCCATAGATTGCCTCACAGGGAGGATATTTGTTATAGTTATATTTGGAATGCGAGTTGGAAAGGAAACAGTTTTTGTTAGTAACAACTAACAAAAACTGTTCTGCACAATAACAATTGGGAAATTTCGCTACTGCCCGTTTCCTGGATTGTTTCCTACTGTCGCCTCTTGCGGCACGTGATGATATAGGGTGGTGGATATATTTGCACCGCTACTACACACACCGGTGACCAATATCATAAATGAATATAAAATTATTGAGAATTCCATCGTGTACTCATTTAAAGATTACAGATAGCGCTGTGTACCGCAACAGCATAAGTCCCAACCTCGACCCGTGCATGAAGTCAAATATATTGGATAATATATTGGACACGATGCACTCCGGAATTTTCCAGTGAACTTGTGCGCAGTCTGCTTTGTGTTTTCATATTATACAAGTTATATCACAATACATAACTATAAAGCTTTCCTCCTGAATATTTTGTAATAATAAAATAATAAAAAAATGTTAATGTTTTCTTACAGAATTGAAGCGAACGATCGAAGTTACAGTCTACGTGATGGTAAGTGGATGTTGGGGTCCATAATCAAAGCACAGATACGTCGTCACCCCTGAGGGCTAAGATGGAATGCCTCGTTTGCAGTAGGTTTCCAGTTAACGAAATTTGTTCAAAAAGGCCATGTATAAAATTTATCAATATATTGAGAACAGTGATATTTAAAAATAACACTAACTCTGAACATGCAAATGTACTGGCTACCGATATGATATTAAAATCGACATTTTTAATAAAATTACTGTGTATTTCACATTAAATTGATTTTATTATAAACTGTAAATTAAATTGTAACATGGCATTAAAAAACACGATTGTTTTTTCGAACCTCCTTTGAGGTTTTTACGAACCAGTGTAGTTTTGATTATGACTCTAATTTTGACTTAGAGATGTTTCACGAAGACCGTAATTGAACGCATTCTCAAAATGTCAATATCCAGCAGCTAAATTGAAAAGCTGATCGGGTAAGGTAAGGTAGGAAAAAATAAGCTGATATTTTGCTCTAAAAATAAAGATAGAGCAACTGATCCGCAAACACAATGGACCTATAATGAGCCGCATGCACGTCACGTACGAGCGCTACTCAGAACAAGAGGCTGGCGCTATGCGATAAGATATGTGACAAATAAGTCAACTGCAGCATTAAATCGTAGCAGTGTGTTCAGTAACTTTTGAATTGTATACGATTTTAATAGCGATACAGGAATACGATGGATGCGGTTGTTGGAATATGGTTATGGGGTAAAAGAAAGTCTGTCTGTACTGTACGAAATTCTGTATTAGAATACCAACACAAAGTTTATCGTTTAACAAAGAAATATTTAAAAGACTTGTTTTGACTACATCCGATATTAAAGAGACTTTATGTTGACTAGTATTTTTGTATATCCCAACACAGGTAGCTCAGGACAGTACTTCGCGGAGTCCTTGGGGGAGTTTTTTTTTGTGTCATTTTCAAGTGTCGTCTCTTACAACATCCCATGGGACGATATTGGGTAGTGATTATTCTTACACCACCACTATACGTCAAGAAACATTTTGTACGAAAATTTAAATGTATGAAATTATCCAGCTTTGTAGTAGATTTTTATAAAAAAATATGTTTTAAAGCGAAAGGGTATACAGTCTTACTCTTTCGCATTTTTAAACAAATTTTATCAATATTTTTCTTATTGAGTTAAATTTTAACTTTATGTATTTCTCAAACTAAGATTACAAAATACAATTTATTAGTGTTTGACATACGTACTTTTATAAATATGAATAACTAGCTGTTACTCGCGGCTTCGCCCGCATGGTCACTGGGAAATGAACTATTCATTGCTTTTTGAATTGAAGGAAAACTGAGTTTTATAGATTTGTCAGAGATGCAGCCAACCCCTAAGATACCGTGGACATGTTGACAGGTCCAAGTTTTGTGACCGCTAAGTACAGAGGACATGTATACATGTCCGCATTACGTGCTGCTATTTTCGTCATTAATTGATATAAAAATACAGTATATTTTCGATTGAACACTATTTCATTCGATTCTGAACAAACTAAAGAATATTCTGTAGCATTATATTCATTCGGTTACATAGACATCATCAAATATAACAGCCATTCGCTTTTGCGTGCCGGTGAGGTTGGTTGCGTAATCGTTGAAGTTTTGTGATTGTGATTTTAGTTGGATTTTCTTTCAAAAAAACTGTAAGTAATGTTATTTATCTTTACTACGTAATGTTTTTGAATGATTTAAGTTACAACAATAGTAACTTTTTATGTTTCAATTGATAAAAAAGTAGAAATAAAAAACCTCTACGCGAACAATTCGTAACGGTCAAGATTTCTAATAAGATTCTAATAAGATAATAATAGTATATTTCTTATTGGAATACCATAGTAAATACTTTTACTAGTGATTGCTAAATGTTATATCTATATGATTGCATAAGAAAAATAAAGGAAGACGGTATAAAATATATACACAAAAAGGTTTTGAAAATGAGTTTAGTAAGCGCGCGCAAACTGTCTATTGTCGAATTTTTAGCAAATGTTTGCAAGTGAAAAAGTAGAATTATTATAATTATTACATGCATAATTTCGGTTCATTTAGGAAAAATATATTATATTGATTGTAAGGACATAAAAATAAAATAAAAACTTACGATATTTCATTCATAAAATAAAATTTATCGTCAGTAAGTACACTTTATTAAGATCCGTTAGAAACAAAGAGCTGTACAAAATAAAATAAACATTTATATGTTATGGTTATTGTTTCTACTTATCGAAAATCTTATCGGCTTTAAATAACTGTAACTAAAACCTCTTTAAACATAAATGAAAGGTCGTGAGAAACATAAATATTTAAAACAAGTGCCGCCAGCTGAGGTGACGACGGACGCCTCGGTACAAAGCTGTTTTCTGTTATGGCGGGCGCAGTGAGTGATAGGTTAAAAGGAAACTGAGCAAAATTGATTCGTCAGCCTATTTAAATGTTTTGAAACGCAGCGTATAGGAAAGAATGAAAATAGCCTGTTTATTCCAAATAGAGTTGGGATATTTTTTTTAATTAAAGGAAACTGAGCATAGGTAATTATTCGTCAAGGTCAGACTTTTGAAAGAAACTGAGCTAAATTGACTCGTCAGAGATGCAGTTTTCTGAATTGAAAGGACACTGAGCCAAATAAAAGATCCGTCAGAGATGCAGCCTTTTGAGTTGAAAGGAAACTGAGCTTAATAGGTCCGTCAGAGGTGCAGCATTCGAAATTGAAAAGAAACTGAGCTAAATAGGAAATTTTGAATTGAAAGGGAAGATCTGTGGGAATTCTGATTAATTGATTGTGGGAATTTTGAAAAAAAAACTAACTGAACACTATTTTAAGACGCTACTGTACACAATGTTACATGTTTTTCCATTCCGAGGAAGAATGTGGAGAGAGAGAAGCACGGTTTTTATAAGTTTAACCCCGCTACGTGTAACGTTTGCCCTTGTGCTTTATTGTCATTGCAAAACTGAGCTTAATAGGGAACTGCAACCTTTCGAATTGGGACGCCTAATTTTAATTGAAGCTTATGAGTGGGCTCACCTGACAACTCTAGAGAATATAGAAACTCTGCGGAATATGAAGTGCTCTATTCTCTGTCCATAACTGTGTCTACTGACAAATACTCTGTTATTTCTCCTGCTACTTCGCTTAATATATTTGAATTTATTTTATTAACGCTCTCATTTTTTGGTGCAAGAATCGCCCTTTTACATAACCATTTGTCTTCATGCGTGTTGTTCGTTAAATCTGAATAAACGCTTGCAATTAATTCGGAATGCCTCTGTACTAAATTACAAAATCTCTCGTGAATTTAACGCAGCCCTCAGCATCCGTTTCCAACCGCCCATCGCCAATTTTTCATAGTGTGTCGGCATAGTCTCCAGCATTGATATCATTATACAAATGCACTCTCATATTCGTAGTTAAACTGAATTTTGTCACCTTGTTGCATAAAATAGACGACTTGAGACATGCTTTAATTTCATCTGCAGGAATCTTTTGAATGACAGGTAAAGTTTGGAGAAAGTCACTTCGGCTACTTGCTGCTGCAAAGCTGGTATATCGTAGTTTGTTTTACGTATAATTTGATCACTTAGTTCATTTTCGGTTGTTTGCTGAGGGCTTATCATTCCAAAGTCGCTTAATTTTTTGCCTACCATAACTATTACTTTAGTTTCAATTTTTCCAAGTGCTTCATTATAAATGTGTTCATTGTATGTCATGTTCGCGTGTGTCTACTGTAACCTTCGAAAAATATCTTCGGCCATGTACTCTTTATATTTGTCCCACAATACATGTGCATTAGATAGCCTGCAAGATGATATGAGAGTTGCATAAAGATCCCTAATTTTGGCTGGTGACTGGCACTGCACAGCTTCCTCCATGGTTTCATCCCAGTGATTATCGTTTTCTAAAAGATGCAGAGCTTCACATGCTTCTCTATAAGTTGCGCATTCCTGACCATTGACAGTTTTAAGGTCTTTATATCCTGTAGGACCCCGAACATGGTGCAGCAGCAATCGTAAACAGAAACAATCAAAATTAGTTACATGGACGGTATACACACGACCAAGGACATCTGATGACTTAACACCGGGCCAATTTGCAACAGGCGCGCCTTGAATACGGCGTTTCCACTCCTTTCTAGATGTGTTCCAAGTATAATAGCGGGGGACTTCAGAATATAACAACGTTTTTGCAAAGGGGTCGGTTTGACAAAGTTGAAAGAAGGCTGTTAGTGTGGTTTTTAGTGGTGATGCAATTATTTCTTGGAAATTTCTTTCGGTGAAATATACACGCTCTCCATTTTCTAAGTGCACAGCAAGGTGAGTAACTGTTGGGTGCTTTTCGTGTAAAGGGAAGCCAAGGAGATGTCACGCTGCCTCGTTACTGCTGACATAACGCCCTGCTTGAAAGGTCTGTACTTCATTAACGATATTTGCCTCACCTTCACTCCTGAGATTAAATATTGCTTGGTCGCTTCCTTTATTTATGGACTTACAGATATACTTGATTATGCGGACAGAGCTACATGCTTCTAAATTAATGTGGGCATTAAACATTTTACATAAAATGGGCGAATACGGGACAATCCAGCTGTTATCTGAGGTTTCGAACGCTTCAGAGCGAGATTTTATTGTAACTTTCCTGCCACCATCTTCGGGAGCTCTGCGTCTGTATAAAGGGTAGCTATTGTTATTGTGCACTGTTTCTTTTAATAGCTATTTATGGAATTTCTTTGTACATTTTCCTTCTTTAATACATGGCGATATTGAATTTTGTGCTCCACATGTACCGTGAATCATATTTCGGACGATGGTATTATACAATTCTTTATCTTGCTTAAGATCCGATATCTCGGCGCTTATTATGTCGTATTTGGCTGAGCCGCAACTTCTCTTTAAGACATATTAGAATGTGGGCATGCGGTAATCCTCTTTTTTTGCCATTCAATTGAATACATGAAGCACTGCACCTCTCCGAAAATTTTCCCTTTGTTAATTACATACATTTTTGTACTTTTATTCTAAATACTCTAGCAACTAAATCGTATCTGTCAGTACTTTTTTGGCCCGGCATTAGCTCCTCGGTTATTTCTTTCCATGTGGGTGGGCAAGTAAAATTAACAAAAAGATCAGGTCTTCGTACATAGGCGAATGCGTCTTGTGTGTACTAATGTGGGTAGCGGGGACTGTTAACGAATGATGAGGGCAGAATTACCATTTTACCTAAATCTCTGGGGTTTACATTGGCGTCGCTAGAAACTACACCTTAAAAATGTATATAATTCTCAACGCGCAGCTTTTTTTGATTTAAAGATATATAACGTAGACGTTCACTTTCTACCTTCACATACATGTCCACCAAAAATTGAGGAAATAATTGTCTACACCGGGCTAAGAGGTTAAAACCATTTTCTCGCAACATCATATGATACGCATAAAAATCCATACATGATACTTTTTTGTTCGGAGTAGGCTCCATTGTGACCGGGTTAACGAGTGGAATTTGAAAATGATAACCCTCTTGTCCTTTGCAATAAATCAATGGCTATTACAGAGCGTCATAAAACTTGTGTGTATCGGCTACCCGTTTTAACGTATCGCTCGCAAGACAATGTCTCGTGAAGAAAATTGATCACCACTAATTACGGCTGCTATTTCGTTTATCAAAGGTGCATTGTAGCGCCTTTCATGCTCTCCTCGAGGGGTCCGATCTGCGTGAATGACGACTTTATACTCCTATTCAGGTAGGTTTTCTAAAACAGTTTTAAATGTTTAGACTAAAATGTTACGTTCATGCAAGAATCTTTGAATTTTGAACACTATGTCTCCATCAACTCCCTGGATAAATTGGCAGCGACGGTCTACCTCAATTTCTTCGTCACCCATAAAATATACTTGTAAAAATTTATACTGTTCGTTTTCATATGAAAAAAGTGAACCTATTCTATGATAAATTTGCCCTTGTGCCGTAAATGTAGGCGAAAATTCCGGCATTATTATTTTCCGGTCAACTACGAAGGACGTCATTTGAAAACATGAGTTATATTTCCGGATCCTGTTTAAGAAGCGCCGTGACTCATTAGCATCATATAAAAAGAGAGTTTTCAAAGGTTCTTCTGGTTCCCCAGGTAACGGAAGAGACACTTTGCCCCTGGAGTCCTTGGAGCCCTTGGGTCTCATCTTTCCATTTTAAAGCGCTGCAAAATCAACACGCCTTGTCCATCAACTACTTGTACATCATCCGATAACAACTAACCTGTGATTTTTATAATCAATCAACAGATCATAATTGAATGCTGTGTCATTGAAAACCGACCAGTTGTTTCTTTGAAAATTTTTTCGACGTTCAGCTTGGAGCTGAGCATTTGCATCTCTTCGCGCCTGTGTCTATTCTGGTGTTTCAGATGCCCTTATAGTAGATTAACGTACAGCTTGCTCAATCAGTCTGTGTTGAGTTTCATCAGGTGTTTCCGCGGCTCTTAAGGCGGCCTAACGTTCCGCTTGTTCAAATAGCCTTTGCTGACTTTGAGCAGGTGTTTCAGTAGCTCTTAAAGTAGATTGACGCTCTGCCTGTTCAAGACGCCTTTGCTGACTTTGATCAGGTGTTTCAGTAGCTCTTAAAGTAGCTTAATGCTCTGCCTGTTCAAGACGCCTTTGCTGACTTTGAGCAGGTGTTTCAGTAGCTCTTAAAGTAGCTTAAAGCTCTGCCTGTTCAAGACGCCTTCGCTGACTTTGAAAAGGTGTTTCAGAAGCTCTTAAAGCAGCCTGATGCTCTGTCTGTTCATGACGCCTTTGCTGACGTTGAGAAGATGTCTCAGATGCTCTAAAAGTAGCCTGACGCTCTGCTTTTTCTTGCCTTCTGAATTCAGTATCTTCTAAAGATTCTAGCGATAGAGCTAATCTTTTCTCTTGTCTTTGAGAAGATACTCTTGAAAGGCTGGACTTACGTTCGCGAGGCATTATGAAGTAAGAAAAAACTTATTTATAAAAAACGTTAAAATACCTAAAAGGAATTAAATTTCCTTTTAAATATTTTTTTAAAGCAAATCAAAAATATCTAAAAAGGAATAAATATTCCTTTTAAATATTTTTTAAAATCAAAACAACAAAACCAATTCAAGACACAACACGAGTCCGAAAAAAATTTCCAAAAAATCAAATCAACTTAAACCAAATCACAAAACAAATGGCAGAAAACCGAAATCGAATGCAGTAGTCAATATAAATATAACCATCGAAAAAAGAAGTAAGTGTATAGGTACCGTATACACTATCTATACTATTAATATTCTTTTGAAATATTGTTAAACAACCTAATACAACGAAAACCAATTAACGATTCTAAATAAATAAAATCCAAAATCAAAGCCAGTCTAAATATGTATAAAGGAATACCAACCAAATCAACAAAACCGATTCAAGAAGATACACAAATCCGAAAATGAAAGCCAATATAAATCCATTCAACCTTAACCAAATCAAAAAAGCAAATAACAAACAACCGAAATCAAAAGCAGGTAGTCGAATAAGCTACGAAATATAACAATTTAAGCGTATAGGTACCGCATGTACTATAAGTTGACGCGCGGCTCAACGGCGGGAGTTACTAAGAACTGTTTCTACCACAGTTAAGTAATAGTTAAGGATGAAAGCGTGACAGGTGGTGATAGTATTTCTGATCCATACTTATAATCCTGTAACCCTTGCAGAGTAGGCAGAGTATCAACGGATTACTTAATATCCTCTGCGAGGTTATCGCCTATTCTGTGAATTACAATGCACCAAAACGTTTGAAGAAAATCAGCTGGTGAATTTTATGTTTTTTATCGCTCTCTTCCCGGTCCTGCGAGGAAAAATACAGAACCATAAATTTTTTATCTTAATTTTGGTAAAAAGACATAATAATCCAGATATTCTGACATTCTGTGTTCGTCCATCGTACCGTCGTCCGTCTTATAGAATCACGGTGGCGCCACCTAGCTGAATATAATTTTGCAACATATTCGATTTTCCCACGGGAATGATATGTTTTTACCCTGAAAAAAGTAGTCTACGTCACTCTATAGCCAACGAACTATCCCCATACAAAAAATCATGCAATGCCAACGCTCTGTTGCGACAAACTTGTGTAACATATTCTATTTTCCCACGGGAATGAGATGTTTTTCCGTGGAAAAAAGTAACCTATGTCACTCTACAGCCACCGAACTATCCCCATACAAAAATCATGCCATGCCGACGCTCTGTTGCGACGTGAAAGAAGGACAAACAAACAAACAAACAAACAAACACACTTTCGCATTTATTATATTAGTATGGATTTGATGAACGTGGCATGGAATCCTTTTCCAATGTAAATATATTTGTTTTCAGTATTTTTCACAAAACACAACCATGAAACTTTAATATTTAAAGTAAAATCATAATATCTAGTTTAAACTTATAGTGTGCTATCAATTACGTATGTAGATATGCGCATAAAATTTGAACTACTCTGGATAATTGCCTATGTGTGTAAAATATTTAACAGAGTATCTAAAATAACCTTTGGATTTATCGCGCCATTTTGTCATGATTTAAAAAACTATATTATTTCCCTTTTTGTATTTCTACAAAATATAACTCATTTTATGCAACTTAAGGCTAAAGTAGCGCGAAAACGTATATAAAATCGCGTGAGAGCTATTGTTTGCAACAAATGCACATGCTGTCGCACCCAACTTTCGGACACGACCTTAAAATCTCTGGCGTATTCATCCACACGTGTCTGTCTTATTCACAACACGTACACGCACGCACGCATGCCAACACACACACGCACGCGTGCACACACACACACACACACACACACACACACACACACACGTGCACACACACACACACACACACACACACACACACACACACAAGAGTGAGCGCGCGCGACGGTACGGAGCTCAAGTGAACAGATAGGAGAACTCCTATGTCAAGGATCTTTGTTCCAATTGAAGAAATTTAATTGAATATATTATATCAATCAAATTTCCTGAATTCATCGTACGCTCATAACTGTCAAAACATGGGGATAAATTCTGTGCTTGTGTTAAAACTTGTGGCAGTTTAATATTGACTGCATGGGATCTAGCTAATAGCTTTATAATTGAAAAATATGGACTCTGTCAAAACTGTTCAAAATATATTTAAGACCCTTAATAATATTTTTTGCGGAATTCACCGGTTTCGTTATTATACTCCAAGGACAATGGAGAACTCTGAAACAAATTTTTATGGATATTTTTTTCTTGCGTCTAAATATGTAAAAATATAGTTTGAAATCCTGAACAATGTTTTCTTCAGTCAGATTACTACAGGAGGTCAGGAACTAAAGATATGCAGTATGGTATAAGAACTTTGCCTACCTTAATAGGCAAATCGTTAGAACAACAACAACTATGACTCAAAATAATTTTTAATTTTGCTTAAATACAGTCACTATTAGCATAGATATTCTTTCGACTGTCTCGTTGATCTAGTGGTTGTAATAGTGCGACTGCTGATCATAAGGTCTCGGATTCGAATCCCGGGTCGGGCCAAAAAATATCACTTATTGAGTTTATCCATTAAGAAATCCTCAATAGCTGCCCGGAGTCAAGAAGTTGGCGGTGTCTTGGAATCCCCGTGCCTCGGAAAGCACGTAAATCCGTTGACCCTGCGCCTGATCTCTCTCCGGTTGTGTCGGTTTACCGTCCTATCGGACCATGACAGTAAGAGAATAGAGAGTGCACCTGTGCTTGTGCATACACTTGGGCATTATAATCCAGTCCTGGGCCGATGGCCAGTTTCCGTGGAGGCTGGCCGGCTTAACCAAAATTCGCTCTGGGGAACATATTATATTAGACTTTGCCTCCCGAAAATAGCGCTTTCGTATGTTCCGAAGACTTTTGTGAATAAAATAGACATCAGGCTAGGCTGTATGTTACAAGACCTTTGCCTATCTTAATTGGCTAATCGTAACATATAGTCGACTTAGTTTTAAATTATTTATGATGATTTTTCTCAAGACTTCGATAGGCCATAAGATTGATTAGGAAGCGCGGGAAGTTTTGAAGTAGGCGGGCGTCCTTTTTTTGGCTAAACTTTTGAAAATTAAATTAAATTGATATTACAGGATCAGTTAAGTTGTAAAGTATATATATTAGTAGTTATTGTTGATTATTTATAGTTTTAGCTTGATTTCTTCATCTGGTAAGTCATTTCATTGTATTATATGTAAATAGGATTTTTCTCTTGGCATCCATGTTGGAGCCTGAAGACCCTGGAGGGACATCCCTCCAAGTGTCTCATGTAGTCACAATCGATGCGTCGGGAATGGAAACGGAAGGTTCAATTATAGATACAGACTGTTCGGAAAACACGAAATCGGTGAAAAGAAAGAGAATTTCAGCTAGAAACCAAAAGAAGAGAAGGAATCACAGACAAACGGGTCTATCAGACTGCCAACTTTCCCCCTAACGATTTAAAGGATAATGTTATTACTAAATTGCTTGATTCTGATGATAAAAACACTGAAATTCACCATAATGATGACACTCACTCTAACAATATTACAAGTAACCCCCGCGCTGCTAGGTTGCTTTACCAGGCGTCAGATCCTGCGCCTTATGTTGTCCATGTCCAAAAAATCTTACAACCAAATCAAACTGGATCTATTCACCCAGTACAATTTGGATTATTCCTTAAAAAAAATTTAATAAAAAGTATTGTAGAGGGAAGCATCAAAAAAATTGGAAGAAACAGATTGTATTTACAATTTGAAACATTTCAGGATGCTAACACATTTCTAAATCACAAATCTCTTGATGTTAATAAATACAAAGCATTTATTCCAGCCTTCACTATCACCCGCATGGGAATAGTGAGAGGTGTTCCATGTGATTGGGATGAGAAAGATATAATGGAAAATATAAACCTTCCGCAGAACTGTGGAAGTATTTTGAAAGTTCGGAGATTAAACAGAAAGGTATATGACGGCGAAACGCCCAAGTTCATTCCAACTGAGACTGTAGTTTTAACCTTTGATGGGAAGGTGCTACCTCCCAGGGTCTTTATATGTTTCAACTCCCTATCTGTAGAGCTTTATATTTACCCCACGCTGCAATGCTTTAATTGCTGTCGTTTTGGTCACACCAAAATGCAATGCAGAGGCTCTCCAAGGTGTTACAAATGTGGAGACAACCATTCGGGTATAAGCTGCGAGACTGAAAGAGATGATGCTGTGTGTATCTTATGTTCTGGTTCCCATTTCGCCACAGACAAAAAGTGTCCGGAGTACGCTAGGCAAAAAGCTATAAAAGAAACAATGGCTAGAAACTCTATATCTTATTCAGAAGCCAGTAAAATCCACCCACCAGTTTCGAAATCTTATGCTGACGTTATTGCTTCTGCTTCATTGGCCCCTTCTGGTCGAACTATTACTTATTCCAGCCCCTATAATTCAACAAGCCCTTCTAAGAGTCACACACAGTTATATAGGAAAACAGTATTCTCGAAACCCAAAACTCGTCCCAGAAATACTAGTAAGGGATATGATCTAAAAGCGCATGCAGAGCTTATCCAAGATTACAGCAACATTCCTTCCTCTTCTACAGGTTGTCTCAAAAATTACAAAGATCTATCAGAAATAATAACAAAGGATCTCATCATTTCTATAATTCAGTACCTTTCACAACATAACCTAATTAAAATACCGTCCAACGATGCTGCTTCTTCAAAAAGTTTTTTAACTCATGGACAGTCAGGACCATCCACGAAACCAATCTCTGGTGATTCAATGGAATTGCCGGAGTATTAATAGCAAAAAAAGTGACCTAATTTTCTTATTGAATAGTTACGAACCATTTGCAGTCTCTCTTCAAGAGACTTGGCTTCGTCCCGGATTCAACTTTAGAATTCCAGGACATATCTGTCTTAGAGAAGACAGAACAGATGGGTATGGTGGAGTTGCACTAATTCTGAAGGGCGGTGTGCCCTTTGTCCACATACCCATACCTAATCACAGTAATAAATTTTCAATTATTGCTGTTAGTGTAAATAATATTTGTTTTGTAAATATGTATATACCTCACCCTTCCACTGAAGTCTTTGACGATATTCGTAGCATTCTATCTTCCCTCCCACGCCCTATATTGGTCATGGGAGACTTCAATGCACAACATTCTATGTGGGGAAGTTCTAAGTCTGACCATTATGGGGCTAGAATGTTAGACATCTTAGATGATAATAATTTATGCCTTCTAAACTATGGATGTCCTACTAGAAGGACTCGGCCCCATGAGGGTATTAGTGCACCAGACCTTACCCTGTGTAGTCCCTCCCTAGCTCCTACATTAAACTGGTGGCCTCTATCGTCGTCATATGGAAGCGATCACTTTCCGTTAATTATATCATTTCCTTAAAAAATTGGCGAAAAGATGTATAAGGCTCCTCCCCGGCTAAAATATAAACTTAACGATGCCAACTGGTCATTATATAGAGATAAAGTTCAACAAAATTTATCAACTATACCTCCACTAAATGACAACAATAATCATCTTTGTGCTGAAGCTTTTACACGGGCCCTACTACAGGCTGCTGAGGAAGTTTTTCCTATTAAAAATAATAGTGGCAATGGGTATATTCCATCACCTCCATGGTGGGACAGTGAGTGTTCTGCTGCGATAGCTGGGAGAAAGATAGCTGAAAAAAAATTACAGGAAAAATTCTACAACACAAAATTTTAATATTCTTTGTAACCTTATAACTAAAACACGTAAATTATTAAAACAAAAAAGATTTAATGGCTGGAAATCTTTTTGTGCCTCAATTTCACCACACATTTCTCCATCTGAAGTTTGGCAAAATATTCGTAGATTCAGATCCGCTTTTAAGCCTCCAAGGTTTCCTTTTATGGATAGCAGTACAGTTGATTTGTTTCTTGACAAATTAGCCCCACCATTTGTCCCATCTATAGATAATATTTCTTCTGACCTACAGTCTTCTCTCCTCTCCCAGCATGATAGTAGCGATTCATTCATTTTCTTTACCCTTTCAGAACTCAAAGGGGTTCTTTCAAAACTTAGGGACTCAGCCCCAGGTTGTGATGGAATCCCATATTCTTTTCTTCAAAACCTGAACGACTCCTGCCTTTCTTATTTTCTTAGTTTAATTAATTCAATTTTAACAACAGGTAATATTCCTCCATCATGGAAAATTCATGAAATTATCCCAATACATAAGCCAGACAAACCGATTAATGATCCATCATCTTACAGACCAATTGCATTAGCTTCAGTTATTTCCAAAATTTCTGAACATTTAGTTAAAAATAGGTTAGAATGGTTTATTGAGAGTAAGGGGTTACTATCTCCAAACCAGTTTGGATTTAGGAAAGGTAGGAGTACAATGGATAGTCTCAGCATTTTTATGACAGACTTAAGATTGGCTTTTTCGCACAATAACTCTGTGTTAGCAGCATTTTTAGATGTATCTGCAGCCTATGATAATGTCAACCTTTCAATTCTGAAACAAAAAATGATTAATTTGGATATCCCACAAATTTTTATAAGATTTACAATCAACCTTCTCTCTGGTAGAATGCTTAAAGTAATATCAGAAGACTCTTATCAATCCCGTATTGCCTGGAAAGGTATACCCCAGGGCTCAGTTTTAAGTCCCTTAATTTACAATATATATTCTCATGATCTGGAAGCCTCCCTTAAGGGTAAAGTTAGCACTCTCCAATATGCAGATGATTTACTCCTCTATGTCTCTGGTGATTCTGTTCACAACATGTCTGATACTATGACATATTCCCTTAAGTTACTAAAAGTTTGGCTTGACAATAACTGTCTCAGCCTTTCAGTTTCTAAAAGTAGTATAGTCTTATTTTCTCGTATGAGGGTTCCACCTCCAGTGTCTGTACTTTATAATAACATTAGAGTTCCCGTTAAAAGCGAAGCAACATTTCTTGGAGTAATTTTAGACTCGAGACTTACAGGCATCCCTCATTGCTACTATATAAGTGCCAAATGTGAGAAGATTCTAAATATACTGCGCTGCCTCTCTGGAGTTTGGTGGGGAGCCCACCCCTTCTCTCTAAAGCTTCTATATAATGCCCTTATAAGGAGTATTTTAGACTACGGAACATTTATTCTTGAACCCTGTAATGCAGTAGCTCTCCATAAATTAGACATTATCCAGTCTAAGGCTCTGAGAATAATTGCTGGGGCTATGCGTTCGAGCCCTATTAACGCTTTGCAGGTTGAATGTTCTGAAGCGCCCCTGCATCTCAGACGACAATTTCTTTGTGACAGGTTCCTGTTTAGAGCATTCCAAGTCTATAATCATCCTCTTTACTCTAAGTTACGGTCTCTGTTGGAATGTATGGATTATCCGTACTGGGCTCATAAATCGTCGCCATGCCTTATTGTTAGTCTCCAAAAATTCTTAGCTCTTCAAGCTCCAACACATAGATCACAATTCCTTCCCATATTTTGTGTTAACTATGATGCCTTAATTTTAAAACCATCTATTTTGTTTGATTTCGGTGTATGTAAACAAGATACTTCTGCCAACGTCAAATTTATTAATATAGTTGACAGTGACAGCCGATGGAAACATTGCCATTTAATTTTTAGTGATTCTTCCAAACCCGGTTCCGAGAAGTGTGTGGGAGTTGGTGTTTTCCATCAACAGTTTGGCATTGTACAGAAAATAAAATTGCCTCCAGAGACTTCAGTATTTACTGGAGAATGTTTTGGTCTGTTGAAGTCTCTGGAGTACATTTTAATCATGAAGTTAAAAAACTCAATAATTTTTACCGATGCTAAAAGTGCCCTACAAGCCTTGGAAAGATTTCCTTTTAGCAATAACAGAAACAGTCATCCAGTTATTATTGCATGTCGTGATTTATTGTATCAATGTTACATCAAAAATTACACAGTTTCCTTTGCTTGGATTCCGGGGCATTCAGGTATCTTTGGCAATACCAAGGCCGATAGCCTTGCCAAAGCTGCAGTCAATGACGGAGATCTAGTTCCGTACAAAAACTTTTGTTGTGATTTGGCTCTCCTTCCTAAATCCCAGTTATTGAATTCTTGGACACATATTTGGCGTTCTTCAAGTCAGACTATAGGTCGATATTATAGCACGATCCAGGTGGATATACCTCATAAACCGTGGTTTTCAAATCTGACGTTTGGTAAAGCTATCACCTCGACCCTTATTCGTATGAGGCTGGGCCATGCATGCACTCCCTTGCATTTGGCACGACTTAAACTTTTGCCTAGCGATATATGTGAGTGTGGCAATGACGTTGGGGATTTTAATCATATATTTTTTGCTTGTCCTCGACTTGACCGTTCCGCTTTTATTTCCTCGCTTTTGTCCATTAAAATTCCTTTTCCTACTTCAATTTCTGTCCTTTTATCTTATGTAAATATTGATGTATATAGAATTTTAGCCAGTTTCATTTTTCATAACAATATAAAATTATAATCATTTATGTACTTATATACTAAATTTACCTGATCCTCTTTCAAATTCCGTTCCAACTTCCAATTCAAATAAAATAAAGCTTACTTCCTAATCTTCTTGCATGGCTGACGCACAAACCGTGCAGGCCAAGAAAGGGAAAAAAAAAAAAAAAAAAGATTGATTAGATAAAACACAGTAAATTATTATATTGATATATGTAACAGTGACGTAGGTAGACGCTTAATAATTTCACCAATAATTTTTTGCCATTGTCCCTTCATGGAATCATTTTATAAAATTATTACTTAAAAAAACGATAATATACGGACGATACATACAATACGATGAACATATAATATTGTTTAAATATCCATAGCCTATTTTTCATTATTAGTAAGGTAAAAGTAGTAATTTTGTTCATATTTTTTAAATTCATTTATATGAAATAAAGTAGGTATAATTTATTTATATTTTTATAAAAAAATTATTTGCCATATTTGTATTTTTTAGTCTACTTTCGTTTCGACATGAGATTCTTCAGTCTGGAGAAGCAATTTTGAAAGAAACTCCACAGGCATCCTTGTCGTTATTAAAGTTAATAATAGCATAGTATACGGAATGGAAAGCAAAAACATCGGTAACTGAAGCATGTTCACTTGTGTGCATGCATTACGGATGCACTCTATGATTTCTTATATTTACGCGAACACTACACATTGAAATAATACTAGTTTTTACGGAATTTGTCACGTATATTTAACTTTTTAAATACCTGACGTTTTGAACGCTTTACAGCACTCATGGTCACGGGCGGGACTGAGATGTTCAACCTCCATATGTCATAGTTAACCGCGGTTACCACAGATTACAATTTAACTTTTGTTCCGATCTATGCAGTATGAACTTATAGTATCTTGAAGTCTTGCAGTTGTATGCTTGGGTTGGGATTTAATTTTATTTATTATAGGATCCCAAGCAGATGGTAGCACCCAGCCATCTTCTCTATTGAAATTAGGATGTTTTTTGATTTCAATAGCCTCGCGAATCATCCTTGGAAGGAATCGGTGTTCTATCTATGGTAACGGTTAACTATGACATATAGACGTTGAACATCTCAGTCCCGCCCGTGACCATGAGTGCTGTAAAACGTTCGAAACGTCGGGTATTTAAAAAGTTAAATATACGCGATAAATTCCGTAAAAACTAGTATTATTTCAAGATGCACTCAAGTCATTCACTTTCACATTTTTGATTCAATAAAGCCTATCAAAGTTCACTGTTGAACATAGGACCCACATAGAGTCGATAAGGGAGATATTTAAAATATTTGTCGCGATTGACAGGATTGTCAACCTCAATTTGATTTTTTTAGTTATTTTAAAGAAGACGCTGCTGCCCTTATCCTGTTTTTACATCCCTCTATCGCTAATAACAACACCCACAGGGTGATATAGGGCAATGGATATTCTTAATAATGCATGTTAGAGCCACAAGTTTTAAAGGTACATATACATTATACCCTTAAAACTTTTAGTATTACTTCTATTTTGTCATTGATTTGAATACTAGTGGCGGAACTCCTTGTCTGCCTAAGAATCTGGTACAAAGCTTAATGTACTATACTTTTACCTATTTTAACCTTCTAATAGCATTGCATGTACTGCTCTGCTATTAGAAGATTTCTTAGACTCGGATGGTGGAGATATATCTTTAAAGTCGTACTCATTATAATAACTTTGTAATGTGTATAGTTAATTTACGATCATCATCATCAACACTAGCTTACCAATGAACCTCTGCTGAATATAGGACTTCCACATATATTGCCTCATAGTTTAAATGATAACGAAACTATTAATAATAAGGGCCGATCCTCATTATAATGCCGTTCACAGTTCGTTCTCGGTCCGGTTTCGGTCTGCTAAAATATTATCAAGTAAAAAATATGTGTGTGCATTCATACTAACCGGTAACAGTCAAGTTTCGATCGAATCCCATTCCATATTAAATCAGAGCGACATCGGACCGAGAATGATACCTAATGATACTCTCTTCGTCGATTTACGACCACAACAAAATGTCGAAAATACATTTGTTACTAATCTGCACATAAAACACAACTCATCCCAGTCTGAAGGTTACCGAAAGCCAGAAAAATTACGGGCTATGAGGAAATCCATCTCTGTCCTCAGGGATGACAAAGCTTCTTTAGGTTTTTTGTTTAAGGTTGGTTGCCCATGGACTTCACTGATTTACCATCGGTGTGCTGTAAGTTCGTCTATCACTTTTAGCTTTATAATAAAATACGTTGGTTGAGCGGCGGGCCTTAAGGTTGCCGAGTCACTATTCCCCGGTCGAGCCTTGACCCTATTACGCGAGATGTTACACTATGTGGACTGTATACGCGGACGATGCCTAGACAAGATGGCGGATTTGGCACGCGGTTCCCTGACAATGCATTCGCTCTTCCAAAAAAACCTATTGCTTGCCAAGGTTTATGAAGGAACCCTGCCTGATCACATTAGCAGAAATGAAATTGGGGCGGATGAACTAATAAAACACAAATATTCAAGCAGGGGACGTAAATAAGGAAGCGAAATTACCGGGGTGTTACTTCGATGCGGCTTGGACGCTTTGCTGCTGCGGTGCGACTTCTGGCGGATCTCCTGGGGCCCCAGAGATGCGGTCCTGGTCGGTGGTGTGATGGAAGAGAGCGGTGCGCGACTATATCTCACACGAGGTGAGGCGGTTACTCCTGGAGCGCGACTGCCCCAGGCATGGTGCGGTTGAACTAGCGGTGCGCGTGGACAAAAGCCCACTAGGACGCGACTGTCCTAGGCGGTGTGGTTCCAACTAGGTGCGCAAAGGAAAGAGGGCGCACGAGGGCCGCTTGCTAGCTTATATTACTTCGGCCCTCCTATCGATGCGTCTCGGAGGGGCGCGCTTCTCATTGGTTGCGAGAATCACGTGACATTCTAGAACTTTCTTCTTTCCCGTCTCACTCCACCGCCCCGGTGTGTGCGGAAGGGATAGGTCGAAGGAAGGACAAATCTTGGCAAGCATACCGTCGAATAAAATAAAATACGAATGGTTTTCCGCGCAACCATACGTTGTTCATTATATTTATTTTAATTATTTTCAAGTTACTCGATTAATTTAAATATTATGTTCTTAAATGCCAGCATTACACACTTTCAATTAGGTGAGCCGAACGATTGTTTGCAGGGGGCAAACAATCGTTCGGCTTTTGTGTCGGAGACCTCGTGACCAAAGTGTAGGAGTACCTGCTATACTATTCTGGGTACGAATCGCGTACAGAGTGGAATTTTGTTCAAAATATCAAATTTTTCATTTAAGTTTGTTTTTTTTGTACAGTTTATTTATAAATAATAATTCGGCACTTAAACTTGATGTATTTTTTTGTAAATGAACTTACTTTTCCGTTACTAACTGTTCCGTAATCGCTAAAAAAAGAAAAATTCAATTTGTTAACGACTAAAGGTAATATTAGCGATGACAAATATTTTACTTATTTAACGAACCGTATCAGTGCGCCAGAGATTAGGTGACTTGAAGAAACACTGCGAAGGGGTAATACTAATTGAAGAAAATATATGAACACAAAAGAGTCATTTTGTATAAATACTACGTAGAGTACGTGATAGACCCGTGATGCACTTATAATAAGATTGGAGCACTGGGTCGGCTCGACCAGGGAAGGACCACGCTCTGACAGAATAACAACGTAAAACAGTAGCTTAATGCTGCTGTGTTGCGTATGGTGAGTGTAGAGAACCCGGACAACTTTTTTAATGGATACGAGGCATTCAATCTTAGTGTTCAGGGGTGACATCGGATCTACATTTGATTCTTAATCGAGGATATATGTAGATATCTATGGGCCACAGCATTCACTTACTTCCTGCTTCCTGACCGAAAGGTGGTATACATATAACTATGACTCCTATGGCAGTGTACAGTGCACGTGGATGAGTTATCTAACAGTCGTCCAAAGAGGGGGTGGCGGGCCCCGTCTCTGATGGCTAACTCGTGTCGTTCCATTTCTTGGGCGGTGAAAAATGCCTAGGGACATGGGTGTACGGTATGTACGCGGTATAGAGGGGTGTGCGGTGCTCTTCATTGTGTCCCATCCGTTGCCCTATCAGTGTTAGTGGCACTAGGTGTATGTGTAGTGTCAATGTGAGACGGGCCGGCGATGTTTATCTCGTCGAAATCTAGCAGAACGGTGGGTTCAATCAAAAGCGGCCTCCATAGGCTTTGCTTAACGTTTTTAATCTTTTAACGTAGTTAGTGCTTTCAAAGTAGCGCCGTGACTTTGCCTTGAAATATTCAGAGATCGTGGGGAGTTGACGATCTCTGCGCAAGTCCGAGTTTCACTTGGAGGTGTACAAATGTTTATGGACTGCGTTTGCGAAGACTGCGCTTACGTAGGCGTGATAGGTCTGACGCAAGCTTTGTAGAGGTGAAACTTATGTATTAAGGACTGTTTGCTCTTACTGTTAGACTAACGGGTAGAGTCGACTAGTAACGAATTTGGCACGATTTTGGACGGCACGAATGTGTTTCGAGAAGGTCATGGAGTAGTCAAATGTGACCCCTAAGTATTTGGCGGTTAGTTGCGACGTGATTGCTGGCGGCCGAATAGGATGATCGTGCCTAGAGAATTTTTCGGTTTTAGGTTCCGACGATTGAGGGAGGGTATTCTTTGAAAATATATTGCTATATTTTTTAGGATTTACTTTGATTCTACATAAGTGAAACCATTCGTCTGAGTGAATGGCGGCTCTTTGGAGCGTCGATGTGAGATATTACTTATTGAAATGAGAGATTTCCGATTGATGGATCACTATGACAAGGCATCAAGAAGGTCTCTTGCATTAGCATAGCGTCTACATCGTGGTTGCGCAAAAAGAGCGCGGGCGATCTCGTCTTTTTGTTCTCTGAGCCCGTTTGCGTTAAAAAACGCGACAGACAGAAACTGCTGTTATGGGTTTTAGTTAGGGTATTTAGGCGCACTGCAAAGAACAGATTGCGTCGATTAATCCTATGTGTTCCAAACGTTAAAGGGATGTTTGTATTTGTGCAATTTATGATCGTTAACTGCCTTCACGATACAGGAGAAAATACTAGTGCAGGGGTAACGTTTTCAAAAACGAAGAAGGAGATAGGAATAATTTGTTAAAAGAGCGAGACTTGGTAATCAAGGCAAGCCCTAATTTTACGTACAAATCCTTCCCTACAGAGCTCTAACAGGAGCGGTCGATTTTATAATTGTATAATTAAAAAATAATGAATAGCAATGGTTAATACTGAACACCCTCTTTTTTATTGACTCGTCAATGATAGCAGCTGGACATGAGCTTCTCTCGTTGTAGAGAGGATTTATCTTAGTCGTCACTCTTAGCAGGCGGAGTGACGATTGCAGAACCAGACATCCAGCATCTTATACGCTATCACCGGTCTGGATATTTTATGAATAGCGTATACCAGATGGTAACACACCATCTGTCGAAAATCCCGTGTATGCCGGACGGATACCTCGGGAGAAGGCAACGGCCACAACCGCGGGCCGTGCCGAACGGAAGAACAAACTTAATCCGTTGAGCTCCCCTGATACTTGCTTTCTGCGCTTTTAATTTGAAATCTAAAGAAATAGGCTTGTTTTTATGCCCCCTGAGTAAGTTCACAAAACCAGCATTCTACTTTATTTTAATTTACCTAATTTAATGTAATATAGTTTATGAAATAGCTACACTATCTTATAAGGATAACCTGTAAAGATAGTTGTAAGTGTTGAAATAAATAAAACACTAAATCGTCAGATTTTTCTAATATTTATCATAGTCTCTTACGAATACTAAGAGTCGAATGAGTCGATGAGGATTCTTTTCAGCCACCACACGGCTTTCACAACTACACTGGTTATTTAATTAACCCGAATTGTATTGTAAACATAAGGAAGTAATAAAATGAAATGAAAATACTTTTCACGTGTTAGAGCCAGGCTGCAGATGAATTTTGGTTGTTGTGGCACGAATGGGTTGTCTATGCAAGGAAGGACCGCGCTCTCCCAGAATACCAGTATTAAATAGCAGCTCAATACTGCTGCGTTTGTATAGTGAGTGTAAAATTCCGCACCGCAGATACTTTTTACTGGAAACGAGGCATTCTATCTAATTTTTTTTGTCAGATTCATCTTAGTCCTCAGGGCGACTACAAATGCATTTTGATGTTTAATCGAGGATAGATGTAGATGTCTATTTACCACAGCATCCATTTATCACCATGTAGACTGTGTGCTCGTTTGTTACCCTATTTCTATAAAAAACTATTTATATACTCCTTAAAATATTAAAGTAAAAATATACCTCATAAAGAAATTCTAATTTACAAGTTGACGCTCTTTGACACACAGGTGAATATACCGGGTCCCGAATAAATTTAATTTAGCTGCTGGGAGAAATTTGCCTGTTATGAGAGGGAAATATTGTGGAGATAACAGGAGTAATTTGTCGTTTCATCCTAGTTTGGATGTCATTTATATTTACGTATTTCCTCTTAAAACTCTATTTACTATTATATTTTACGAAAATTCATTTACATAACTTAATTATATGGAACATTTATTACAAAATAACTTAAACTAAAAACTAAAGTTATCATACTGTCCTACTCCCCACAGTATAGTGTCAAGGACGATGGCTGCATTTCCGAAATGCTTAAAAAATTGTCTTTGATTATCTTAAATCTAAAATCGCCACATTAATAGATTCGAGTGGGTTGCTAGTACTTATTATAGTTTGTGTTTATGAAATTCGAATCAAAATTAATTAACATTCCTATTTATAAAATGCACAAAGCAACATTAACAAACCGTGTCGGCCTTGGGGTGCGCGAGCTGAGCTTTAAATAACTTACAAGATATTTTATACGCTATATTAGAAAACCGTGTTCATCAAATTTACAAAATTTTACCGCGATGGTTTGGAAATATATTAAAGATAATAATGTACTTCATACCGAATTTTGGTCACGGCGGCCAGTCGCAACAGAGTCCAGCCATCTGCGGAGGACAGAATTATAGTGCCCGAATGTATACGTTAGCACAAGTGCTCTCTCTATTCCCTCACTCTAATAATTCGATGGACTGTTTATCCGACACGACCGGAGAGAAATTAGACACGACCAATGGTTTTACGTGCTTTCCGGGGCATGGCGATGAGACTCCGCCAGCTTCCAACCGCCAACTCCGGGCTACTACTGAGAATTTCTCGACAGAAAAATACAATAACTGATTTTAACCCGAATCGAACCCAGGATCTCTTGATCAGCAATCGCGTCTACGAAAGCTAGACTAACAGATATTACATGTGTACATACGTGACGTTTCTGGGGATCTCTTGTCGGCTACTGGTTCTTTTAGTATATATATATGGTAATAGCTATAAGCTTGATCGCGGAAGGAGTAAGCTTTCCAGAATACCAGCATAAAATAGCAGCTTAATGCTCCTGTCATTCGTACGGTGAGTGTATTGAACCGGAAACCCTTTTTACTGGAAACAAGGCATTGCACCTTATTCCTCATCGAAGAGAACACATCTTTATTTGGATTCTTAATTGCGGATTACTCATCTCAGCACAAGATATCTTGTGCTATTGACGCTGTTCACTGTCACATTTCACATTATCACAAGGGGTAGCTTGAACACTGATGCTGGTGTTGAGCTGATTAAATATATATTTAATAATGGGAGAATTCACAGGATGCTTTTGGTGTATTCTGTGACCTATCCAAAGCATTCGATTGTGTTCACCATGAAACATTAATCAGGAACTTCAACACTACGGTGTAAGAAGCGATGCTCTTAAATTGATTATTTCATATTTAAGTGACAGAACGCAAAAAGTTGTCATTAATAGTATGAGTTCTTCCGGGTCGATTGTACAAATGGGCGTGCCTCAGGGCTTAATTCTCGGCCCCTTTCTGTTTCTTGTATATATTAATGACTTACTTTACATAGTAGGGGATAACCATGACATAGTATTATTTGCTGACGATACTTCATTAATTTTCAAATTAAAACGACAGTTATCAAATTACAAATAACTTCTTAAAATTATTATCAAATAACTTTTGATAACTCTTTTTTTATTAAAACGACAGTTATCAAATTACTAACTTAGCTATAGCGTTATTTACCTAATAACGCTATAGCTAAGTTAGTCATTTGGTTTAATGTTAATAATTTGGATTTTAATGGAACTAAAAGTAAATGTATTAATTTCGTAACTCCTAATGTTAAACATGTCAATACTAATGTAATTTTAAATGGGGAGGAACTGAGTTGTTGATACCACCATTTTCTTGGAATCACACTGGACGCAAAGCTTTAATGGCTCCTCCATATATCAAAACTAGCTAGCAGACTTAGTCCTGCAGCATATGCTGTAAAGATTAAAGATTAATAAAAAAGATTAGATATCTTACCAGTGTTGAAACAGCTAGAATAGTTTACTTTAGATATTTCCATATCAATATTTAGTATGGTATTTTGCTATGGGGACACGCGACTGACACTGAAATTATATTTATTTTACAGAAGAGGGCCATTAGAGCAATATATAATTTAAAACCAAAAGAGTCACTGAGACAAAAATTTAAGCAAATTAATATATTAACTCTGACCTCTCAATATATTTATGAAAATTTAATGTACGTACACAAAAATAAAAGTAGTTTTACGAAAATAAGTAATATTCATTCTGTAAATACTAGGAACAGACACAAGCTAGTAGTACTCGACTTCACCGAGTCAGTAATTCATTCTTGGGGCGATGTATACGCTTTGACAATAAAATCCCACAAGATATACAAAATTTGTCATACACAAAGTTTAAAAATGTTGTTAATCTAAGTTTGTATAAAAAGGGTTATTATAGTATTAAGGAATTTATGGATGATAATAACCCCTGGTAAGGGTGATCGCTGCCTAGCTATTTCTAATTTGTGTTGTGTTGTTTATTGTAGACATTATTGTAACCTATTGTTGGAAAAAAAATAGTCCCGCTGGGTTTCTTGCTGGTTCTTGCCAGGACAGAGGTTTTTTTTTTGCGAATCAGTGGTAAATTAAAAAAGTGACTTTCAATAAGTATTGTTTATAATCTACATTGAATAAAAAAGATTTTGTTTCTGTTTCTAAGAGAGATTATGTAAGACAAAGATATATGTTGCGATAGCTTTTACTATCGGTATTACTTTGTATACGGATAAACTTTGTACGTGATCTACACAATGATAAAAGCATGGAATAACGTCTAGTAACGTGCGATAACGTAGTTTTACGGCTTAATTATACTTCCACCGAGTATTTAAGTTACTAAGAAAACTTCCAGAGGCGCTATAAAGACACGTTCATAATCTGGAAAGTTTGATCTTTGAATTTTGAAGCTACTTCAAAGGGGTTGATAAAAATGCTACGTAATCTTACATTCGTTTTTTTTAAATATTTTTATTGAACAAGGGTGACAAACGAGCATATAATCTATTTAGAGGTAAGTGCTCATAACATAATATTATGTCTCCACCACGTGTAGAAAGCCAAGTGTGGTGGCTATAATGGTAAGCCTTCCTACAATGAACAGAACCTACGTGGACGTACAGCAGTGGATTTCAAAAGTTTATCGAAATGAAAGAAGAAAAATATTATTATTATTTTCATACAAAAGTAGATAGAAAAATATTATATAGGTTTGAAGGTTTTACCCGTAATTGAAAACATATAGTCGTCATAATTTTAATAAATTCCATTGCATAAGTTATATCAGATTGCAGTAGAAGTTGAATTACGATGTAAACATTATCTGCCTGCATGCAAGCTCGTTCAACTGTCAAGTGGTTTTCATATAACAATGTGTTTTCCCTCAGTCTTTCCAAACACGGGCAAATATTATTTCAGTCATGTATAAATACGGGTAATTTTTGTAAACAATTACTATTTTATAAATATTTTCATATTTTTATTAAATATTATATTGTAAGTTAATGTTTGAAAAAAGTTCAGCTAGGTTTTCTGGATGATTCTTCCCAGGACCGAGCTTTTCCGAACCAGTGGTAAAACTTAATGATTTTCAACAAATAATCTTAATATGCATATTGTTATCCAATAAAATATCTTTAGCTAGTAAATAAACGGTAGTACTTGAAAATATAGGGAAGAAAATCTCCTTGATTATTCGATCGTGCAAGCAACAAGCGAAACTGCGCAGGTATCCTCTGTTTATTATTGATTTACAGAGCTAGTGTTAACTAAGAATTAATTGTAGGCTCATTTTTCGTTTTTCTTTTAAACCGAGATTTTTTTAAATGTATGTATCTTAGATCTTATTAGAATATTATCAAATATAATGTAAATTTATACAAGTAGCGTCATCTATGAGATATTGAGGTGTAACTTTGTTTATAGTCTATGTATAAATGACTTGAATAAATCAGTCTGTTAAAAACCAACCAACGACTTTTATTAGGTTATGGGCTACTCAGATTTTGCAAAGTAAATTGAAATCATTGTGGTTTTAGAAGAGTTATTGTTAGTTTGTTAGTTTATTTTACGCATGTGACATCAATCAAGATGAACTCAAGTCTTATTGCGAGTATGCCAAAGCTCAAGGGTCGTGAAAATTATGATGACTGGGCGTTCGCCGTACAAAACTTGCTAGTCCTTGAGGACACGGACAAGTACCTCAAGCAAGAAGCAGCAGCGACAGATGCAGCACAGACAGTAGCAGATGCCAGAGCACGCGCAAAATTGATCCTGACTATTGACACATCATTGTTTGTGCACATAAAGGAGACGAAGACTACAAAGGAGTTATGGTTAAAACTCAGAGATCTATTTGATGACGCGGGATTTTCAAGAAGAATAACTTGGTTACGTCATTTAATCTCCATCAGACTAGAAACATGTGAAAATATGACTAGTTACGTTACGCAGATTGTAGAAACTTCGCAACGATTAAGCGGTACTGGATTCATTATAAACGATGATTGGGTTGGGTCATTGTTACTAGCTGGTTTACCAAATAAGTTTATGCCAATGACCGTGGCAATAGAGCATTCCGAGGTCCAGATCACGGCAGATTTCATAAAAACAAAATTGTTAGATATGGAAAATGGCGGCTCTGTTGAAGTGAATGGAAATGAAAACTCAGCATTCATTGCTCGAAGTTGGCAGAAAAAGAAACTTGGTAAAGTTGGCAGCAATAGCAAACATGGCGAACCGACTCCGAATATCTATGCACCGAGTACGTTAATTTCAAACTCAAATAACATAAATAACAAAACAATAACATGCTACAAATGCAAATAATCTGGACATTTCATGTCTCTATATAATTGAGATGCTGTCTTCAACAGGTAGGCATGTAAATAGAGACTGAACATCAAAACTGACCATGGTTTCATTGTCAGTAAGACGTAGGTCTTTTATCTCACTGACAAAATGGTATGAATCCTTAGTGTGTGCTCTTGTGTGTCCTCTGAGTGGTGATAATATTTTAGCTAAGTATTGAGCCAATCTGTAAGTTGGCGGATCAATCTGACTCACTATTGGACGTAATGGAGCGTTCGGTTTGTGTATTTTTGGTAACCCATACAACTTCGGTGGTTTGGCACATAAAGGTATTATCGAATTAACGTCCAGATTCAATTTATCGGGGTATTTCTTAATTAGATCGCTAGTTGTTTGAAGCGTATTATTGTAGGGTCTGTTTTGACCTTTCGGTATGTAGTTTCATCCGACAATAGTTGTTGTATTTTAAAATTGTAATCTGACGTATCCATTGTAATCGTAGCATTGCCTTTATCTGCGCGGAGAATCGTAAGCTCTGGTCTGTTGCGTAAGTTTTTCAACGCGTTAAATTAATTTTTGGGAAGATTTAATTTCGGCGCTGAACTTCGACCTAACATAGACGAAATTTCTTGACGTAGAGCCTCTAAATCTTCATTACTTATGTTATTTTTATACAGACAGTCCTCAACACTACATATAATGTCTTCATACGGTATTTTTTGCGGTTTTATTGCGAAATTCATACCTTTTTCTAAAACTTTTATTGTGTCGTCGTCCAGTGTTTGTTTTGATAAGTTGTAGACAGCGCGTTGTTTATGATTCGTGTCTGTGGTCAAAGATTTCGTATAATGGACATTTGATTTAGTTGTTAATTTATGGTATTTATCAATATGTTTATTTTTGAATTCATTGTATTTAGTTGTTTCGCGTTTATCTAAAGTTTCCATGCAATTTTTATAATCAAATGCCGATAAAACTGTCTTTAATTCACTGGACGAATTGTCTATGGTTTTGTTTATGAAATATAGATCGATACGTTTTTGCTGAACCACCGTTATTAACAACTTTTTACTAGCCTGATTTAAGATCTTCCTCGAATGTATTTTTAGTGGATATCTTGACACACGTAGGAATGAGATCATGATCTCTGCATCTCTTCAAGAAATTTAAAGCTGTTATGTATCTTACGCGCTTGGTCTTTAGATCTTCTCATCGGCGTATTTTATTTGCTATTTCCAGTCCGTACTGGTTTACATAATGATTTTTTATATTTACGCGAACACTACACATTGATTAAAACCACTTTTACGGATTTCATCGCGTTTATTTTACTTTTAATTACTTTTATTTTTAATTCCCGAAGTTTCAGGCGCTTTCCAGCACCCATGTTCACGGGGGACTGAGATGACTGACGTCCTGATGTCATTGTTAAACCCGGAGTACCTTCACTGACTTGATTGATGTCCCGATGTCATTGTTAAGCCGGCCACAGTCGAGCGTGTGCCTGCTGTACCACCATATGTCAGAGGTGTCACTGACAACATTGGCTACATCTTGAAACGAGCTTCTATTAGAACATTCTGCAAGCCGCCGAAGAAGATTAGTCAGTTCCTACCATCCGTCAAGTGTCATATTCCTCTACAAGATGTAGGATTGTAAAATCTTGATTGTGAATGAGGTCTCTCTTATATAGGACAAACAAAAAGATCAATTAGAACTCGCGGATGATACGTGAGGCTATTGAAATTAAAAAACATCCTAATTTCAACAGAGAAGGAGGCTGGGTAATACAACCTGCTTGGGTTCCTATAATCAATAAAATTAAAACAAAATCGAGCATACCACTGCAAGACCTCTGGACATAGTCAGTTCATTTTTCAAAGATCGGACCATAAACAGAAATTAAAAAAGCTAAAGGTACTCCGGGTTTAACAATGACATCGGGACCTACGTCATCTCAGTGTCCCGTGACCATGGGTGCTGGAAAGCGCCCGAAACGTCGGGAATTAAAAATAAATGTAATGAAAAGCAAATAAACGCGATAAAATCCGTAAAAGTAGTTTTAATCAATGTTTTCATACATCTATGTAAAAATAACCACTATAAAGTTTTACATGTATATTAGAAAATTAGAAGGTGGAGTCGCATGCTAAGAAAGTTTACGATAAAGTCAGGCAACAATTAGTTTTTTACTTAACCTAGTATGGTAAAAACTTATAAGTTATGTATCTTTGAAACAATTAAGAAACTGCAAAATTCAGAAATTTTATTAAACTGAGTTTGTATAAAAATGGTTATTATAATATTAAGGAATTTATGGATGATAATAACCCCTGGGAAGGGTGATCGCCACCAAGCTATTTCTAATTTGTCTTGTGTTGTTATTGTAAACAAGATTGTAAGCTATTATTTGAAAAAAAAATAGTCCCGCTGGGTTTCTTGCTGGTTCTTCCCAGGACAGAGGTATTTTTTTGCGAACCAGTGGTAAATGAAAAAATTTATTTTCAATAAGTATTGTTTATAATCTACATTGAATATAAAAGTTTCTGTTTCTGTCATCAAAATTTGCAATAAGAATTTATAAAAACATTAAAGAATATTCTATTTCAGTGCTATCACTCATTGTAAAAGAATCCTGACAGGTGCGAACAAGGGTGCATATTTTAGATACTTTGTATTTACCATTGAAAAGTTGTTGAAAAGTAGAATCTAACTTCTGGTATTGGTATCCTTACGATGTTTTCTTCACCGCTTCTTCTTCTTTAAGTGCCTCTCCATTACTGAAGGTCAGCAGTCATCCTTCTAAATTGTTCTTTGTTCATGGCTAGCCTGAGCAGATTTTCAACTTTCTTTATCCCAGTCCATTTCCGGATTTTACATAGCCACGATATTTTCCTTCTACCAACACCTCTTTTACCCGCTACTTTGCCCATCACAATAGTCTGCAGCAGTTTGTAACGTTCATGCCTTAGCACGTGTCCTAGGTACGCAACTTTTCTCTGTTTGATGATTTTGACAAGTAGGGGTTCATTCCTTTTCATCTGTTTGAGGACCTCAATGTTGGTAACTTTGTCTGTCCAACATATTCGGAGCATACGGCGATATATCCACATTTCAATTTCACATTTCAAACAAAATGCTTCTAGTTTCCTACGGAGATCTTCCTTCATAGTCCAAGATTTGCATCCGTATAGTATGATAGGCCAAATATAGCATTGCATGAGTCTTGTACGTAGTTCGATTGATAGTCTCCTTGTAGTAAGGACTTTGCTCATCCTCATGAAAGAGGCTCTTGCAGTTTCAATTCGAACTCGTATTTCCATGTCACTCTCCCAAGAATCAGTTACCCAAGATCCAAGATACAGGTACTTCTGAACTTGTTCGATACTGTCTTGTCCTATACATACACGTTTATATTTAGTCCTGATTTTGTGCTGCACTCGATTAAGCGGTCTAGTATTTTTTGAAGACCTTGTTCTGAAGATGCAATAAGAACAGTGTCATCAGCGTATCTCAAGTTGTTAATCAGTTGGCCATTGACAAGGACTCCTTCTTCAACATCTTCTAGCGCTTCGTTTATAATATTCTCCGAGTACAGATTAAATAGCAGCGGCGACAAAATGCATCCCTGACGTACTCCTCTTTGGACAGCGATTGAGTCGGTAAAACCTTCCTTCACCCTTACGTTTGCGTTCTGTTGCCAATACAGATTTTGGATTATGCGTATGTCTTTCGTATCAAGGCCGATGGTCTTCAAAATGTGTATAAGAACGTCGTGCTTAACACGGTCAAAAGCTCTCTCATAATCTATGAAACAAATGTATACATCTTGTTGCATATCATAACCTTTTTGTACAAGAACATTTAACGCAAACTGGGCTTCTCTTGTACCAATTCCAGCTTGGAATCCAAATTGAGTGTCTCCTAGTTGTTCCTCACACTTATGTCTTATGCGATGGTGAATTATGGCTAGGAAGAGTTTTAGAACATGGCTCATCAAGCTGATAGTGCGGTAGTCTGAGCACGTTTTGGCTTTTCGTTTTTTCGGAAGAGTTATGAAAGTATATTTGACCCAGTCCTGAGGAATTTTACCAGAATTATAGATAGAGTTAAATAAATTTATAAGTACATCAACTTGTTCAGGTTCTAACAGTTTAAGAAGCTCAACGTTGACCTTATCTGGTCCGGTGGCTTTTCCAGACTTTGCTTTATTAAGAGCAAAAACAACCTCAGATCTTATGATTTCCGGTCCAGTTATAGTTGCAAAACTCTGCGGACAACTTCGATTATTGTCTTGAAACATATCAGATATATAATTTTCCCAGGTCTTTTTAACTGTAGTAGGATCTGTGATGATTCTCCCAACATTGTCAACCAGAAAGCCTTGTCTATGCTTCTTTTGAATGTTAGCCATTGCCTTAATTCTTTATGAAGATTAAACGCATCAAATTTGGCCATCAAAGATTCCATAAGTTCACATTTTTCGTTATGCCATGTGATATAGGCTGCTCTAACTTTGCGTCTGATACGTTTGTGAAGAATTTTATATTTCTGATGATCAGTAGATTTATATATGCGTCTTTCTTCAATAATTTGAATGATTGAGTCGGTAATCCAAGGATTTTTCTTTGAAACAGGTGATGGCTTAAGTAACCTATCATTGATATCCCATATCTTTGACTTCAGACTTTCCCACAGAACTTCCACGTCAGTATTTATGTACATTTCTTCTTTTCTTCCACTGCCCATTCATTAATTGTTGTATGTACTTCCCCTCTCATTTTTAGATCTTTTAACTTACTGATGTCAACAAATTTGTTGTTAACTCTATTTTTGCTTCTGCATTTTAAGCGGCAAGTTAAATTAACAATGACAGGATTGTGGTCCGAACCGATATCTGCACCAGGATACGTTTTGGCACTAGTAATGCTATTACGAAACCTGTGATTGATAATAATATAGTCTATTTGATTTCGAACAATATTTGCCGGAGTATGAGATGGTGAGGTCCACGTATAAAGCCTTCTTGGCGGTAATTGATACAAAGTATTTGTAATCACTAGACTTTTTTCTTGACAAAATTGTACTAATAAATCACCTCGCTCGTTACGCGATCCAAAGCCGTACTTTCCTACTACTCCTGGGACTTCACCATGCCCGACTTTTGCGTTAAAGTCACCCATAATAAGATTTATATCCTCCTTCTTTGTGTGTCCGAGGAGTTCTTCTAGTTCTTTATAAAAGTTTTCTATATCTTCTTGGCTCTTATCAGCAGTTGGTGCATAAGTTTGAATAATATTAAATCTTTTGGGCTTGGTGTCTAATTGAATCATCATAGCTCGATTCGAGAGTGGGATGAAGGTACTAATGGCATTTTATAAATGTTTGTTAACTATAATAGCAACTCCGTAATAGTCAGATGTAGTGTCTTTCCAGAGTAGTAAATTATTTTATCTCTCTCAATCTCTTCTTTACCGTTCCCACACCATCTAGTTTCACTCAGTCCCATAACCTGAACTCCTAAACGATCCATCTCTATAGCTATATTTAAGATCTTTTCTCCTTGTAATAAACTTCTGATATTCCATGTACTTACTCTAAATTTTTGGGTTTTCCGCCCGGGGAAAACCCAAAAATTTAGAGTAAGTTCTTAGCCCCCCTGTTCCATTTAAGGAACGCCGGGCACTCGGGGTCATCACTGTAGTTTGTCTTTCCATTTTTAGTGTTTTAGTCAAGGATGACTAACTAAGGAATAATAATAATGATGGTAGTTTCCTCTTGCTTTCCATCATCGCAGTTATCAGCCGTACCGTTGTTTCAACTCCACCTGATATTAAATTTAATAGAACCGTTTTCGATGTCATTCATCTTGCGCTCCTATTAATAATATCGATGCTGCTGCCCATCGACAACCCAGGATGAAATCTTTTCCGCCAATTCGACCGTACCAAGACATTTTCTCTCCGCTGTCATTGCCGTTGGACTTCACCCGTACCCTGGGTAAGGGATCTACGATATACCCCGTAGAGCTGGGTTCCTGCTGAACTTAGCCACTTTCGTACTCCGGCCTACTGAAGTACAAAGTGCTCACCCCCGCGATGTGGACGCGTCAGACAGGTGTTACCCAAGTGGAATTAAAGAATGTGACTCTAATTCCCATAGATCGGGTTAATGATTGTGTTTGAGGCTACAACCAAAGGATTGTGACCTCAAACACAAAAACCAAATCATCAATTAAACTCTCAATTAATAATTTCTTGGGTGCTGGCTGTGATCGAATCTGATAACTCTTAATCTAACATAGCTGTGGTGGTGAGTGAAGTTTATCGAAAAAAACCCAACGTTAATAAAAAAAATCTCTATTTGAAGAGCTAAATCAAAATTCGATTAAGTCGCTCTATTTGACATATTTATTACGAAATAAATAACATTTAATTTAACAAGCAAACAAAAAAATCTATCTAGTTGACTCATCTGAGGACAACACTATGTTATACAGTTTAACCAATAATTTTATTTCATTGGAATGAGGGTTCGATAAAATAATGTTACAGTCAGTAAATTCCTTTAAAATATTTTTCACAGAACTGAAGAGAATGTGCCCAGAACGCAGCCTCATAATAACTATTGCGTCCTTTTTTGGTAATCTGTGTTAATAATTCTGCGGGTATGTGACTGGACCGTTTTATACGAGATACCTTTTTCTTTAGAGAGTAAATCAAAATATCCCTTCCATAATTTTTAAAATTGTTTTTTGATTAACCAAATGCAAATTGTATAATAAGGGAGTACATTATATTCAACTCCATCAGTAATAGCTTGCCTAGCCAAAAAACTACCCGTTCCTTTAATTCAATTCAACAATGTGTGGGTAACTTGATAGATTTAGAATTGCAGATCAGATTTAAAATACAGTCCAGAACTGAATAGGCTGCCGGAGTGCCTCGTAGTCCCGAGGTGCACCAAGCCAGTATTTAGTATTTCGCCAGTATCTATTGTCCTTATATATTAGTTACTCTTGTAATATTTGAATTGTAACATTGTTTTCTCAAAACTTTTCCTTTAAAATAAATTTACCTTTAAAAAAAGAATATTAACAATGCTATAAACATTACTAATATTCCCATTAACCACTCGTGCACTCCTGGTAAGCTTAAATGCTTGTGTTGCGAGTGGTTCACGCCAGTAGTCGAATGGCAGATTTGAACCCACGACCTTTTGCCATTGCATGGTCCGCGCCCTGCCATTAGGCTACTGCCGCTTTACCTGCTAGATACGTTCTCCGCACGTGCGTTAATAAGTAATGTGCATGGTTTCAGCCCTTTTAAAGTATATTTTATTATAAAAAATATTTCTAAATAAGACTTTTCATAAATTTGTGGTGAAATAACCTCAGAGAGTAATTTAAAATACTCGTTTTGGCGTGTTTCACGTTTGCTCCGTTGCTTATCATTTATTAAGGTTTAAATAATAAAGGTATCTGTGTTTAAATTAGAACTTAATGCGTATTTACAAATATATAGTATTAATTTTAACACGTATAAAACTCACGGTAATAAATTAAAGAAAACAAAGTATACTTGTAGCACGAATAGTTTATCCATCACCCCGGTTGCAGTGCATTAGATCACTGCAGTCGCTCTGACGGCCGCATCGCTCATGTCGAATTGCTTCTGCCTCGGACTTCTTTGTCGCGTTCTTTACTTAAGTTTATTTAGTGTACACATTTTATGTTACGGGATTAAATAAGAAAATACATTTTTTAATTCTTTTTAAACATTCCCCCACACTAAGATTTTCACCTGTATTGCGGAGTCAGTTAAAAAATTGCATAAGGACAAATATCTAGGACTATCTACCCATAACAATGATTTAAAGGCAGTACAAATACTTCATCCGTGCAGGATTCAAACCTTCAGTCATCGAGGCTGTCACTCATTGATAAGCCCCTGCACCCTGAAGTCGTCGTTTTTTCATAAAATTTATGTGCAAAACGAATTTTCAGTCCACTGGATGGAACTATTAATTGGCACTACAGCCTCTACGAGCTGCCGTGTTGTTTACTAGTTACCAACTATATATAAATATATATATATATATATATATATATATATATATATATATATATATATATATATATATATATATATATAGATATAGATATATTGTCAACTTCGAATACCAAAATGTAGGCATTAATAGCCTGGTTCGTCTTGGCCTGTCGATAAATATACTGTTATCTTTATAGTATTCAGACCCTATACTAATTTATTTCATAGAAATTTCTATACTCGCGAATTTCTAAGTAATAATGTTTCTTTTACATATTTAAAAAAAATCTTGGTAATTATTCCTTGCAAAACTGAAACAAATTTACTTACGCTATACAATACAATAGATTTTTATTGAAAAATGTATTCTATCTACAAATATAAATATTCTACCACACTAATTCTTTGTATAATTCATTTTTTATTTTTTTATAATAGTTCAGAAAAGGTCTATTTCCTTGAAAGGACCGGCAAGTAATACAGCGGAATTATTTTCAAAGTAAAATTGTACAATAAAAACACAGATTTAAAAAACAAAAATATGTGTATTATATCATTCATTAGTTTATAAAAAGAAGATTATCAGTATTTCTCTTATTTCTGCTAGTTGTATCGAACAAAGAAAAGACTCCCAGTCATAAAAAACTAAAGGGAGATAAAGCACTCGTACTATAAATATGCGCTACGTGCGTAGACGCTACGCTAAGTTCGTAGACGCTACAGGACGACACTAGCACGTGAGGAATTAGTAACTCCGCTGCTGTGTGGTGACAAAAGTGGTTGTTCTTTTCCAGCTTAAATTTTAAATATGGACATTCAGTGAGAAAAGCTTGCTTTCTTGAAGACGTTAATATAAAGGTTTTAGTTTTAATTGTTTTAAAATATTATTATAAACTATCGAAACTTTTCTTATAGATGTATTGGAAATGTTTGACTTTAATGTAATTGTGTTTTGATATTAATGTAATTTATCGCTTGTTACGGCCGTGAGTTACCCCGACAAAGGTCTATTGAGCTAGGGCCCATAGTAGCCCAATTCGACGAGTAACAGAAGGGAGGGCCTCCAAATGGCCTTTGGATAATTAAATTATAACGGCTAACAAACATGCAAGCACCACTTACCGATTTCAGAAATGTAGGGTCTACCACAAGGCGGCGTCAGGGGCAAGTAAATGGTATTGGGTGTGTAGTGTAGGAAAGTGTATAATGTGTAACCTGACGTCACCAATACGGTCAGATAGCAGCACCACGTGCGCCGACCACTCCACAAGACGCTTACCGCTATCGGAACCCAAGTCCAGCGTCACTTAGCACGAACTATAATCGGGCGCGATCTACACCGGGATCACAAGGTTCGGTGTTCTCAACGACAAAGTAAAAGTATTATCACGCTATCAAACGACGCATTAATAACTCGTCGATGCAATTAACGGCATAAAAGTTCCATTAATCACTCCAAACTCCGAGTAGGTCTCTTGTCACGTAACACGTGCAAAACGGACAACTAAATTCGAGGCGGTCTAATTAGGCCCAAATGTTCAATAGTAATTCAAAATGGCGCGCACGATTAAGAAAAGCTTTAGGCCTTCAAGTCAACACCGGTCGCGCCCAACCGTCTAACGGTCGCAAACAATACTCACACTGTTACAACAATAATTATATAATATGGCCTCATTATCACGACAAACAAATTAAAATAACACTGTAAGAGGCTCTCGACGTATAATCGACCCGGGCGTCGAGTAAATAAACTCAAGAATAAGCCTCGTTATCACGGATACGTACAAATATAAGATAACACAAGGAGGCCGCTGCGATTCTTAAGTACCACCGGCACGGCCGCAGCGCTCAACGATTCTTGCAGACTGGGTCGCTTGCTGTGCGCGTGCGGACCAGCAAGCCTCCGCCTCCCGCGCAACGCTAACTCGTTGGAGATGCCTTTCCAAACACGAGTAGCACCAGCAGCGTTCCTTGGCGATAGTTCATCTCGCTGGGACCGGCTTACCCAGTAAATTAGGGCACGACGTCACCCGGTGATCGCATGCTTGACAATAGGAGCAGGGGAGCGCCTCCCTGGCCACTAGGCCACTATAAGAAGTTAGGAGGCGGCACCTTCCCGCGGGAGCTCCGCTCGGTCCGAGGGGGGTTGACGACGACTTGCCCGGGGCATTCCGCCTCTCCCTGGGCATGGCTCGGTTGGCAGTCTGTAGATCGTCGACGGGGCCCGCTGCGTTTTCGATCTGCCTGCACTGCTCCTCCAAGAACCGCAGCAGATCCCTGAAGGGCGGAATATAGGAGGCGCCGTCCCCGCCGTACCTCTCCTCGAAATGGATCCGAAGATCCAGAGGCAGGTGGGACAGCACAATGTGGAACCACAAAAATGACTATTCGTCCACCGGTAAATCCAGCCGCTCAAAGAATTGCAGGCCACTAAGACTGGATTTACGATGTCCGGATGTAGTCTGGCCCGGTCCTTAAGCAGCGGGAGGTTTATCAGCTGCTTGACGTGTTCGTCCGCTATTCGCCGTACGTTGGCGTACCTTCCGGCGAGAAGGTCCCGAGCGGTCTGGTAGGCATCGTCCGACAATTTCAGATGGCTGACGACGTCCAAGGCCTCCCCCTCCAGTGAGGCCAGGAGGTCCCTCAAGTCAAGTCCCTCCGGGCGTCCACTAGGCTAATCGAGCGTAAACATCGCTTTATAATTTTGAAAATAACCACTCAGCAGTTCACAATATAATGTATTTTTATAAAAGTACCAATACTAGACTTCTAATAGCAAGGTTATAGCTCTTGTTGCTCTCAGAGCTATTCCCTACCAAGAGTCGCGCAATTTATTGCTTATTTACTTGGATGTGCTCGTATATCCAAATAATACATAATAATTACAAGAACTTTGTACACAAAACCCTCATTAAGTATTAAATTGTATAACGACTCCAAATAACATATGTAAGTATATAGCATTAAAATCAAAAGATTTGCTTCGTCTTTTGTAATGGCTACAGTAAGGGAGTGAATAATTTGCAGTCTAAATACAATCTAGGCGTCTTCGAGGCAAGAGTGAATAGGATTTTGTTTTACCATATGGGGTGTACCATTTACTACCAGGCGGGATTGTGATCAAGCACTAGCTTATAATAAGTAAAAAATTGGTTGTTAAAAGTTATTTTTATATAGGCACCATATATATTCATAAAATGTACGCAATGTGCTCAAATAATGATCAATATAATGATACTTTCGTTTGTTATCATTCATATAAAAACAAAAATGAGAACAACGGCTAAAAATATTTTGAATTTCCAACATTTTGTATTATTATATCAGACTTCCACCCAAATTATCAATTAAGATCACTTCAACGTGCTCTGAGCTTATCCCGTGTGGTTCTTTTGGATAGTGTGTAGCACTGAGACAGGATGTTAGCGTAGTTTTAACCCAGTGCCTCGAAAACCACGTAAAGTCGTTGGTCCTGCGCCTGTCTCTCTTCGGTAATATCAGATAACCATCCTATTGGACTACGTGAGTGAAGGAATAGAGAGTAGACCTGTGCTTGCGCATAATCTCGGGCACTGACACTGTTAAGAAGATCCGCCGTGGGTGAAATTCGGTCTTTAGAATTGATTTTTATTTAAATAAAAAATATGTCGTTTCTTCAAGTAATAAAAATAAATAAAATTATGCTTATAAATACGTCTAATACTAATTATAATTTTATAAATATAACAAATGATGCTGGATAATGACATAATAGATTTTTCTTTATCTTACTTTGGTCCAACAGGGGATTCGAACCCGGATCTCATGAACACCGTAACGTAACGTAACCGTGTTTACGATCACTAAACAAACATCAAATTATTGTTTAAGTCTAAATTCCATATTGGGAACCAATCTATAGCTGCTATGGACGAATACAACAATAAGAAATCAATTTTTTCTTAAATTCCATTGTACAGAGCAAAACTCTCTAACCTCGCTATCATATGCATGAGCAACCACGCTGGGGGGCAGGGGTGGAAGAGGCCACGAGCCCAGACGCTCCTTCACTGCCAGCGCCGGGTGATACGGATTAACTGGTACAAGCGGAGCCGCAGCGCTCACGCACACACTGTACTCGCCATATGTACTCAGTACAAGATCTAAACAACGACCACTGCAGTTAATTACGCCGTTACTCTGAATGAATCCGCAATAGCTCCTGAAACATTCATAATAATGAGTGATATTTATAGGACAAGAATGTAAATAAAAATCTCCTATTACTTATACCGCACCACAAATATTACAATATTCTTCTAATATTTTAAACATTATCTAGCAGCTTGTTGCCGCTTGATATTATCCTTATCTAAAGGATCGGCTTACTAATCATGGCTTGTCTTTGTCTATTCCCAAAAGCAGTGTTGATATATTCTCTCGCCATAAGCAAGTCCCTGAAATCAACATTTTCTTTAATAGTGAATCTATCTCAATAAGGGAGAATGTAAATTTTATTGGGAGTTATCCTTGATTCCAAGCATCATATCAATTATTTTTCTAAAAATGTAAAAAAAAATATAAATTTTCTTCGTGCTTTATCGGGAGTTTGGAGGGGCTCTCACCTATTTTCCCAAAAAATATTGTACAATGTCCTTATCCGTAGTCATTTGGATTATGGGTATTTTATCTTAGAACCATGTAACAAGACTTCCCTAAATATCCTAGACAAAATTCAGTCTTCCCTTCGTATAATCATCAAAGCAATGAAATCTTCTCCAACAATTGCTCTCCAAGTCGAAACTGTAGAACCCCCCTTTTCCCTTAAAAAGACAATATCTTTCAGTCCGATTCCTTTTTAACATCTACCGACTCTCCTCCCACCCTCTCATTTTTAAATTACATCATCTTTTAGAAAATATTTCATCAAATCATTACTGGACTTATAAAGAATCTCCCTGCTTATCCAACAGTTTAGTAACTTTACTCCATCTAGCATTCCTAGTATCGCAATGCAAGTCCTGTCCCATCTTTGAAATCCCATATGAGGCAATTATTTACCAACCATATATACACCTTGATATTGGTATTGACAAAAATTCTCCTATAGCAAATAGTATACTAAGTAGAGTCATAGATACATTATGGAAAGGCTGACTTATTATATACACTGATGCCTCCAAAAAGTCAGATGAAAGTTGTACTGCAGCAGCAGTTTGGAATCCCAGATACAAAATAATTAATTTTAAATGTCCTATTTCTTCCAATTTTATTGGATAGGCCACGGTAATTCATGAAGCTCTGATATACATCGAATTACATAAATTGAATAAGTCAGTAATTCTTACTGACTCCAAGAGTTTTCTTGAGTTTGCTAGCAATTTTGTGAAACCAATTGAATAGTAAATATAAGATTCCCTTGATCCTCCAAACTAAACACACATTGTATAGATGTTATCTCAAGGGCATTCAGGTTTCTTTAGCTTAGATTCCAGGCAATAATAGCATAAATGGCAATGAAACAGCTGATCTGATGGCTAAAAACGCAATTGAAAATGGTTTACCATGTATTATAGTTTACTGTTCGGACATAGTGTTGTTGGACGGAGATTAAATAATAATTACAATAGTTTATGGAAATCCACTCACTCAAACTATAAAAGGTAAACACTATGCTGCTATATAGTGTTCCATCCCTCCAAAGGCATGGTTTTTCAAATTAAATAAAGGCAACAAACATGCAACATCAATTATTTGTAGACTAAGAATTGACCATGCCATTCATAAGTGCATTTAGCCAAATTGAGGATCAGGGATAGCTCCCTCTGTGAATGTGGATTATTTTGTTCGCTCTATGATCATCTCCCTCCTGACATCCATCGTCTTATAAATTTTGACAAACTTTTAACCCACGCAAACACTCATTTTGTATATATTCATTAAAATATCAACGCTTCCATTGTTAGAAAGACACTATAACTATTGTCGTATCAAAATCTCCTCCCGTTAAAATTTGACAAACTTGAAGGCCAATAGTGACATATAATTAGTACTAAAGACAAAATGCGAACGGATTCAGCATAAGCGTCCAATTAGAACAGGAATTGTGACGCCAGTGGAACTGCAAGGTACGGAGATAGAGAAAACTTTATTAATTTGTTACTAGCTCTGTTACTTTGGCTCGCTAAATAAATTCAAACTGCGCTTACGACTGTTAATTATTTTATCTTCCTTCTTTATTTTGCAGCTAATTTAAAAAATATATCAACCGATTAAATTAGAACCTGACTGAATGTAAAAGTGAACCAATTATACTGTTTCACTGTACTGGTCACACAGTTGTAATATATTTATGTAATATTTTATCATATGCGAAAATTTTACAAAAGGCTTGAAAAATCGGCCCTTAAGCGCGCTCCATTTTCTTGGCAAAACATCTCGGCAAAACTTTTGGCAGGAACGAGTGTTGTCAACGAGACTGGACCGTCTCTCTTTACTCTCGGTCGACAAAGTTTAACATTAAACGCTCGTACGGAATGGACGTTGTGAAAATATCGGCCGTTGCAGCGTGCGATGCAGCACGTTACAACTATTTGCAGCAGTTCTTAGAGAAGAATTTACGAAATATTTTTGCAAATAAAAGTACTTACCCAAGATAGCGTGTTTTTTCCTTATTACTGTTTTGACAGTCAACAATATCTCCTAGAAATGAATCCATGACATTAAAAGCAAAACAAATCCGAGTGAAAATATCATCACTTCCGGTACCTGATTGTAGGGATGCTCTTATTTTTCATTCGTGCATTCTATATGTAGACATCAATGACTATTTCTTAGTTTTTAAATCTTTAATCGATATATCCAATGCATCGCTCATAATATTTCATGCATCGTGAACTTTGTTTCAATTTTAGTGGTCACGCATTTTTTGGCTCCCATATTATTAGTTGGCATTGACATAGTTCCAAAAATTGTAATTCAAGTTCGTGAGTCCAATTTTCCATTTTTACGTACTTACTAACTTCAAAGCAATCAACAGAAATGCAAAAAAACGTGCGCCGTCTATAACAATTGCCGGCCGACTGCGGCCGACTTACGCAAAAGATTCAAGAATATGAAGGGAAAGTTTTGCCAAAACACAAAATTACCCGAGAACCCGAGAATCTCTCTATTGTGAAGAGTCAAAATGTGTCAAAAAAGGCACGTATGGCAATTCACAATGCTGTGTTGGTCCCTACTTTAACGTATGGTAGTAAAAGTTGGGTGTGGCAGAAGAAGCACGAGAGTAGAATCAACGCAGTAGAAATGTGGTCGTTAAGGAGTATGTTAGGGCTGAATCTGAACGACAGGGTAAGAAATTGTGTAATAAGAGAAGAGTGTGGTTTGCAAGATGATGTTGTGACCAGGATTAAGAAAGGAATGCTTCGGTGGTTTGGTCATGTGGAAAGAATGGATGAGGAAAGACTGACAAAGAAAATTTATGTTGCAGAAGTGAATGGCAGAGTCGGAAAGGGACGTCCTAGGCGGAAATTTATCGACCAAATTGGCGATTTACTAAAAACGGGCCAAATTAAGAGTACCCTTAACCGACGAGCATGTATGCGTAGGTGTATGGATGTGAAGGAGGCGAGAGAGGTGTGTCAGGATCGTGCCAAATGGAAGTCTGTAGTCTTTGCCTACCCCTCTGGATGACAGGCGTGAGTGTTTATGGTTTATGGTAATGTAATCTTACGTGTTACGTGCGTGTAGTAACCGTGTAAGAGTATTCCTGCATATGATTCCGTGTGGATAGTTACCACTTTGCTTAATGATTTTTTATATTCACGTGAACACTACACATTGATTAAAACTACTGTTACAGATTTATTTTTAATTCCCGACGTTTCGGGTGCTTTCCATCACCTATGGTCACGGAAGACTGAGACGACTGACGTCCCGATGTCATTGTTACCCAGAGTACCTTTAGCTTTTTTAATTATTGTTTATGGTCCGATCTATGCAAAATTAACTGACTGTGTCTTGAAGTCTTGCAGTGATATGCTTGAGTTTAGTTTTAACTTTATTGATTGTAGGGTCCCAACCAGGTGGTAGTACTCAGCCTCCTTCTCTATTGAAATTAGGATGATTTTTAATTTCAATAGCCTCACGTGTAATCCTTGGTAGGAATCGGTATTCTTTCGCGAGGATTTGAGGTCTATCAAATCTGATGTAATAGTTGGGGCTATCTAGGATATGATCACAAATTGGAGACTTCCCGGAACGTTGGTGCTTCACATCAGCTATGTGTTCTTTTACGCGGGTTCTAATTGATCTTTTTGTTTGTCCTATTTCAAAGAGACCACATTCACAATCAAGCTTGTACACTCAAGCAACTTGTAGAGGAATATAACACTTGACGGATGGTAAGAACTGACTATTATTATGAGAAATTAAGATGTGCTAAAAATGCAGTTACTTTGTCTGGTGGTAAAATTGTGAAAGTATCGTCTACGTACCGCTTGTAGATCCTTGGTGTAACAGGTGCAGTAAGAAGGGCTTTCTCCTCAAAGTCTTCCATATCGGAAATAATGGGAAATACAGGTGAGCCCATCGCAACACCATCTATTTGCTTTGATGCGAAAGAAAGAGTTTTATGCATGCAGGTGGCTCAGGACCGTGCTTTGTGGCATTCCTTGGGGAGGCCTATGTTTAGCAGTGGACTTGTGAAGGGCTGTAATAATGATGTCAGCATATGTGAAAAGTATAATATATAGTATAGTATAATATCCTCCAGATCAAATTTCGGTCACGGCGGCCAGTCTCAACGTAGACTAGCCATATGTGTGTATAAGTATGTGTGCAAGAACAGGTACAGGTACAACAGAGAGTGCCTCTTTTCCTTTACACTCACAGTGTTGTTTAATGATATGCGAGTAGACTATAATACTTATATATTCATTCGATTCCAATTAATGTAATATGTAGAAATTAAGATGTCGATACAAAAGATAATAAGTAGAAAGTACGGGAAGCATTCGTTTTACGTCGGTGTTCAATACTGAGTGTCGCCCCAGAAGCTCACGCGGATCTCGCCAGCGGTCAAAAGGACGTTCAATGCATAAGACATCTCAAATGCACAGGCGCAGGCACGGTGCGAGGTCTTACTATGTTCATAACAAGACGTCGCGAAAATACTCCCCGGCGTTGAAGCGTAGTCTTCAAGACTGATTAAGTGGAAGGGGACAAAGGTTGTTAAAGCTTCGAACTATAAGTCCCTTCTTTGTTCGTATTTTAGCAACTCTGGATACTCCGTCACTACCCTTTGCTAGCTTAGTGATTTGTCCCAAGAGCCATAATAGAGGCGGTGCACTTTGGTCCCTGACCAAAACCAGGTCACCTTTATTGAGTTGGCCAGATGAAGCATGCCACTTAGTCTTCTGCTGTAGTTGGAATATATATTCATGTGAATATCGCCACCAAAAATGCTGTCTAAGCTTTTCATTTCTCTGAAAGCGTTCAATGCGATTAATATTAGCATCTTCAAGTGAAGGATATGGTACAGACATGAGTGGCCGTCCAATGAGGAAATGAGCTGGTGACAAAAAGTAAGGTCCGAAGAATCTGTGAATAGAGGTGTGAGAGGTCTAGAATTCAGAATTGCCTCTATCTGAAACATACATGTGGAAAGTTTTCATATACTAGATGTGTTAAGTTTAAAATGCAACGTAAAAGAGTTTTTACCGATTTAACGGCCGCCTCCCAAATGCCGTCAAAATGGGGAGTATATGCCGGTATGAAGTTAAAGTTAATATTAAGTTCTGCTAAATTGGCCTGTATGTAAATATTATTCGCCTTCAGGGATCTAGTAAGTTTGTTGCTGGCTCCTACGAAGGTTGTGCTATTGTCGGAATACATGTTTTGAGGCTTACCCCTCCGTGATATAAAACGGTTGAGTACTGCTAAAAACGCCTCCTTGGTAAGGTCCGTAACAAGCTTCAGGCCTTTTGCAATCGACAACCGCGTCCCTTGCGGTCAGCTATCAGGATAGGTCCACAAAACTCGACACCTGTGTTGAGGAAAGGAAATTCGAGACACGTTCTTTCAACAGTTAAGTTACCTATTATGGGTTGTATTGATTTAGCATTAAATCTTATACGACGGATACAAGCACGAACTATTGATTTTGATAAATTTCTTCCCCTTAGAGGCCAAAAATTTTGTCTAACGTTAGATAAGATTAATTGAGGGCCAGCATGAAATAATTCTTTATTTTTAGCTTCAAAAATAAGTTTAGTTAAATGATGCTTTGAACAAAACACCACCGTGTCCTTAATATCATACGTATAACATGAATTATTGAGTCTACCACCCACTCTTATAAGGTTATCTGAATCGAGGAAGGGAGTAAGTGATTTTAGTCTTCTACTCTTTGGTACTGGTTTGGATGCTCTAAGTAAGGCGTATTCCTCAGGAAACATTTCCTGTTAAGAATAACTCAGAAGATGTTGTTGTGATTATCGTAATTCTGATAAAGTTAAGAAGTTATTATGTTTAGATGCCTTATTTCTGCAATTAAAAATGAAACATTGAACGTATGAAAATACTCTTACTGGTTTTTTTTTTATAGGTGCCAGTCGGGAAATTAGTCTAGAATATTCGGTTGTACGTGACGGCTATCCTGATTAAAGGTTGGGGTTACGTAAGAATCTATACGTAGCATTACGACTGCCTCCTTTGAGTTGTTTTATTTTGTTCGTATAAGTGAAAACGAGGCTTTCTTTGAGTTTGAGTGATTACTTTATCTTCGATTTCCATTTATTTAATAACAGTGGTAGAGCCAAGCGACAGCTTTGCTGTTGCACGTATAGGCCGGCTCAAACCGGGGTGGTACTACGACCTCACAGAATACCGGCGTGAAGTGGAGGCTCTGCTTCCGCGTTTCGTCTGGTGAGTGCAGGTGGCCGGAGGCCCAAATCTCCCCCCCCATCAACTTGGTAGCGGAATTAAATGATGATAGACTACCCCAGGAGGGTACCAGCACACCTGGAGAATCCCTCGCTGAGCATCCACGACCATGTTTCTCCACTTCTAAGCGTGGGTGCTCAGGCTGCCACGCGTATTCTGTGGGGGGGGGGGCAACATTCCGCTCAAGACTACAACTGCTGGGGGCAAACGGAGCAACAAGACCAAGGCGACCCCTGCCACGCTGTCCGTGAATTTCTGCAATATCAGGGGACTTCACTCTAACCTAAACGCCGTCCACTACCATATCGAGACGGCGAGGCTAGCTCTGCTCTTACTGACCGAGACGCAGGTGTCCTCTCCGGCTGATATCTCGCATCTCTTCTACTCGGGGTACAAACTGAAACACTCCTTTATGCCTCGGGCTGGAGTTTTCGTTTACGTCAGAGAGAACCATCTATTCTCGACGCCTCGGCAGACTTGAAGGTTCGGACCTGTCCATCCTTTGGCTACGCGTAGACAGCGACGACCATCCGCGCATCTACGGGTGCCTCTATAGGTCCCATAGCGGTAATGCCAAAACAGACCGACTCTTTGACCACGTCCAAATGGCTACAGAATCGTTGCTACAGCAGATCCCCTCCGCAGAGATCGTGATCCTCGGCGACTTTAACGCCCATCACGCCGAATGGCTTAGTTCACGTTTAACCGATCATGCGGGGAGATCTGTTCATGATTTTGCCTTGGCATATGGTCTGACACAACTGGTTACTTCGCCTACGCGGATTCCAGATGAGGAGAATCATGCACCTTCCCTGTTGGATCTTCTGCTGACCTCTTACCCGGACGGATATCAGATTTCCGTCGATGCTCCTAGGCTCCTCCCCGAAGGGGGGCCCCCCCAAAATCGCAGTTGCATTCTGCAGGCTGCTGCCGTGTTTGGCACTATAGGTCAGCCGATTAGGATAGGATGCGGTCTTTCTTTGCATCCTACCCTTGGGAGCGGATTTGCTTCTCGCCGGACGATCCAACGTTGTTGCGGATTCTGTCGCTAATGTGGTACTTCAGGGTATGGAACTTTTTATTCCTTCCTCTGTGGTGCTCATTGGAGGCAAATCTCAGCCATGGTTTGGTCGCTCCTGTAAAATAGCTTCATGCTATAAGCAGGAGTGCTACCAAGCCTGAGCTGACGCATCAGCGTCCCGGGATGTAAACACTAGCTCTAAAAAAGAAGTATAATTCCGCCTCTAGGTTCTTCAAAAGAGTCATTGCCAAGGAAAAGTCAGAGCACATAGGCAGAATTGGCGAGAAACTAGTTTGCCTTCCTTCCTTCTTCCTTCTGGAACACGTGCATTCTGGTCTCTCGCCAAGGCTGTCCAGGGGAATTTCTGTCAGTCATATCTTCCATCTCTGCACAGGGAGGACGACTCACTGGCCCATACCGCAAAGGAGAAAGCCGATCTTCTAGGCACTTTCTTTGCGTCCAACTCGACTCTCAATGACGGGGGGAGTACGCCGCCGACCATCCCGCAGTGTGAGTGCTCCATGCCGGAAGTGCAGTTCATACAGCGCTCGGTTCGCAAAGCACTCCTCTCCCTGGACATCCACAAGTCGAGTTGGCCTGACGGAATCCCCCCAATTGTGCTGAGGAAGTGTGCTCCAGAGTTGGCACCGGTTTTAACGCGTCTTTTCCGGTACTCCTACTCTCTAGGCGTAGTCCCAAAATCATGGAAGACGGCTTTCGTCCATCCGATCCCTAAAAAAGGCGCCCGCTCAGACTCGTCCAACTACCGGCCTATCGCCATCACCTTCTCTTTCTCCAAAACAGTGGAGTCCATTGTAAACTGCCAGGTCATGAGGCACCTTGAGGATCACCAGCTGATTAGTGACCGCCAATACGGTTTTCGCCATGGTCGGTCAGCTGGTGATCTTCTGGTCTACTTAACTTACAGATGGGCGGAGGCTGTAGAGTCCAAGGGGGAGGCATTGGCCGTTAGTTTGGACATTGCGAAGGCCTTCATCGGGTTTGGCACAAAGCGCTTCTTTCGAAGCTCCCATCCTATGTGCTTCTCGAGAAATTATGCGATTGGATCACCAGCTTTCTTGCAGATCTGGGCATCAAGGTCGTTGTAGATGGTGCAAGCTCCGATTGCAAGCCTATTAATGCTGGTATTCCACAAGGCTGCGTGCTATCGCCAACGCTGTTTCTTCTGCATATTAATGATATGTTGCAAAACCCGTAACATTCATTGCTATGCAGATGACAGCACTGGTGATGCTCTTTACACCGGCCTTGCCAATATTTCTCGAGAAAACGTCAACAAACTTGTGTCTGAAGTCGAGTCTTTGCTGAACAGATTCTCGGATTGGGGGCGACCAAATCTAGTCCAGTTTAACCCCCAGAAGACACAAGTTAGCGCGTTAACCGCTAAAAAGAACCCCTTTGTCGTATGTCCTCAATTTCAAGGCACTTCCTTTGTTGTCTCAGCCAGTATCGGAATCATCGGCGTCGACATATCGAGTGATGTGCAGTTTCGTGTTCACTTGGAAGAGAAGGCCAAATTGGTCTCTAAAAAGCTTGGCGTGTTCAAAGCGGGACATTATTTCATGCCGGCACACCGCCTGCAACTTTACAAGGCGCAGGTTCGGCCGCACATGGAATACTGTACTCATCTCTGGGCTAGGACTCTCCAGTACCAGCTCCTTCCACTTGACCGCATCCAGCGCAGAGTGGCTCGAATCGTCGACGACCGAGTGCTTTCCGATCGGCTCGATTCACTGGCGAAGAAATGTTGCATCATTTTCTTTCATATATCATGGAGACTGCTCTAAGGAATTGTTCGGATTAATCCCAGCCGCCAAATTTCGTGAACGCACTACGCGGCAAACGTTGCGATACCATCCACATCATCTGGATGCTCGGCGGTCCACCACTGTACGTTTCAAGAGGAGTTTTCTTCCGCGTACAACCTTTCTGTGGAATAGTTTACCACCAGCGATTTTTTTCGGACCGATACGACCTGGAGACCTTCAAGAAAAGAGCGTACTCCTTTTTAAAGGGCCGGCAACGCACCTGCAATTCCCCTGGTGTTGCAGTTCATCATGGGTGGCGGTAGTCACTTAACATCAGGTGTGCCGCATGCTCGTCTTCTATAAAAAAGCCTTGAGGAATGATGATGATGAGATGGAATGCCTTTTTTCCAGTAAAAAGGGTCTCCTGTTCTCTACACTCACCATACGAAACACAGCAGAATTAAGCTGATATTTGACGCTGGTATTCTGTGAGGGCGTGGTCCTTTCCCGGTCGAGCTGACCCATTCGTGCTAAAACAATACAGTTAATATAGCTGCAACATTTCTCTACCACGTAGTTTTTATATTTTTTTTTACGTACTATGAAAACTAATTGATTAAATATACCTTTGTATTAAATAGATACCGTGCCATGTAGCAACGGCGTAAGACACAATCCATCACCCTCGTTCATCCCGTGGATGTCGTAAAAGGCTACTAGAGTGTTGATGATGTAGGCCGCTGGTGTCGTCTGGGAGAAAAATATACTAAAAAAATTTGGTGAGCGCGTGTACATCCGCGGGGAGGGAGACATAGGTGTCACCTCGTATGATGTTCTAGTGCAACTAACTCGAAACGCGGGATCATGTACTCAGCGGTGCAACACCGTTGTTGCAAATATACCTTCCCCTACTGATAAAAATCGCGGTAAGTGCCACCGTCCCCGTATGCACACGTACTTATTTATTATAGAAAAACAGCAAGTACATAAGGTAAGTAACAATGTTTTATGAGTATATATTTTACATATTTTATTTTTTATTGATTAATATTATTTATATTTCAGGTGTTCGAGAAGCAACGTGAGCGTCGTCAACATAGAGGAAATATCGGGTTCATTATTGACAAAGGCGTACAATAATAGTAACCGATCTCAACGGAGACTACACAACTGTGCAGATCAGTATTATAGTGCACGAGTGTGTGCGCAAGTAAGGGTACACTCTATTCTCTCGCTATCCTATTTGGATGGGACAGAAATCTGACACGACAAAGAGAGATAAAGTGTAGGAACAGCTGTTTTATATGCTTTTCGAGGATTATTTTTACAAAACAATCAAGTGACTAATTTTGACCCGTAATATACCCCGTAAATAGTCAAATGTCGCGCTTACGATAACTAAACCAACTGGGCAGTGAAATGTTGTATGATTATTGTATAACGAGACGGATAATCACATACACACCGACCTAAAATATTACTACGCAATATGACTGATGATTATAAAGCAGATCTATCAAATTCACCACACTTTTAAAATTGAAATTTAGAGGCATTCTGTTCTCATTTAAAGGCTAAGTATAGCCATTCAGCAAGGAAATGCAACCAGCGTTTTTCGCAGTCTACTGCAGGAAGTAAGACTGGTTTGTAGTGTTAGTTTTTTATTGTGGTAATAAATATTAAATATATTTAAATGTTATGTAAATATACAATGGACGTGGACATACAAAATATACTTGGACAGCCAGACGGTCGGCGGGTCTTCATGTATGTTTACCATTTATCTGAATTTACCATGATCCAACAATTTAATTTGTACAATTCAAATAACGATCCAATAAGTATTATTAGTATAAAAATTATTCAATTAAATTCTATTCAACTTAGATCTTTATTATTACTAAAATTATTTACATTTGCACAAAAATTTCTTTTTTAATTTTTTTAATATAAATTTGACGTCCTGGAGATTAACTTATAAATCACTAATAATACCAAACGTTATTTTTAAGTCACTTGGACCTTCAGTACGTATCATGAGCACGTGCGAGTGTAATGAGGCTTGTAAATTTAATATAGCCTTTCGCTGATTTCTAAGTTTATTGAGCTTTTAATGTTGAAAAAACTATGGAATACCTTATTTTCAATAAAAATGATAGATCTTAGGGTTCAGCCGCCGCAGAGTCTACTTCACTTACCTGAAGATGCCTCGTGTAGAGAGAGACAAAACATGTGTCGTATTTTATCAACGGTGGTGTGTCTTTCATAGTGTAGTGGTGTTGGGATTAGTGGTGGGAGGGTGGGACGTGCTCTTCAAATCGGGTACGATACATCATTTTGATTACGCGGTTCTTAGCTAATTGATTTTTTAACTTCGTACTATAACCAATTTGCGCGAAGTAACGCCTGAACGAATAAATTTTTCATTTGGGTATTTTAAATTTAATTAACGAATTAATTAAATGTAAAATACCCAAATTAAACACAGACGAAAACTTGCTGTTCCATCGGACTATGATAGTGAAGGAATTTTGAGTGCACCTGTGTTACACACACTCATATATTCCTGTTCCGCACAGATGCCTAGACTTCGTCGGCTGGCTGCCGTAACCGGAAATCTGTTTGGGTGACATACATTTTTATTTTTTCAATAAATCCTCGTTACGTATTTTATTCACTGTAATTGAAACTGAGATATGAACTTAAAAAAAATATAATATTAGCAATGCTGTAAACATTACTTGTATTCCCCTTAACCACTCATGGTAAGCTTCAATTGCTTGTGTTACGAGTGGTTCACGCCACTATTAAAAAAGTATAAAAAACTTTTTAGATGTAAAATATAATGCATCAAATTTTTTTTAAAGTACTAGAGGTTTACATTTTACACGTTATTATCACATAACCATTAATTATGTTATTTTATCTAAGTAGAGGCAAGTGTATTTAAGTAAGTGGCTAACAGAAAACCCGCATAATTAAATGTTTGTTGAGGCGGCTTGCAAGCTTAACACCATAGGTCACAGTTAGTAAATATGACAAATCTCCCTTAGGCGGGGTTGTCAAATGGACTCTTAAATTGTTCCAATATATTATCATTTGGTATACTTTAAATAGATACAGGAATATGTTGTTCGCAAAGGTAAAATACTTTTTAAATAATTTATGGTTTTTAGAGCCTTTCAGCCATGGCAGCTCAGGGGCTTAGCGCTCGCTGTAAATTTACAGCCCCCCCCCCCCCCCCGGCGCCGATGAAATTTTTAATTGCAATTTAAAGTGTTGATTCACCACGTACTCGGCGGTAAAGAAGGAGATCGTAAAGAAACTGGTATGTCCGAGAAATAAAAGAAAAATATTTCACAGACATGTGAAGTCCGCTAACATACATTAGGACAGCGGGCGGACACTTTCTTGCCTATAAACCTCTCAGAAGTGAGAGGATGTCTGTGGCCAGCAGTGAAACGTTTATAAGCTGTAATTTTACTTTACTATATGAATTTTGCACCTATAGAAAAATTTTATTAAATATCAAAGTTACAAAATGTTAATCCTGCAGTTCTGATTGATTATTGATGAAAATTACATAAAAATAAATTTTTAAATAAAACTAACAGCCGACTTCGAAGACCTAAGAAGAGAAAAAAATCTATCTCAATCGATATATCATAATTATGTGTGTAACAAAGACAGTCTTATTATAGAAGGTAGTTATAGGCTAGTCCTCTGATACACGAAAAACTTCCCGCGGAAAAGTGCGAGCAAATGTAAAGTATGAAATTTGAAAGCAAGTGTTTAATTTCGCAGACTAGCGCGGCGACGAAGGAACTTCTTAAGTTGGCAAAACTCTTCTCAACCCATAAATTGAAACCGAGTCAGCGAACTTTTTTTAAATGTTTAGTCAAAAATAAATTTTGTAATATAAAATAATGGGAGATAAAAAAGGCATTTCTTCTTAAATGGGTATAATAGTAATATTTTATTTCGTTAAGACACGTATATATATATATATATATATATATATATATATATATATATATATATATATATATATATATATATAACAGTATAAAATTAAATCTTTCTAAAAGGTTACATAGAGTAATAAAAAAACTAAAATTAAGAAAAATTAAAACTAAAATCGGTATTTTATTAAAATAATATAAGACTAAAAATGATTTTATAGCGTAATAAGCTTTGAAATAATACTAGTTTTTACAGATTGTATCGCGTATATTTAACTTTTTAAATACCCGACGTTTCGAGCGCTTTACAGCACCCATGGACACGGTGCGAACTGAGATGTTCAACGTCCAGATGTCATAGTTAACCGCGGTTACGATAGATTAAAATTTAACTTTTGTTCCGATCTACATAATCCGTATGAACTTATGGTATCTTGAAGTCTTGCAGTTGTATGCTTGGGTTGGGATTTAAATTTATTTATTATAGGATCCCAAGCAGATGGCAGCACCCAGCCATCTTCTCTATTGAAATTAGGATGTTTTTTGATTTCAATAGCCTCGCGAATCATCCTTGGAAGGAATCGGTGTTCTTTAGCGAGGATTTGTGGTCTATCAAATCTGATGTAGTGACGGGAGTGATCCTGTACGTGTTCAAAGACTGCAGAGTTCCCGGAGCGTCGATTCTTCACATTATCTATATGTTCTTTAACGCGGGTTTTCATTGATCTTTTAGTTTGTCCTATGTAGGAGAGACCACATTCACAATCAAGCTTGTACACTCCTGCATCTTGCAGAGGGACGTTACACTTGACTGATGGTAAAAACTGACCAATCTTCTTCGGCGGCTTGAAGTATGTTTTGATGGAAACGCGCTTCAAGATGTAGCCAATCTTGTCAGTGACTCCTCTAACATATGGCAGTACAGCAGGTACACGCTCGATTGTGGCCGGCTTCACTCGTTCACTGTGACGCAGGCGCGGGACCCGAAGCTTGTTGTCATGCAAAACTTGCTTGACATGGTGGAGCTTGGCAGCGAGGTGCTTACTGTCACAGATCTCTCGTGCTCTTTGAAACAAAGATTTACCCACGGTAGCTAACTATGAAGGATGGTGGTGAGAATCACCGTTTAAATATCTATCTTTATGGGTCTTTTTTCTATACACAGTATGGCTCAAGGTGTTATCAAGATTCCGAATTACTAACACATCTAGAAAAGCTAAGGAATTGTTTGCCTCTAACTCCATTGTGAACTGAATTTTAGAATTTATAGAGTTAAGATGGTCTAAAAATGCAGTTACTTTATCTAAAGGTAGAATTGTTAAAGTGTCATACGCGATAAAATCCGTAAAAACTAGTATTATTTCAATGTTTAGTGTTCGCGTAAATGTAAGAAATCATTAAGTAATAAGCTTGTTCAATCAAAAGGTATTACTAAATGTTCTATATTATATTTTAGATACATTTGTATGAAATGCTAATGCTTCTAAAAATAGTTGGCAACCCTACCATACATTAATTCCAATAGTAAATGCTGGGTCGTAAAATATGTACATGTACATACTTATAGCAACAAGGTTTTATGCTATGTAATTTAGTATAATAAAGCAGTTAAGGTCGTAATTCTTATCTTAATTTTACCTATGAAATGATCGTCTCATAATGCTGTCAATTTTGAAATTCCACCAGGATATGGAAATGTTTTAAAATGTGTACGGTTTTGCGGTGACAATGAATCTGTTTTTGTAATACGTGTGGTTATAGGAGCAGCACTTATTCGCTGGATCCTAAGACCGAGGATGATTCAGGCTTCATATTCAAATCGTCAAAGGATTAGTCCTTTACAATACATAATAAGGAATATAAATAATTTCCAGATTTAATGGTACGGTAACATAGTAAAGTAACTTTTTTTAAATCTGGTGGTACATTACAAAACATAAGAAGGAAGGTAATGTTTCTTCAGAAATTCGATACAGTATTGAAATGATAGTTGATATAAATATAAAAAGGAACGAGCGGATAATTGCTGCTTTAGAGTACATAACTGATTAAATATATATATATATATATATATATGCATAGAATACTATATTAGGTATGTATTATAGTATTCTATAATAACAACAGTGTTGTACAAAATTGTTTTAAAAACTGTAAAATTTGTTTCGTTAATTTTTCTCAATTTTACACACCTTATCCCGATCTTTGATTGCCTTAAGAGGCTAAAAACAGAAAACTCTAAATGAGTAGCAGTACCTTCATAAAAACAACTCAAAACAATAAAAAATTTTAATAGGGAATTTGTTGGGGAGTAGGCCCCTACATATGTTTAGTGGTGGATTTTTACAGGCTCTAATGGAACGATAGACAATTCATCTATAAATGCTGTATGGTCTAGACTACTTCATAGCTCTAGCGGTCATAAACTCCAACGACAAAGTGGAAAATGCAATTTAAAAGACGAAGAATTTCCTTTATGTCGAAAATGAATTTCAAATAAAATACTATCATCATTGTCTACCATGTACCTACTATCCATATGTTTAATGTATCATCATTTAAATTGTAATGTGACATGCTATAAACAATTTAATTAGATTTTTTTAAATCCGAGCACGTGGTAGATTAGCACACAGTAGATTAAATTTGCGGTTTACAAATATCCCTAACAGGGATAATATAACATCATTATCAGTGATATTGAAGATAATATATGATACGTAAACAATTAAGGCCCACACATTAACAATAGTAAACATTCAGCACAGCAGTGTAATAATTATTAATACCGAATTTTGGACACGGCGGCCAGTTTTAATGGAGACTAGTCATCTGTACAGGACAGGATTATAGTGCCCGAGTATATGCGCAAGCGCAGGTGCACTCTCTATTGCTTCGCTCACAAATTCTGATAGGATGCTTAGCATTGAGTAGCAGCGCCTAGGGCCGCGGGTTTCAATCCCGCACGTAATAAGTATTTGTATTGTCTACAAATAATTGTTGTGAGAGGCCTTGAAAGCGGTAAAAAGAAACAATGATCGTCACTTATTAGCTTTACTTCTAATACAGTATATATTAAATAGGAATGTCGTTTACAACCACACACACACACACACACACACAAACAAACAAACACACACACACACACACACACACACACACACACACACACACACACACACACACACACACACACACACACACACATACACGCGCGCTCTCACACATTACTTTATAGTCTCAAAAATTCCACTAAACAAGTCTATTTGACTGAAGTATATCCAAAAGTTAAGAAACTACATTATGTTATATTTTATGAAGGTTAACGCTGGGAGCTAATTAAAGGTCTTGGAGCTATAAATTTAATTACAAAAGGTGCGTCTGGTCCAACCTCTGTTACGTCAGCACGTGCCGTTGTTATAACTCAAAATAATATAAAACTGCGATTGCCAACCTCATGTGTGATAAATATTATGGCAAAACCCCTAATAAGGCAATCTGTGGTGGAGACTTATGTTTAGTGGTGGACCTTTGTATGCTGTAATGGATGATGGATTGGATGAATCAGATACATTACTATTAATCAGGTAGTTGTAGTGCCTCCTATCAGAAACGATAAGATTTTTCTGGCAATACATATAGTCGTCTTTTGCAACACCCACCGGACGCAATATGGTGATGAAAGACGTAAATGTCTGTGGGCCACAGCATCCTCTTACGATCAGGTAAACTTTGTGCACGTTCATCATCCTTATTCTATAAAAATTGTTCCATCCTAATAAATATATAATAATTCAATTTTACCACTTACAAAAACACTGTTTGTCTCATTAGTAGTACAATTTAAACGGTGGGAGGTTATGTAAATATAATCAGCAGACGGTATAACATCCAATTGCGTAGTAAATTCTCCATAGAGTTGTAACTGTGACGTTAAGGAGGCGATTACTGAAACAAATGACTCTCGCGAGTGCAGTCAAACATAAAGTGCATTTATATAAAAATACCAAAACTAATTGAAGTTCAAGTTTGTTTCTCCCTTAGTTTGTCCTATAAAATGCAATTGCGTTTAATATGTTATGTAATTTTATTTGTACATTATATTTTATTTAGTATAATTATATTTATACGTTATTTTCGAACTTAGTTATTTGAATTTTTCGCTGACAAAGGGTGAACTCTCGTTTGCTCCACCGTTTGTCTTTGAGAGAGAATTTTTTTTTGTATAAATTGCAATTTATTTGAGAATAAACCTTTCTACGTTTTATTTGTACTTCTAAAAATAGCGAGCCTAATCGGGAATCGAATCGAATAACAGAGTTATTACAAGAATAATTAATAATGTCCTCCAGACCGAATTTCGGTCACGGCGGTCAGCCTCAACGGAGACTAGCCATTGGCGCAGGACAGGAATATAGTACCCAAGTGTATGCGTAAGCACAGGTGCACTCTCTATTCCCTCACTCTCATAATCCGATGGGACGGTAAACCGACATGACCGGATAGAGATCATGCGCAGGACCAACGGGTTTACGTGTTTTCCGAGTCACGGGGGTGAGACACCGCCAACTTCCTGACTGAGAATTTCTTGACGGAAAAACTCAATAGTTATTTTTTTTGGCCCGACCCGGGATTCGAACCTAAGACCTCATGATCAGCAGTCGCACTACTACAACCACTAGACCAACGGGACAGTCAATGTATATTACATGAATATTTAAATGGCATCATATGTTTTTTCCCTTGTATTGCCGTCAGTATCAATTTCTAGTTCATTTCGTCAGGTAGTGTATTAATATTATTTTGCGCGTATTCTCACTCATTTTATATTCCAATACACCTAATAATGTTTAGAAATAATACGCATAATAATAACATACAACGAATAAAACTTCTAACCTTGCAAACAACACGACGTTGACACTCTTGTTGACAATTATTTTAGACACTATCATTTAAAAAAAACCGAATGAATAAAAGAAAAGAAATAAGAAATTTTCCTATAGTTAAATCTTAGTGACGCTTTAAATGTTGAGATGATATTGTGTTATAAAATTAATTTAAAGATGTTTTTATCATGTTTTGTAAAATTTATTATAGCAATCTCTAATGATTATAATACATTAATCGATCCAGTTGCATCCGGGGCGGGTGACTACTCCTATCTATAACCATAATATTTTAAATTAAACAGTTATTTGTCAAAGTGAAGCCATGTTTTGATTGTGTTATTTTTAACGTACAATACAGTACGGAAACTTAAAGCTTTATTTGCTCACATCAGTCACGTCACATCTCCGCCCTCGGTGTGTACGTCAAAGTATAGTTTCGTATAATTTGTACAATCCTTGACTGATGTACACCCGACACAAAAGTGACGGGCGCGGTACAGTTCACGGGCTAGCTAATAGTGTACATCAGATTTTTTTATAGAATAAGAATGACAAACGAGCACAGTCCATCTGATGGTAAGTGGATACTGTAACCTACATACATCTACATTTACCTTTGAATATGCAATGTGTTATTGAATGACTAGTACGAGTATATATCGTACAGTAAAAAGAGTCTACATACGAAATACAGAAGCATTAAGCTGCTATTTTACGCTGGTATTCTGTGAGAGTGTGATTCTTCTCCGGTCGAGCTGAACCATTAGTCCTACTACTTAATAAAAGAAGAACGTACAGAAAATGAGATCGTACATTAAATGGATGAAGTTGCCCGTAGACACTGACACTTCACCTACATATTTGCTTGATAAAGAATTTTAAAAGTTAGCAGTATATTCCTGATAAAAATAAAAATGAAAAACTGCGTTTGCCAACCTGCCATACTGTGACAAAGGCTGTTTAGCAGAAAGTTAGCACTGCTGTGCATAGGCCTCCTCTAATTTATGAAAGGGTTTTAGGGCAAGGAAGTGTCCGCCGCGCTTCCCCAATGTGTGTTGGCGAACTACTGATTAGCAGAGGCAAGTTATATTTAATAAAATCACAGAAATGTTTTATACACATTGCGTGCAATTTTTAAAATCGTGCATCTAAGTTAATTTAGTTTCAGATCACTTTTCACCTATGATTGACGTAACTGCTCACTATTACTCAGGAGATCGTTTTGTATTTATTTATAACGGAACCATTGCTCTCTAATTGCAGTAGTTACTTTGTATTTAACCACCCAGGCAGAAACTTTTAAGTTTCTAGTACTAGCAGTGTTGTTGTTTATATATATATATATATATATATATATATATATATATATATATATATATATATATTTGTTGTTTATGTTAATATTATATATTTAACTACAATTTTAACTGAAATGGAAATCGTATTTGTGTAATATAAAGTTTTATTAATACATCCTTCCTGTGAGGCAATACATAGCTTCTGCTATACACTTCCTGATGGGTGATTTTGCAATCCATTTTTTGGGAGTAATTGTTTTGAACATGATGCTGTCCAACTTATTTCTAATATAAATAATAAGTATAAGTAATTTAATGAAATAGAAGTAAAAAATAAGCGGTGCGCCTTGTAAGAGGCCTATGTTTAAGGGTCTGCCGTAGGCTTATGATGATGATGAAATAGAAACCAAAATATTAAAATGGTAAAACGCTAAACGATAATATTTGCATCTTTTTATTTTTTAAACCAATAATAGACTACAGCTGGACAAGCCTCCTCTACAAAATGCATGGCGCTCTTGCAGGAAAGATTCGCAAAACTTACTAATTCGATAGCGTTTGCAGAATCAATTTCGTATTTCGACAATGCTCTGCCTTTATATCTGGATATACAATTAGTTAATTCACTTAAGGTTATTATAAATTCCAATGAATAACACAGGCCTTCTCCTTAGTTCGCTTCATAAGGGAGATATTTGTTATTATTTTAAGTTGTTACCAGGAAGATGCTGTTATGTCATGTTTCATTCGTGTTTCACTTCCCTCTGTCGCCTCTTACGACACCCACGTGCTTGGGGTGACGTATATAATGGGGGTGGGTATAATAATATCTGGAATAAATTACACAGAATTTCTACTGTACAATGTCGACAGGAGTGATTAGTAAAATAATATTTATTTTCAGGAGGAGGAGGCAAAGAAGCACACGGCTCATCTCATGTTACCGACCACACACTCCATTACCTCATCGTACTATGAGAGTGTGGTGATAGAAAGCGGACCTGTGCTTGCGCATACACTCGAGCATTATAATTCTGTCTTACCCAGATGGATAGTCTCCGTTGAGACAGGCTTCCATGACCGAAATTGCCTGCTGGTACGTCAAAGTTGTGAGACTGCCTTCACTAGTCAGGTGATAGATTGTGGAACCTCACCACCACTAGGCATTGCGGGACCCTTTCAGCAAAATTTCGAGGTATTTGAATTTCTTTTCAATATTTATTACAACAAAAAGTTCACTCCTGAATAAAGGCCTCTTCGTAGATATCCTCATAGGGATTTTGTAAGTTGTCATGATTGGCACGCGCGTTGGCAACCGCAGTTTTTTATTTTCTTGTTGTTATTATGGAGACGCTGCTTCTTATTTCCTAATGTTACCCTCAGTCGTACCTTGCGAGACCTGCGGAATGGTATGTGGTAAATATTCTTACACCACCGCAACACGATTTCATTTTCATCCATTTATTTCAGCTATGAAATGATATTTTTAATAATAGTAAAATAATACTTTCTTTATATAAAAATTAAATATTTATAACCAAAAGGGAAAGGGGCACACAGGCAAGACAGGGGCAAATAGGATTTGCTTAATATTCAGCAAATTTTTAAAATTCGGCAAAACTGTCATCAGCAACGGTATCCGAAGTGACTGTAATTGTGAAGCGTTTGCGTTTTTTTATCATTTATTTTTAGCGTTACAGAGATCAAAGATGTCAACTCCAGATATTGTTATTATTATGTCAGTTTTCTCATTTGAATTACCATCAATTACGGCCTTTAGAGTAACATATAAAACTATTGAACAAATGCCTCCCCTTAGATTGCCTCACAGGAATGATTCTTGCAACGCTTGGCTGACAGTTTGGCGACGACAGCTTTTAATTGTCTTGTTGTTTTGAGGAAGACGCTGCCCGTCTGCTGGGTGCTTCCCTCCGTCGCAGTGGATACTGTTATTGTACTGCTACTACACATAGGTTCCATGTAATTGAATTTTATTTTATTTTTGTAGGATGAGCATAAATAATAAAGTTTTTATTTACTGAAAAGAATTACGTAAACTGAATCACATCATATCACGATACCTAAAAACACCCCCATGGATTGGAAAGAGAATTTTATAGAATAAGGGTGACAAACGAGCAAACGTTACTACTTGATAGTGGATGCTGTGGCATAAACATCTACTTATATCATCGATAAAGAATCAAATGCAGATGCGTCGTCACCCCTGAGAATTACGATGGAATGCCTCGTTTCCAGAAAAAGAATCTCCAGTTCTGTTCACTCATCATACGAAACATGGCAGCTTTGGGCTGCTATTTTACTCTGGTATTCTCTATATTTTTGTGTTTTTCTTACATGTAGATTTCGAAAAACATCCGATGGGCATTTATACATGCCGACTTGTGGAGTGACACGCCTTTAAGTTAAAGCTAAATACGACACGTAATAAGAGTGCACTACTATAAATTTGTATTATTAAACCACTTCTATCTTAAGGTAAATTGCCTATCATTAGCAACAAATCCTACTTAATGAATTGCCAGTATTTGACTAGCAGGTAAGCAATTTTAATGAGTCACGGATTAATTTAACTTAGCGGCGGCGCAAAGTTTCAACACAGGAACCGTTTTCACTCGATTTGTAACTACATAGTAAGTTTTTAGTAAAGCATTGCATAAAGAAATACAATCTTACACATATAATTAAAATGGAAGTGTTGAGCCAATCTGTAAGTTGGTGAATCGATTTGGCTCACTATATGGCTTGTGTATTTTTGGTAACCCATACAATTTTGTTGATTTGGCGCACGTAGGTATTATCCATTTTACGTCCAGATTTAATTTTCTTTTAAAAATCTGGACGTAAAATGGCTCAACACTTAGCGAAAATACTCTCACCACTCAGGGGACATACAAGAGCACACATAAAGGATTCCTACCATTTTGTCAGCGAGATTAAAGACCTACATCTGGCAGACAATGAAACTATGGTCAGTTTTGATGTGCAGTCATTGTTTACATGCTTACCTGTTGAAGACTGCATCTCAATTGTAACTAGAAGGCTGGAAGAAAACAACATGCCCGTAGAATATGCAGTATTACTCAGACACTGCCTTATATCTGGCTACCTATTGTGGAAGGAGGAGTTCTACAAGCAAGTAGATGGTGTGGCGATGGGCTCACCTGTATCTCCCATTGTCGCCGACATATTCATGGAAGACTTTGAGGAGAAAGCCCTGCTTAGTTCTCCCATAAATCCAAGGTTCTACAAGCGGTACGTAGACGACACTTTCACAATTCTACCTTTAGATAAAGTAACTGCATTTTTAGACCATCTTAACTCTATAAATTCTAAAATTCAGTTCACAATGGAGTTAGAGGCAAACAATTCCTTAGCTTTTCTAGATGTGTTAGTAATTCGGAATCCTGATAACACCTTGAGCTGTGTATAGAAAAAAAGACCCATACAGATAGATATTTAAACGGTGATTCTCACCACCATCCTTCACAGTTAGCTACCGTGGGTAAATCTTTGTTTCAGAGAGCACGAGAGATCTGTGGCAGTAAACACCTGGCTGCAGAGCTCCACTTTGTCAAGCAAGTTTTGCATGACAACAAGCTTCGAGTCCCGCGCCTACGTCACAGTGAACGAGTGAAGACGGCCACAGTCGAGCGTGTACCTGCTGTACTGCCATATGTTAGAGGAGTCATTGACAAGATTGGCTACATCTTGAAGCGCGCTTCAATCAAAACATACTTCAAACCGCTGAAGAAGATTGGTCAGTTTTTACCATCGGTCAAGTGTAATGTCCCTCTGCAAAATGCAAGAGTCTACAAGCTTGATTGTGAATGTGGTCTCTCCTACATAGGACAAACTAAAAGATCAATGAAAACCCGCGTTAAAAAACATATAGCTGATGTGAAGAATCGACGCTCCGGGAAGTCTGCAGTTTGTGAACACGTACAGGATCGCCCCCGTCACTACATCAGATTTGATAGACCGTAGATCCTCGCTGTAGAACACCGATTCCTTCCAAGGATGATTCGCGAGGCTATTGAAATCAAAAAACATCCTAATTTCAATATAGAAGATGGCTGGTTTCTACCATCTGCTTGGGATCCTATAATAAATAAAATTAAATCCCAACCCAAGCATACAACTGCAAGACTTCAAGATACCATTAGTTCATACTGCATAGATCGGAACAAAAGTTAAATTTTAATCTATGGTAACCGCGGTTAACTATGACATATGACGTTGAACATCTCAGTCCTGCCCGTGACCATGAGTGCTGTAAAGCGTTCGAAACGTCGGGTATTAAAAAAAAGTTAAATATACGCGATAAATTCCGTAAAAACTAGTATTATTTCATTTTAACACCTTTTTTTATTTCCACTGCTGGAGTTCGGCGTCTCCACTGTAGGGAAGATTTGCCTTAATCAGCACTCTGCTTGAGAATTTAGTGATCGTAGCACCGCCTAGCAAACTTACCGCTGTTTTAAGTATTACGTACTACGTACTAGAACTGACTCGTTGGTGTAGTGGTCGTAAATGTGACTGCTGATCTTAAGGTCCCGGGTTCAAAACCAGGGTTGGGCCTAAATCAGTTATTGAGTTTTTCTGTTAATAAGTTCTAAGTAGCAGCTCGGAGTCAGGAAGTTAGAAGTATTTCACCAACCAAAGTCGTTGGTCCTTTAGCTGATCTCCTTCCGCTCGTGTCGGATAACTACCCGATTGGACTTTGGGATTTGGATTGGGAGTGAGGGAATAGAGAGTGCACCTGTGCTTGCGCACTTGAGCATCATAATGTTGTCATGTCCAGATGGTTTGTCTCCGTTGAGGCTGATTGCTGCGACCGAAATTTGTTCTGGAAGTCATAATTATTATGACAAGAACAGACACCGCGAACAAAATCTGTGCAACAGTGAAGGGCGTAGTCGGAGCCACAGAGTATCTTTTTATAGAACAGACTAAGTAAGTTTGAGTGGCTCTAACACATGTTGCAAACATCCAAGTGTAGGAGTCTCTTCTAGTTCAATGGCCGAGCATTTTAAGTCTGACATGAACAAGACATTATCGGCCAACTATATGAACCCATATAATTTAGTTATATTTACTTGATAAAGATTTAAGGCAACATGATGAGCTGTGCACCAGCTGATGAATTATTGTTCGTAAGCCCACTGCATATTATCGTTTCATTAGCGCTGTAGTTACTAATCCTGTTGAGTATATACTCGTAGATAGAGTAAGGATTATATAACCAGAAATCCTCATATTCATTAATTACAACTTATGAAAAGTCTATTGATATTTTTATCACAGTAGTCAGGCAGATAGTTTTTTATTTTTATTTTATCAGGAAGATGCTAGTGCGCAACTCCTGGTTCAGATTCCCTCTGTCGTTCCTTGTAACACCCCCGGGATGATATTATATGGTAGTGAATATTCCTACATCATCACTTCGTAATATTTTAAATGTATTTCGGATTTAGAAAGAAATCAATGAAGTCAATCGCAAGTATATCGCAAATGCACGAGTTTATTTGTAACTAGGGACCCGCCACACATTCGTCTGGATAGATTCTATTTTGTGGCGTTATTTAGATTTACGTTTTGTAATAGAGCCATGCTGCAGTTATATTAGTAGTATAGTTGTAGCACGAATGGGTCGGCTTGACCGGGGAAGGACCACGCTCTCACAGAATACCAGCGCGAAATGGTAGCTTGATGCTGCTGTGTTTCGTATGGTGAGTGTAGAGAACCGGAGACCCTTTTTACTGGAAATGAGGCATTCCATCTTAGTCCTCACGGGTGACAACGCATCTGCATTTTGATTCGTAATCGAGGATAAATGTAGATGTCTATGGGCTACAGCAACCACTTACCATCAGATGGACTGTATATTCGTTTGTCACCCTATCCTATAAAAAAATATAGTCATCATTATTTAAAAAAAAAGGTTTTCTTTTTTCCGGATATAATATAGTAGATCCCTTCTATGATTGCTCTCTCTCTCTCTCTCTCTCTCTCTCTCTCTCTCTGCGTTCGTATAGTTTCTGCATATTCGGTTTAGCCATTCGAAAATTAACTCGGACGGACAGACAGACAAGAATTTTAGTAATGACTACTTAATATCAAGGAAATAACCACCATAGCTTATCAGAAGTTAGTTATTTCTCTATAACGGATCAATTCAATTTTATTTATATGTACACAATTTTCTAGCCAATGCACGGGTGTTCATTATTTTGTAAAACAACATATTATGCATGATTGGGTTTTTTTATGAAATTTGTATTTTACACTATGTGTATTCGTAAATGTTAGGGCAATTATACCGGGTCTGCAACACCGAACTGTCGCAATATATTGCGGTGAGGCGATTAAATCGACAACTATTTTAATTTAGAAATTAATTTCTTCCTGGTTCACTTTACTAGTTACTTAAGAAGGAGATGCTATATTCAATGCGTGTGTTTTTTTTTTTTATTTATGTGCACCAATTCGTCGGCTTTCTCTTTCATAATATAATGTTTTCAAACGAGCAAACAGTCCTGATAATAAGTGGATCCTGCAGCCCATAGATATTCTGCGTCGATCCTAGATTAAAAATCAAAATGCAGACGTGTTGTCACCGCCCAAAACTTAGATAGAATGCCTTGTTTGTAGTAAAAAGGGTATTTTATTCTTTAGACTCACTATAAGAAACACAGCATTATTCTGTTGCTGTTGCTCGCAAGCTAACTGCTAACTGTTAACTAAACAAACAAACTGAAACTATTCGTGGTAGTGCTGGACTGCCGTATGTAATTTTTCGCCAGTGGAAGAGTGCCCATAAGAGCGCTGGCTTGAAAATAAAGGAGACGATTACACATATATAGATATATGATATATGATAGAGAGATAGAGATATAGGATATAGCAATGCAGCCTCTTATGCTGCTACGATAGAGATAATTTTCATAAAAGTGGAACAGTAATAATCAAACAAGTAGAAAAAATAAAACCTATTATTAAGTCTTTTACCAGTTACACAGTCAGGCGATAAATAAATTGTTTCCAAGGATCCAAATACTTATAAAGACCCGAGCCATTAAGTAGTTCGATTCCACGACTAAATATTTGATAATTTGCGGAATCTTTATGCAGTTTCAGAAACTTTTATAACTGAATCTCAATCATTAAGTTTTTACTAGAAAATGCTAAATTATTGCACATGAAGTTTGATTAAGATCATAATACTGAAAATGTGTAGTTAGATTTATTACGGTGGCAAAATAAGATTATATATGAATAAATAAATAATTGCATTAATAACTATCTCATTTAACTGGATAACAAGCATTTAACATAATTTATAATGTAATACTACAGCTCGTCATACGGGGCAAGATCCAAAGAAAACGAAGTGTGGGTCGAAGAAGAACATCTTGGCTGGAAAACCTACGCCAATGGTTGTGAAAGAGCACCCGTTCTTTATTTAGAGCCGCAGCATCAAACATTCAAGTTACCTTAACGATCGCCGACCTTCGAAAGAAGATGGCACTTTAAGAAGAATAAAAATAATAATGTATGGACATTACCAACTACGTTTTAATATAAAATAAATAACTCAAATAAACACTTAGTGATTCAATATTCATTAACTTTGTGATTGCAGATTTGGCTCAGTACACATTTATTTATTTTCAAAATGCAGGTAATATTTGAAAAATTCATGTAACAATATAATTTTGACTACATATATATTTGATATGGTAGAGCTGTGCTAGCGATGCATTCCATCTTAATTCTCAGGGATAAAACGCACCGTAATATTGATTTTTATGTTGAATTTTTAAGCTAATCCTTCTTAAATGGAGCTGTATATATCTGAGTATAACATACAGCTGTAGTGTTGGCAAATGATAACCGCTGACCCTGAAAATCTGCAACATCAGAGGTTTTTAAAAAAATTGTCATGACAAATGAACTGATGAAATTCCGGCTAAAGGTAAGGGGCTAACACGGCCCATGAACGTTAAACCTGCAATCAATTTTAAACAAAGTAGGCTGAAGATGCGTTTGATTTTGGACTAAGAAAGATTACCTCTTCGCCTGTAACTACTCTCTGCTGAATCTTTTTATCCTGTAGATCAGAACACAGCAGTGCAGAGACCTCTGTGTGGCGGCAGAAATAGTAAAGAGGGTTATGGTGCTAAAGAACTGCAAGTGCGTTGCCGTTCTTCGTCATTGATCAATTCGAGTTTTCGTTCATCGTTACATACTCTATCATACACAGAAACTACAGCCGTAGCCCTCTTACTAGTAGACTAGAGTCTCTTACCATTGTAGATACACGCTGCATTTTTGACAAATTGACAAAAAAAACTCGACACGTGATCTTCCGCACTCACATAGAATACCAGCTTGAAATAGCAGCATAATGTTGTGTTTAGATGATGAGGTATTATAACTTAATGTTCAGGAGTGACAACATATCTACATTTTGATTATTATTCGAGCTGAGATATAAACGTCCATAGGCCATAGCACCCACTTACGATCAAGTAAACGGTGAGCTTGTTTGTCACCCTTAATCTATAAAAAATAGAGCCGAGCGATTTCGTGCTTCCCTAAATGGCTGACAATAATGGTCACTTGAATCTAACTACTCCATAAGCTAGGATATAAGTTATTTCTACTTACATAAAAATAAAAAAATATTTAATAAACTTTTTTACGTGGTAGAGCCATGCTGCAGTTATATTAGTAGTATAGTTGTAGCACGAATGGGTCGGCTCGACCGGGGAGGGAGGGATAGTAGCTAAATGCTGTTGTATTTCGTATGGTGAGTGTAGAGAACTGGAGACCCTTTTTACTGGAAACAAGGCATTCCACATAAGTCCTCACGGGTGACAACGCATCTGCATTTTCATTCGTAACCGAGGATAGATGTAGATATCTATGGGCCACAGCAACCACATACCATCAGGTGGACTGTGTGCTCCTTTGTCACCCTATCCTATTAAAATAAAAAAAGACAATAAAACATTTCAATAAGAACTTTTAAACGAAATTTACATAAAAAGAGTTATTGAACGCAATTCGTAGGACGAAGTAACAATATCAAATGAAAGTTAAATATAAACTTTCTTTGAGAGCCCTTCATTAATTCACTCTGTGGGTTCTCGCTCGATTGTGCGCCTTTCTAATTGTCTGGCATCGTTTTATAAATTTTTAATTTTAACCAATCAATGATGAATTCATGCACACTGTATTTAAATTATAACACTCCTAAGCTCAGTGAAGCTCGAATAATATTAAATTACATTTGAAGCAAGTTTCTAAATTATTATTGACGTTGCTCCCATTAACGTATCTGGGTATTTATACGAATGGCTTATACCTCCATCTATTGGAAGCCTCAACCTATTTTTGGCATTTTCCACAATCGCTTCTTACGACAACCACGGGACCAAAATATATCTACCAAGTGTATTAATCCTACAGACCGAATTTCAGCCACGGCGGCCAGCCTCAACGGAGGCTAGCCATCGGCGCAGGACAGAATTATAGTGCCCAAGTGTATGCGCAAGCACAGGTGCACTCTCTATTCCTTCACACTCATAATCCAATGGGACGGTAAACTGACACGACCGGAGGGAGATCAGGCGCAGGACCAACGGCTTTACGTGCTTTCCGAGGTACGGGAGGAGACACCGCCAACTTCCTGACTCCAGGCAGCTACTGAGAATTTCTTGACGAACAAACTCAATAATTGACTTTATTGGCACGACCCGGGATTCGAATCCAGGACCTCATGATCAGCAGTTGCTACTTACTACGTAATACGGTAGCGGCCATTTTGTTTGGGCTTTTTATGGACTAACAGAAATAAGGCCAATTGTTTATTAATCATCCACTGTTGTATTTATTATGGTTAGAACTTGTTATTTATAATCTTTATTTATTCATAATATTTATTTTGGAAAGTTACAAAAGTTAACAACCTAGTGATTAGAGCAAATAATATTTTTGATAGGGATTACCGCTAGTTGTTAAAGCTAATTTAAAATAATTTAGCGAGTGCACGTATGAAAGTAATGACTTATGGGCTACCTTTTTTTAAACATTATGATAGTTACAGTTGTTAATTTTTTATTAAGTGTAAACCTACCCTTGATTTATTTCCAAAATCGTGAAGGCTCCAAACACAATTTTTATCTTTATATATACAACTCTGTTCTTCGTGCGCTTGTAATTCTTTTACTTTTCTATTTCTTCTTCTTGACTAATTGAAGAATTTTTTTGGGGTACTCATGGAGTCACCTGGATGATTCTTAGCTATAGATGTACCCCAAGTAAGAACTGTTGTTGCAATTCAGAAATCACCCCTGCAAAGCTGGGGCGGATCTTTGGTATTGGGTCCTTACATATGAAATTAGCGTTTTGTCGTTCTGACCATTTTGATCTGAAATATCTCCCCTTTGAGTAAGAATTCCAAATTCAAATTAATAAATTTATTTAGCTGCTACATTTGAGTTTTGAAAACCGTCATTCATTTGTATTTTTCCTCATTATTTTTTTCTTTGGTGTCACTTATTACCGCACAATGGAAAACATGAAATATTGGTATTATTACGAGTACGAGTTCTACCGCGGCACCAGTGCTACAGAAACAGCTCGAAGGATTAACGATGTGTACGGCGCTGGTATCGCAAGAGAAAGCACGGTACGTTTTTTGGTTTCAACCTTTTCGTTCTGGAGATTTCGACCTTCAGAGACGGCTGGAGACTAAAGTGGAAAATGAAGAATTAAAGGCTATTGCGTAAGCGGATCCATCACAAAGCACTTCAGAGATAGCTGCAGGTATCGGGGTAAGTGATAAAACTCTACTAATCCACTTGAAGCAAATCGGGAAAGTAAAAATACTTGAACGATGGGTATCTCATGAATTGAGTGAATCCAACTTGCAAACACGCGTCGACTGCTGTGTTACTTTGCTCAACCGATACAAAAATGGAGGGATTTTAAATCATGATCAAAAATGAATACTGTACAATAATCGGAAGCGCTCGTCGCAATGGCTGAACCCTGAAGACCAAGCCAAATCCTGCTTTAAACGAAAATTGACTCAGAAAAAGTTACTTGTGTCGTTCTCTATAGCTTTTTACAATCTAGCCAAACGATTACGGCAGATATCTATTGTAAGTAAATGCAAACCATGATAGAAAAACTGTCTGCTAAACAACCGAGATTGGTCAATCGCTCTAGGCCACTGCTGCTTCACGACAACGCAAGACCACACACTGTACAACAAACAACCACTAAGTTAGATGAGCTACAATTGGAATGTATGCGACATTCACCGTACTCCCCGGACCTTGCTCTAACAGATTACCATTTTTTCCGGAATCTGGACAACTTTATTAGGAAAAAAATTCAACTCAGATGCTGCAGTCCAAACCGCCTTCAAAGAATTTATTGATTCTCGCGCCCCATGGTTTTTTTTAGTAAAGGGATCAATGAACCTATGAGATGGCAAAACTACATAGATAACAAGGGTGTATACTTTGATTAATTAAATATAATTTGCAGAAAAAAAATTAACTTCATATTCCTTCCGTACAAAATGCCAATTTCGTGTGTAAGGACCTATTATTATATTAATATAAAATATAATTCACATAATTCTAGTAAGTACACAAAACTATGCACACATATTTATTTTTTAATTCATGTCAATTGACTAATATATTTTCCGAATCAGTGGTAAATCAAACATAACACTGACTTTTAGAAAGCAACTATTATTTATTATAATCTACATTAAAGAAAATAGTTTCCCTTTCTATACAAAATAATGTTTCTTTAGATATAAAATTCAAAGTAATATCAATTGCAGCCTTTTGCAGCAAAACCACTTGTTAACCTTTTTTTTTTCATTTTTAACCACAGAAATGAGTAAAATTTCTGATAACGTGGCACACTTGTTTTGTGTTCAGTCCATAATTTTACTGGACGACACAATTAACGAACATCTTTCTGACAACGCATCTGCATTTTTATTGTTAATCGAGGACAGATGTTGATGTCTCTGGACCACAGAACACTAACCACCAAGTGGACTGTGTGCTCATTTTTAAATTTTAATAGAACTAAGTCTGAGCATTTAACGGTACAAATAAACGAAAACATAACACAGTAAGTAATTTTAGATGCTTTGGATTATATATTTAGCAATCTGTTATTTTTTTAAAACTGTTGTAGGGTCTTGTCAGTTTGACTTTATGCTCGCCGTAAATTTGATAGTACGAGAGAAACCTGGGTTCAATTTCCGCCGGCACTAAGAAAATTGCTGATTGCAGTTCCAACTGCAAATTTACAACGTGTTCAGGAATGAAAAAAATAACGGGATATATTTTATTTTTTTATATTTTTCTTAATTTTTTATGTTATCTCTACACTATTCTGTTATTTATGACATATTACATACATAAATTGCACAAGAAAAACATGCACACTCAGTATTAATATTTATTTTGTAGGCCAAACAAAGTTAAACTTAAGTTAAATTTTAAGCGACAGTAGCATAATGGCAGGGCGCGGACCGCGAACTCAAAAAGGTCGTGCGTTCGAATCCGCCATTCGACTACTGGCGTGAACCACTCGTAACACAAGCAATTTAAGCTTACCACGAGTGGTTAAGGGGAATGTTAGTAATGTTTATAACATTGTTAATATTCTTTAAAAAAAAGTAAAAAAATAATGCTTGCATTGAGTTTCATGCAGTTAAAAAAACAAAAAAGCACACAATACACATGATGCTATTGTTTGGTCACTCCGAAACACTATTTTTATTGCATTATTTTCTTATTTAACAAACATTAAATTTACAATTTCTAAAATTATAGCTCTTAATTTAACACGATAGTCAAATTTGTGGCCAGCTCTCCATGTATTACAATAAGTTAACATTGGTCAACAGTTGCGAAGTTGACACTTGAGAGTAATTTAGAGCCCTACAGGCATGTCGGCAGGCATATTGCATACTAATTTGACTTACCGTCAGGTGAACTGTGTGCTCGTTTGTCACCCTTATTCTATAAAAGAAAACTATTCTATTCAGTTTTTATCAGAATTCTGTTTATCTCCTGTTTCAATTTTCCTTTCTCGCTTATTACAATTTATTACTTACCATGGCTATTTTATAGACCAAACTTGTATTGCTATAATATTCAGAGCTACAAACTTTACGTATAAAGATCGTGTCTGTTATCATATCATCTCCGGAAGTTTTCTTTGAAACTTGGGAAATTCCCTGGAAATTTAATTAAGCGATCAGGCTTAAGACATTATTCACGCATTTTATCAGTATACAGACCACATGTATAATTCATCCACTGCTCATTATAAACTCATCAAAAATATAGAATAAGTATTAGAAAGTATTTATAGAGAGAAAAAAAAATTATCTACAATACAAATAATGACACGGTCCATTTAATGATAACTGAATGCTGTGGCTATATCTATCCACGATTAGGAATGAAAATTCAGGAGTGAATCCATAGAAGTATTAAATGGAATGCCTCATTCCCAGCATGAAGGGTCCTTGATCATAATATGACTCATCATACAAAACAAAGAAGCATTATGCTTCTATTTTACGCCAGTATTTTGGGCGACCATGGATTTTCCCGAGTCGAGCAAACCTCGTCCGTCGTAATCATAATATAGCTACAGGATGGCTTTACTAAAAAGCTACAATATATAATATAAATGATTACTAGAAAGTATAATTTAAAAGTTTTTGACATAGACGGGACAGTTAAAGCTTTAGTAGGAAAGTTATAGGAGTTTTGGCGCGAACTTGACCACTGGCGGATTGCTGTTTTAAATAGATGTTGATACGTAAAAGTAATGCAATTTTGCATATTATATGTCTGCGCACGTGAATTATTAACAGAAGTAATAAAAATGTGCTCCAATGGTGATGTGAACCTCAATTTTTCTTTCTCTTTTTCTTTATAATGGGCTCGTAGTTTGTATTTTTAATAAATTTTTAAAATTTGTTTAAAATTTCTTCAAAATGATACGTTACATTGCGAAGTTTTAGGAGATTAGCAGTAAAAGTAAACGTTAAGCAAACAAAACCTTTGTAATAAAATTTATTGGGTCTGCTTAGGTGCCTTGAGATACATTATTTGTCATCGACCGTCTGCTGGCGAAACTGCCGTCAAAATCTCCTAAAACTTTGCAATGTAACGTATCATTTTGAAGAAATTTTAAACAAATTTTAAAAATTTATTAAAAATACCAACTACGAGCCCATTATAAAGAAAAAGAGAAAAAAAACTGGCGTTATCACCATCATAATTACGACATTGACTCGTTTTTAGGAAGACGCTTCTTGACAGGAGATTGCCCTGTTTTATTTCTTTTTGTAGCCTCTTATGACACCACACAATTATATCGGGGTTGGCGATTCTTTTACGCAGCCACTACATGGCATTAGCTGTGATCATATTTATAGTAGATATTAAAATACACCCATATAATATAAAATGGGTGATATAATTTTTTTGGGCGTTATGGACATCTATTACTACAGTTCATCTAGAAACGGAGAGGATTGTAGTATCTTGATTTCGTATAACAGTTTTGTAGGGAGCAGTAAAAGTAAACGTTAAGCAAACAAAACCTTTGTAATAAAATTCATATCGTTCCCTTTATGGAAAATATAAAAGTAAAGTCACAGTCTTTATACGTCCCACTGCAGGTTGAGCACAGGCCTCCTTCGTAATATATCATTTATTTTCTCACCACATTAAATTGACATTTTCTCTCTCCTCTCTCTCGGTTTTTTACAAGAACAGGCTCAATATAATACGAACTTTTATTTGAGGTCATCCCTGTCAAAGATGACAAAAATACAAAAGTATTAGGCTTTGAAAACAAATTTTAATAACGTTGATTCAGAATGTAATCCTATTTAATTAGGTAAGTATTATTATAAACAGAAATAAACCATTATTTTTTCTTTATGCAATCTTTGCTAGCTGTGTTGTTTAGCAGCCAACTTGGAAATGCCGGCTTGATACATAGATGCTACACATACGATACACTTGCATGCCCATGGACTGCAGTGTTCACTAATGGAACATTTGTCACTTTATTTTTATACGTACTGTTAGGAGGCCGATCACGTTTCACTTTAAAAAAACCACTAAGTAAACCTAAAAGCTTACTACAAAAGTTCACATACCAAATTGATATAGTCCCTGACTTCCGAACTCTAATACTTCTCGGAATCTATGTCCGATCTACCAGGGGCTCTGAGTCTAACTGGTCAATAAAAATGGAATTAAAATGAACATGGAAAAGAATAATACGATTGCTAACTAAAGTCATATGAAGGAAAAGTACCGTGTAATTAAATAAATGCTTACTAAGATTTTACTGCCTTGTAAAAAGGGATATAACAGCTCCCCCTTTTTCTAAATTAAGATAAAGCAAAGTCAATGCAATATGTTTTACAATTAATAATAAAAACATTTAGAAACAGATTGGTAGTCATCATCTTATGTCCAGGGCTAATAATATTAAGAAGCTATTATTTACAACCTGCCTGTCAAGATTGGCAACTATGATGACTAAATCTAAGGAGAGGCAATCTAAGGGGAAGCCTATGTTCTGCAGGGAACTTTAGATTGGTTGTAAAGAATGAGCGCCAGAGATGTAACTTTCAAGGATCACAATGACTCGGAAGTGGTCTAGAGACATCGTGGTGGCACTGTGTGGACGCTGGGGGCGGTAAGAATTGCCACCGAACCGTGCTTTAATAAGGAAAAGTGAGAGAGAGTCCCCGGTTGCGTTCCGAATGGAGATTCCAGGACTCCTCGTAAACGCTGATGGTGACCACCGTGGGATTTTATCTAGTAGGTCCAGCATAACCTTGTAGTTGCTTCCGCAGCAGAAGGTATCCGTGAGGATTTCCCCAAGATATAAAAGGCTATAATTAAATAATTGATGACAAAGTAATAAAGGATGAAATTGTGCGCTGCAAGACAGTCCCGTGGGTGTCGTAAGAGGCGACAATTTAAACCAAGGATAAGTGTAGCTGTCTATAGCCCATGTGTAGTAATTCAAATCCTGTTTACTCCAGGTTCTGTTTCTGGCCCTCCGGAGCAGTGTATCGCCAATAACGGGACTCGTCAAGGAACAAATTTCCCTAAATAGTGTTAATGTTTCGGTTTTATTTATATACTTTAAGTTATATAATATATATATATATATATATATATATATATATATATATATATATATATATATATATATATATATAGCTATATATAGCTAGCTATATAGCTGCAGCGTGGTTCTACCACGTGTACCAGCTTAGCACCATATATAAATGTTATGTAAATTTAAAACAAATGAATAACTGCAGCATAAATTTGTTAATCCCAGATAAGTGGACGTGAGCGATTCAGCCGTAAGAGGGAAGACTTCAGTGGGTAATCTTATGCAGTGCAACAAATGAGGCAGTATAGCAGCTAAACCTTTTCTGCTAGAAACATGGTTGTTTCGAAATATATATCTTTATATACTTGTGTAAGAATTTGACGGCTCTGTGGTGCAGTGTATTTGCAATGCGTTGCGGCGCTGAGGGCCGCGTGTTCGAGTCCCTCACGGAACAAGTATTTGTAGGGCCTGCAAATAATTTTCCCGGTCTGGGTGTAATTTATATACGTATACTGCCTCCACGAGAAAATCCAAGTGTGAGAGTAACGTTTTATCTTGTGATATCGCTGTGAGGAATGTAAGTAAGACACTTACAGTTGGGGCGTTTATCTTTGACCTTATTTAAGTATTCAAATATTAATTTGCTTGCTCATTAAATATAATAATAAATATAACTGATATAATTTGCATTTGTTTATTTCATTACAGCCCAAAAATGAACTTAATCTTCTTTTATCTCTTGGTAAATCCCAAGCGAATTTCATAAATAAAATATTATTTACAAAACTTGAAGGTTGTTTTTAACTATTAATTTATAAAATAACTCATATATGAATTCACTAACGGGTAAACCAATACACTACATGACTACTATGCACATTTAAAGCTTGAGGAAGTGCTTCTGGTGGTCTTCGGGTACACATACACGTGACAAGGTTCTCCACGTCTAATTTATTTTGCTTATATTTCTGAATTTTATTATAATTTTTTTATATAGAATAAGGATGACAAACTAGCTCATAGTTCATCTGATGGTAAATGGATGCTGTGACCCACATACATTAACATTTACCTCGATTAATAATTAAAATGCATTTGCATCGTCACTCCTAAATACTAAGATGGAATGCCTCGTTTGTAGTCAAACAAATCTCCGGTTGTCTACACTCACCACACGAAACACAACGTTTAATTTATTTTGCTTATATTTCTGAATTTTATTATAATTTTTTTATATATAGAATAAGGATGACAAACTAGCTCATAGTTCATCTGATGGTAAATGGATGCTGTGACCCACATACATTAACATTTACCTCGATTAATAATTAAAATGCATTTGCATCGTCACTCCTAAATACTAAGATGGAATGCCTCGTTTGTAGTCAAACAAATCTCCGGTTGTCTACACTCACCACACGAAACACAACGTTTAATTTATTTTGCTTATATTTCTGAATTTTATTATAATTTTTTTTTTATATATAGAATAAGGATGACAAACTAGCTCATAGTTCATCTGATGGTAAATGGATGCTGTGACCCACATACATTAACATTTACCTCGATTAATAATTAAAATGCATTTGCATCGTCACTCCTAAATACTAAGATGGAATGCCTCGTTTGTAGTCAAACAAATCTCCGGTTGTCTACACTCACCACACGAAACACAAAGTTTAATTTATTTTGCTTATATTTCTGAATTTTATTATAATTTTTTTTTTATATATAGAATAAGGATGACAAACTAGCTCATAGTTCATCTGATGGTAAATGGATGCTGTGACCCACATACATTAACATTTACCTCGATTAATAATTAAAATGCATTTGCATCGTCACTCCTAAATACTAAGATGGAATGCCTCGTTTGTAGTCAAACAAATCTCCGGTTGTCTACACTCACCACACGAAACACAACGTTTAATTTATTTTGCTTATATTTCTGAATTTTATTATAATTTTTTTTTTTATATATAGAATAAGGATGACAAACTAGCTCATAGTTCATCTGATGGTAAATGGATGCTGTGACCCACATACATTAACATTTACCTCGATTAATAATTAAAATGCATTTGCATCGTCACTCCTAAATACTAAGATGGAATGCCTCGTTTGTAGTCAAACAAATCTCCGGTTGTCTACACTCACCACACGAAACACAACGTTTAATTTATTTTGCTTATATTTCTGAATTTTATTATAATTTTTTTTTATATATAGAATAAGGATGACAAACTAGCTCATAGTTCATCTGATAGTAAATGGATGCTGTGACCCACATACATTAACATTTACCTCGATTAATAATTAAAATGCATTTGCATCGTCACTCCTAAATACTAAGATGGAATGCCTCGTTTGTAGTCAAACAAATCTCCGGTTGTCTACACTCACCACACGAAACACAACGTTTAATTTATTTTGCTTATATTTCTGAATTTTATTATAATTTTTTTTTTATATATAGAATAAGGATGACAAACTAGCTCATAGTTCATCTGATGGTAAATGGATGCTGTGACCCACATACATTAACATTTACCTCGATTAATAATTAAAATGCATTTGCATCGTCACTCCTAAATACTAAGATGGAATGCCTCGTTTGTAGTCAAACAAATCTCCGGTTGTCTACACTCACCACACGAAACACAACGTTTAATTTATTTTGCTTATATTTCTGAATTTTATTATAATTTTTTTTTATATATAGAATAAGGATGAAAAACTAGCTCATAGTTCATCTGATGGTAAATGGATGCTGTGACCCACATACATTAACATTTACCTCGATTAATAATTAAAATGCATTTGCATCGTCACTCCTAAATACTAAGATGAAATGCCTCGTTTGTAGTCAAACAAATCTCCGGTTGTCTACACTCACCACACGAAACACAACGTTTAATTTATTTTGCTTATATTTCTGAATTTTATTATAATTTTTTTTTATATATAGAATAAGGATGAAAAACTAGCTCATAGTTCATCTGATGGTAAATGGATGCTGTGACCCACATACATTAACATTTACCTCGATTAATAATTAAAATGCATTTGCATCGTCACTCCTAAATACTAAGATGGAATGCCTCGTTTGTAGTCAAACAAATCTCCGGTTGTCTACACTCACCACACGAAACACAACGTTTAATTTATTTTGCTTATATTTCTGAATTTTATTATAATTTTTTTTATATATAGAATAAGGATGACAAACTAGCTCATAGTTCATCTGATGGTAAATGGATGCTGTGACCCACATACATTAACATTTACCTCGATTAATAATTAAAATGCATTTGCATCGTCACTCCTAAATACTAAGATGGAATGCCTCGTTTGTAGTCAAACAAATCTCCGGTTGTCTACACTCACCACACGAAACACAAAGTTTAATTTATTTTGCTTATATTTCTGAATTTTATTATAATTTTTTTTTATATATAGAATAAGGATGACAAACTAGCTCATAGTTCATCTGATGGTAAATGGATGCTGTGACCCACATACATTAACATTTACCTCGATTAATAATTAAAATGCATTTGCATCGTCACTCCTAAATACTAAGATGGAATGCCTCGTTTGTAGTCAAACAAATCTCCGGTTGTCTACACTCACCACACGAAACACAACGTTTAATTTATTTTGCTTATATTTCTGAATTTTATTATAATTTTTTTTTTATATATAGAATAAGGATGACAAACTAGCTCATAGTTCATCTGATGGTAAATGGATGCTGTGACCCACATACATTAACATTTACCTCGATTAATAATTAAAATGCATTTGCATCGTCCCTCCTAAATACTAAGATGGAATGCCTCGTTTGTAGTCAAACAAATCTCCGGTTGTCTACACTCACCACACGAAACACAACGTTTAATTTATTTTGCTTATATTTCTGAATTTTATTATAATTTTTTTTTATATATAGAATAAGGATGACAAACTAGCTCATAGTTCATCTGATAGTAAATGGATGCTGTGACCCACATACATTAACATTTACCTCGATTAATAATTAAAATGCATTTGCATCGTCACTCCTAAATACTAAGATGGAATGCCTCGTTTGTAGTCAAACAAATCTCCGGTTGTCTACACTCACCACACGAAACACAACGTTTAATTTATTTTGCTTATATTTCTGAATTTTATTATAATTTTTTTTTATATATAGAATAAGGATGACAAACTAGCTCATAGTTCATCTGATGGTAAATGGATGCTGTGACCCACATACATTAACATTTACCTCGATTAATAATTAAAATGCATTTGCATCGTCACTCCTAAATACTAAGATGGAATGCCTCGTTTGTAGTCAAACAAATCTCCGGTTGTCTACACTCACCACACGAAACACAACGTTTAATTTATTTTGCTTATATTTCTGAATTTTATTATAATTTTTTTTATATATAGAATAAGGATGACAAACTAGCTCATAGTTCATCTGATGGTAAATGGATGCTGTGACCCACATACATTAACATTTACCTCGATTAATAATTAAAATGCATTTGCATCGTCACTCCTAAATACTAAGATGGAATGCCTCGTTTGTAGTCAAACAAATCTCCGGTTGTCTACACTCACCACACGAAACACAACGTTTAATTTATTTTGCTTATATTTCTGAATTTTATTATAATTTTTTTTTATATATAGAATAAGGATGAAAAACTAGCTCATAGTTCATCTGATGGTAAATGGATGCTGTGACCCACATACATTAACATTTACCTCGATTAATAATTAAAATGCATTTGCATCGTCACTCCTAAATACTAAGATGGAATGCCTCGTTTGTAGTCAAACAAATCTCCGGTTGTCTACACTCACCACACGAAACACAACGTTTAATTTATTTTGCTTATATTTCTGAATTTTATTATAATTTTTTTTATATATAGAATAAGGATGACAAACTAGCTCATAGTTCATCTGATGGTAAATGGATGCTGTGACCCACATACATTAACATTTACCTCGATTAATAATTAAAATGCATTTGCATCGTCACTCCTAAATACTAAGATGGAATGCCTCGTTTGTAGTCAAACAAATCTCCGGTTGTCTACACTCACCACACGAAACACAACGTTTAATTTATTTTGCTTATATTTCTGAATTTTATTATAATTTTTTTTTATATATAGAATAAGGATGACAAACTAGCTCATAGTTCATCTGATGGTAAATGGATGCTGTGACCCACATACATTAACATTTACCTCGATTAATAATTAAAATGCATTTGCATCGTCACTCCTAAATACTAAGATGGAATGCCTCGTTTGTAGTCAAACAAATCTCCGGTTGTCTACACTCACCACACGAAACACAACGTTTAATTTATTTTGCTTATATTTCTGAATTTTATTATAATTTTTTTTTTATATATAGAATAAGGATGACAAACTAGCTCATAGTTCATCTGATGGTAAATGGATGCTGTGACCCACATACATTAACATTTACCTCGATTAATAATTAAAATGCATTTGCATCGTCACTCCTAAATACTAAGATGGAATGCCTCGTTTGTAGTCAAACAAATCTCCGGTTGTCTACACTCACCACACGAAACACAACGTTTAATTTATTTTGCTTATATTTCTGAATTTTATTATAATTTTTTTTTATATATAGAATAAGGATGACAAACTAGCTCATAGTTCATCTGATGGTAAATGGATGCTGTGACCCACATACATTAACATTTACCTCGATTAATAATTAAAATGCATTTGCATCGTCACTCCTAAATACTAAGATGGAATGCCTCGTTTGTAGTCAAACAAATCTCCGGTTGTCTACACTCACCACACGAAACACAACGTTTAATTTATTTTGCTTATATTTCTGAATTTTATTATAATTTTTTTTATATATAGAATAAGGATGACAAACTAGCTCATAGTTCATCTGATGGTAAATGGATGCTGTGACCCACATACATTAACATTTACCTCGATTAATAATTAAAATGCATTTGCATCGTCACTCCTAAATACTAAGATGGAATGCCTCGTTTGTAGTCAAACAAATCTCCGGTTGTCTACACTCACCACACGAAACACAACGTTTAATTTATTTTGCTTATATTTCTGAATTTTATTATAATTTTTTTTTATATATAGAATAAGGATGAAAAACTAGCTCATAGTTCATCTGATGGTAAATGGATGCTGTGACCCACATACATTAACATTTACCTCGATTAATAATTAAAATGCATTTGCATCGTCACTCCTAAATACTAAGATGGAATGCCTCGTTTGTAGTCAAACAAATCTCCGGTTGTCTACACTCACCACACGAAACACAACGTTTAATTTATTTTGCTTATATTTCTGAATTTTATTATAATTTTTTTTATATATAGAATAAGGATGACAAACTAGCTCATAGTTCATCTGATGGTAAATGGATGCTGTGACCCACATACATTAACATTTACCTCGATTAATAATTAAAATGCATTTGCATCGTCACTCCTAAATACTAAGATGGAATGCCTCGTTTGTAGTCAAACAAATCTCCGGTTGTCTACACTCACCACACGAAACACAAAGTTTAATTTATTTTGCTTATATTTCTGAATTTTATTATAATTTTTTTTTTATATATAGAATAAGGATGACAAACTAGCTCATAGTTCATCTGATGGTAAATGGATGCTGTGACCCACATACATTAACATTTACCTCGATTAATAATTAAAATGCATTTGCATCGTCACTCCTAAATACTAAGATGGAATGCCTCGTTTGTAGTCAAACAAATCTCCGGTTGTCTACACTCACCACACGAAACACAACGTTTAATTTATTTTGCTTATATTTCTGAATTTTATTATAATTTTTTTTTATATATAGAATAAGGATGACAAACTAGCTCATAGTTCATCTAATGGTAAATGGATTCTGTGACCCACATACATTAACATTTACCTCGATTAATAATTAAAATGCATTTGCATCGTCACTCCTAAATACTAAGATGGAATGCCTCGTTTGTAGTCAAACAAATCTCCGGTTGTCTACACTCACCACACGAAACACAACAGCATCAAGTTGCTTTTTTACGCTGGTATTCTGTGCTACAATCATATTGTAGCTTCAGCGTGGCTCATCAATTCTATAAAAAATTGACAAACGTCTAGAGAATTGAATATTTTTAATACAATATTACAAAATTAAGATATAATTATACAATAATAAAAGCTAATAGTATACTATCATTATTCAATTGGATTCCCTTGAAGATTGTTAATTAACACACTTCATCGGCATCGAGAGCGTTCGCATAAATTGATTTAGGGAGGAAATACGGTTAACTTGAAGCTAACTTTTTCAGAAATGAGACTGACAAAGTCTTTATAAACGTGAAATTAATAAAGATTTAGTAGGTTTTTTTCTGCTTTATTAATTTACTAAAAAATGTTATGTAATAATATTTTTTGCGTTATTAATACATTTGTAAGATGCGAATGCAAGTAATGAATGTATTATTAACACCATCATTAATATTATAAGCACCTCACAGAATACCAGCGTAAAATAGCAGCTTTTTACTGCTGTGTTTCGTATGGTAAGTGTAGAGATCCGGAGAACCTTTCTTACTGGAAACGAGGCGTTCCATCTTAATCCTCAGGGGTGACAACGCATCTGCATTTTGATTCTTATTCAAGGATAAACGTAAATGTCTATGATTCACAGCATCCACTTACCCTCAGGTGGACCGTGTGCTCTTTTGTCACCCTTATTCTAAAAAAAAGACCGAGGCCGTGGCATGGTCACCTACAGTAAACTAAGAGCAATGTACATGGCGGGCTCTTGGTGAAGAGCCGGCCCGAGTGGGCACTTCAGATGTGTGTTGGTGTACTGCATCGAGAAGGATGTCCTCTCCCTCTACCGGCGCAAACTAGGTGGAGTCGCGAGGTAAGAGGAGTGGTGGTATGGCCATGCGCTACTTGCCTTATCCTCCGCAAGCTTGACCGCATGCGGTGGTGGTGGGACAGCGAGAAGAGAAAAGTGTCGAAATTGTATCTCCTTACGCTTAGTGGCCGAAATTTGGAAGGCTGTGGAATGCTCGTTTATTCGGATTATAGATTTTCCTTTACTTATGGGATCGCCGAATTGTGCGAAGGCGTTCCCGTGGCCCTATCAGTATGACGCTAAGGTGTAAAACCGTAGGGTTTTAGATGGTTTGAGTCCGAGAAAACCCGACCTTAACCCCGGGAGGCGCGGTGTGTTTAGGCATTTCCCCGTGTAAGAAAGGGCTGCTAAACTAAAACTACCTACTCTGGTTTTACCGCGGATCTGCTCATTATGAATTTTATCACGCAGACAAACTTCGAGCATAGTTCTCCCATTACAAAGTAATATTAAAAAATTAAGATGCAAAAAAATTTGGATCTTCCGATATTAAGAGAAACGTAAGGGAACAAATTCCTTAGCAAATTCAGAAACATAACATTATAGCTGACTGCTCTATCGGAGTAATATTATAGCTGACTGCTCTAATCTATCTCTCTCTCGAGGGATCACGCAAGAATAAACGTACGAACTAGGATAATAAACTATGTACCCACGATTGCAGAGATGCCTGTCGAAATAGCAAGGGAATAAATTGTTTCTACTTATGTACAAGATACATTCTCGCAGTCACATGTTATAAGAGTGGATCGAGCAAATTTATACAAGCATTCTAAATTCATTTATTCATAGCAACCTCTCAAAAGTCGGGACATGTGTTATGTGGCAGGTGGGCTACCGCAGTAGTTTAACGATTTTGGTTTGTTTGCAAAAAGATGTCCTGCCCGTGTTTTTTAATAAGTTATTGAAGTGAAAACTTTTTAGCGGCATTGTACAGTTTTTTGTAATGGTTAAAAAATGTTAAACTCGCGTCAGGACACGTGACCCTGATCGAAAATCCGTAAGACGGATGGAGAGAAAGAGACAGCCGGCGCGGCGTAGGAGAGGAAGTACCCCCTCTCTTTCTACGGTGCGACGAAAATGTATGCCTGCGCCTGCTGTGTCGTTTAGTTGTGTACGATAGCGCAATAAATAAATATTGTATTCTACAATTATATTATAAGAAAAATAGGTATATGGGTTATACGCACACCGCAAGTGCCACGTAAAAACTAGGGTAATTAGCAAACCTGAGCTCAGTCGTCGAGCTTTCGTCGCGTCATTGACAACAGCGTTGATAGTAATTCGTGATTTGTTTTTGCACCGAAAATGCCGTCATTTGTGATGAGATTCTGCACAAACTACACAAGAGAGGTTTCCAAAAGTCAAAAGAAATCATAGTTCATTCGTTTACTACTTCCTATAATTAATTATTCTACATAGTTCCTACTACACAAGATCACGCACTGTCGCAAATTACATTTGTCTTTTTTACGCTTGCGAAAGTTTAATCATGCTATCCTACTTTGACGTCTAATCGTAATGTAGTGAGAATATTTAGTTATTCATGTGTGCGTTAGTGTGCCGTTTTTGAAGAACGAATATTGTGTAGGTAACCTATCTACACCTTTTTACTTGTAATATCATTGGTATTCTACCACATAAATGACAGTACTTTTATACTGATAATTAAAGCAATTCGTGCAAAATTATTCCCTAACCATTTAAAAATATCCAAAATACACAACGTTAATATTCAAGTTTTCACTTCTGCCGGCACTTTTGGAGTGCAACCCGTCGTTTTTTTACATTAGTATTTTTTCCTGCACCGTGGCGGCAGTTCGTGTTCGTAAATTGCACAAGAACAAACATACGGACTCTGACCTTTTATTTGTATGCCTTACAAATACTTGTTCCGTGCGAGATTCGAACTCGCGGCCCTCAGCGCCGCAATTCAAGCTAAGCCACTGCATCACGGAGCCGGCAACGTTATTGTGTTATATTCTTCATGTATTTAACATGGCAGTCATGCCCCGTGTCGCCTTGTATCACACCCACAGAATGATACGGGGTAGTAGATTCTTCTACGCCACCACTATACTTCATTGTAAATTACAAACTCAAAAGTTTCTTATTGAAATATTTTGTATTATTTTACTTATACTTCTACTTCTCGAATATGAGTAGATTTTTACGAGAATGCGTAACATATTCCTGTCAAGACTGCATAACTTGATGGTATGTATGTGTGTACCCAGTACGCTCATTTCCTGAGAAAAAAGATTAGCGAACGCATAATCGATAACCTTGTATAGGCAATGATTTCTAATATTTACGCGAACACTGCATATTGAAATAACACTAGTTTTTACGGATTTTATCGCGTATATTTAACGTTTTAAATACCCGACGTTTCGAGCCCTTTACTACATCACCCATGGTCACGGGGGGGGACTGAGATGTTCAACGTCCGGATGTCATAGTTAACAGCGGTTACCATAGATTAAAATTTAACTTTTGTTCCGACCTACATAGTATGAACTTATGGTATCTTGAAGTCTTGCAGTTGTATGCTTGGGTTGGGATTTAATTTTATTTATTATAGGATCCCAAGCAGATGGTAGCACCCAGCCATCTTCTCTATTGAAATTAGGATGTTTTTTGATTTCAATAGCCTCGCGAGTCATCCTTGGAAGGAATCGGTGTTCTTTAGCGAGGATCTGTGGTCTATCAAATCTGATGTAGTGACGGCACGGCAAAGTTACGTAAGCTGTTGTACAGACCTAAGAACATACAATGTCATTAAAATAATACAAAGTAATTATATACTAAAGCAAAACTATCGCATCTACCTCTTCGGAGGTGTATAGTTTTGAGCTTATTTACTATGAGATATAAGATTAAGATTATTTACTATGTCAGTATGATTTCATCCTAACGTCTTTTTTAAGAAGTTAGGATGACACAAAACTTGTTCTTCGTCTTATTCATTTAAGTTTTCACCTCTCATAGAAATATACTGCTGTACAAGGGATTCTCTTTTAGCTAGGAGAATTTTTCATAATCACCACACTTACAAGTTGTTTTGGAGATTGTAGTACATGATGTCTCGTAACTTTGTCACTTATATCTTCTTTTATTCGTAATAATGTGTATTCTCATCTTTAAGAACTAGGTGGCATTGTATCGTTAACAGACAAAGGGATCTCGACTTCTCAATATTTCATCATCATAACAATCGTCATAATTAGCCTGCAGTAGTCCACTGCTGGATACAGGTTTCTCTCAAGGTGAGCACTATGCGGCAAACGTCTCGATACCATCCATAACATCTGGATGCTTGGCGGTTCACCACTGTACATATCACAAGGAGTTTTCTTCCGCGTACAATATCTCTGTGGAATAGTTTACCACCGGCAATTTTTTCGGACCGATATGACCTAGGGACTTTCAAAAAAAGCGCTTACTACTTTCTAAAGGGCCGTCAACGTGCCTGCAATTTCCCTGGTGTTGCGGTTGATCATGGGCGGCGGTAGTCACTTAACATCAGGTGAGCCGTATGCTCGTTTTCCCCTTCTTCTTTAAAAAAATCTTAAGCTGCATCGGTCCAGTTTCTAACAGCCATATTGCGCAGATCGCCACTCCATCTGGTCAGGGGCGTCCCACACTACGTATCCATTACTTTTGTGACATTTACCGTGCTACAAAAGCAGAATTCTGGTGATATTTTGCGCTATAAAATCGTGGTCGCTCCTCAGACGTGAATATCTTATTCGTTCTGCATTAATAATACCACAGTGGCGTATTTCTACCATGTAATATGTGATGTGCGAAGAATTTTACGCTACCATTACAGCCTATCAAAACTTCATTGCTGAACGTAGGCCTCCTCTGTGGTTACATATTTGTCATTGTTGCCATTGAGTTGGCAACAACAGTTTTTTTATTCAGCTGCTATGAGGAAAATGTTGCTACCATCACCTGTTCCATTTTCTCTGTCACATTTTACGACAACCACGGGTCTATATCGAGTGGTGGACATTCTTACACTGCCACTACACAGTAGAGTAACGGTTACCTTGGTCTATTTAAATTACGTTCTATGTCAATTATTTAAAAATCATAGACTCCTTCCTTATTCATCTATTAATTCGTCTATTTAATCAAAAATACGCTCAATTCATACCTAGGTCCGTCATCACACCTGCTGACAATTAACTGCACGCCAGTTGCTCTACATGTACTCAGGTTGTATTTAAGGAGCCGTTGCAATTAACCCAGTAGAAATCCAGAGCTAAGAGATGGCAGTCTTTGCCATCTTATTTATCAGCCTTATCTTCACCCTCAACGGCTTCAAGTCCACAGCTAGACATGTCTGCCATTTAGAAGAATTTGCTTTAATTGCCACGCATGGCAGACGGGTGGGCAGTCGTAGTAGGATCCTGACGTCTCACGCTCTTTACACAGCTCTCCGTCAAAGCTGTATTTTTCCACGTTTTTATTAACTTACTTTCGTTTATGTCTATTCGGGCCGAATATGATAATTGATTTTAAATCAACTTCCCGATGAGTTAGAGACTTGAAATTTGAAACATAGTTCAGAATCGGAAGAAGATGTAAGAATATGCATAAAAATGTGGTATAGTGAAAAACAAAAGTATCTGTTGTGAAAGAACCGGTTATAACGCCGTATATACGCCTTTCTGTGATTTACCAGTCGCCTTTTAAACCTTAACCCACGGGAAAAAATATTAATAAATCATGAAACTAAATTTTTTGTTGTATCATAATGGCGTTTTTACATATAAATATAAATTACATAATATGTATCTGTGGAAAAAACAGGGGAAATAAGGGGAAATTTTCCACCGGAAAATGTTCTCAGATCGAGGAGTGGCCAATGCTACGTGCGGTAGTACAGAGATTTTCTATTAATAGCGGTGTACTTTGGAACTTTGATAGCGTGATTTAGGCTTCGGAGCGTTTTGCTTGTTTCCCGACGATAGCGCCGCGACACATGTATGGGCAAACAAACACCTAGATTCAGAACGAACACATATAGTCCATGTCGATACTTTTCAGTTCGGGAATCGAAACGGTGGCCCGCAGTACTTAACCGCTGCGCTCCCGAGCTACAAAGTTATTTTTTATAGAATAAGCAGGCAGTCTACCTGTGTAAGTGAATCTGTGGGCCATAGCATTCCACCTGGATTGAAAATTAAAATTCAGATTTGTTTATGTTCCTAAGAACCAAGATGAAATGCCTCCTTTCTGTAAAAAGGTTTGCCGGTTTTCTACAACAACCATACAATACACAGCAGCATAAAGCCTTTATTTCACAGTGATATCTCGTGAAAACACGGTCCTTTCTTATTAATAGATCGTGCCACAACGACAATACTACAGCACGGCTCTATCACGTCTTAATTTATTACTTGAGTTTGTTGTCATAAAATATTCTTTATAAATTTTAAATAGTTTAATACGTTGTCTGCTATTAAAAATTTTCGTGACTTACTCACAGTGCGGTACAGATAAAACATGACTGGTACACTGCCTAAATTGTAGTGCGTTTCCAGATGTAATAGTTATAAAAATAAAAAATCTATTATATATTTCCCTAATAAACATAAGCAATACCACCTTAGTAATAATAGAGGTTAGCTTAGGACTAAAAATGGTGTGCCGGTTATTAAACGCATCGGCGTTTAATAATTATTTAAAAAAAATACAAGGCTTAGAAATCCCAATCATTTTACCTGATACAGCGACAGCAAAACTAGGAACGTAAGAGATATCGACAAATAGCTAATGGTGGGAGCGTAACTACAAGAAAAATATCGATAACATCTATACAATATTATACAACTTATATTTTCTCTCAGGTAAAGTCACAAAAAATGGGATTGATTGATTGGTTATAATTAAAACATAATAACAAACACAGTACTAGTAGCTATATTATGATTATCATATTATTAAGTTCTTCACGACTAGTCGAATGAGATTAATTAAAAGAAACACAATGTTACATCACGTTAAACACAATAGGTTTTTACTCTTGTCACTTATTATCAATTTCTCTAACCTTAATTTATTTACTCAATTTTTCAAAACATTGAGCGCAATTCTTTCTTTTTTCTCTCCTTTCAGTAAAGTTTGTTATTTCATTACAGATTCTGTGCTGGTAACCTTAGTACTAGCGGGTGAAAGTGGACTCTGTTGTGTAGTTTGCTGAGACACATTGATAACATCTAAAACTTGGATTTTTAACGGTCTATTGATTTCTTGTTGCCCAGAAAATACGAAACCACGATCGCTTTTTTTATTTTCAATCACCCACAAAATGTAACATTTTATGTGACCGTTTCATTGTAAGTATTCAACAGTTTACGCAATAATCTGTGAAATTTGATGTGAACAAAACGGAATGATACAATCTTTCAATCGATACAAGTTAATTGCATACCACCCTAACGCTTGCTGAGGGTGTTTTTCTTGCTTCGGTAATGCTGTACCAGACAGGTGTGTACAAGTTGCATATGACTGGTAGCGCACACAATTAATATTTTTATCGATTAATGCGTACAAGCCAAAAATGAATTGTAATGTTTAGATAGCATCAATTGCTCGTCTGCTGTACTACCGTATGTTAGAGGAGTCACAGACAAGGTTGGCTACATCTTGAAGCGAGCTTCTATTAAAACATACTATAAGCCGCCGAAAAAGATTAGTCAGTTTTTACCACCCATCAAATGTAATATTCCTCTACAAAATGCAGGTGTGTACAAGCTAGATTGTGAATGTGGGTCTCACTTACAAAGTTCAAACAAAAAGATCAATAAAAACCCGCGTGAAGGAACATATAGCTGATGTGAAACACCGGCGCTCCGGGAAGTCTGCAGTCTGCGAACATGTTCAAAATCGTCCCCACATCTAATGTAATGAGATTTGATAAACTACAAATCCTCGCAAAAGAACACCGATTCCTACCAAGGTTAATACGCGAGGCTATTGAAATTAAAAAAACATCTTAATTTCAATAGAGAAGATGGATGGGTGCTGCCATCTGCTTGGGATCCTATAATTAACAAAATTAAACCCAGACCCAAGCATACCACTGCAAGACTTCATGATATTGTTAGCTCGTTTTGCGTAAATCGGACCAAAAATTAATATTCAAAAACTGAAGGTAGCCGGACTAATTATGACATTGGGACATCAAACATCTCAGTCCTCCCTGTGACCATGGGTGTAGGAAAGCAGCCAAAACGTCGGGAATTAAAAACCAAGTTAAAACAGTTGATTAAACGCGATAAAATCCGTAAATATAGTTTGATTCAATTCGTAGTGTTCGCGTAGATCTGAGAAATGATTACTTGATTTTAGTTGCAGTACCCACCATATTCTCAGAGCTAGCTCTGAGTGATTTATTAAATTTTACTCACCTAAAAAAGCACTTTCGTTTTAAAATTAGACGGACATGAGATAATACTGACAATGAGCTGGTGTAGAAGTGTATAAGTTTTTTCAAATCCCAGTATCAAGCCTTTTTCTAACGGAATTAACCATTTTGTAAAATACTTTAGGGCTCATCTTAGAGTTTCATTGAGTTTATGAAAATTTATTGAGTAACGATACAAACTCTAAATATTTTTTTTTCATTCATCATGTTATACTTATAGTTGGTATATATTATGATTGTAACAAAAATGAATGACTCGCCAGAAAAAGGAGCATACCAGCTTAATGCCGGTGTTTCGTATATTGAGTGTCATGTTTTACTGCCCGTGCCGGTCCAGTCCTCTTATATCTGAGAAGGGAAGGCGTAAGCTGTTTTCACAGGGAATTATTTTAATAACCTATTTCATTATAACAAGTCTTTTCGCATTCAGTTAAAAGAATATTTCCTTTGCTTGGATAATGCCCAGCACTGTATGGGAAGACGATCTTGATCATTTAGAAAATGAGGACAAAGAGAGATTTACAGATTTAGGACGATCAAATTGTTCTCCAGCCAGCTGCAGCGCTATTCCGTTGCATGCCGCGTGCTTTAAAAACGACTTTAATTTTCCTTTGCTTTGGTAACAAAAAACCTTCAAGCGAACAATCTTTTATTTCGTTCGTCAATATATTTGTATAAAGTTTTTCTTTGACTTGCTAACTTCTATGAGCAAACAAACCAAGAGATGGCCAGCAGCATCTTCCTCACAACAAATTGAAAATAAAAAACTACGCTTTCTAATCCCTTTATGAGGTCCATGGGGATGCCTGGGTTTTTATTAAAGAATAAAAGTGACGGAGCGTACAGTTAATATGATGGTAAGCTTGTGACACATAGACAATATGCATCCATCCTTGAGTCGGAATTAAAATGTAGAAGCGTTGTCACCCTTGAGAACTAAGATGGAATGCCCTGTTTGCCAGTATTTCGGTCACGGCAGCAAGTTTCAAGGGAGACTACCAATCTGCGCAGGATAGAATTAAAGTGCCCATGCATCTGCGCAAGTACAGGTGCATTCTCATACTCGGATGAAACGGTAATCCGACACGACCGTAGAGAGATCAATTGCAGGAGCAACGACTTTACGTGCTTTTCAAGGCATTGATTTTCATTTCAGAAAAGATCCAATAACTTGTGACCCGACCCAAAATTTGAACCGGGGACCTCAAGATTATCAGTCGTGTTTACGACCACTAACACAAAACACGTAGTCAACATTTAATATAATAACTCACAGAGTCAATAAAAAACGTGTTGCTTGACGGACGTCGTCTCTTAACTGTTTTTGTAGCTATTTTCTTTAAACGAAAGTGTTAACTTGTATGAATAAACATAAATATTTTACTTTTTTCTTTATTTCAAAAGGACATTTTGTCTTTTTAGCTATTTAAACTCTAGCGTACAATAATAAACTAATTATTTATAAATTCACGAATTATAAAGTTTTTCACGCATGCACGCTGCAGCTATATTGTACTAGGTGGCGGTAACCGGAAACCCTTTTCACTGATAACAAGTAATTCAACAATTTTCTACGGGCGTGAGAACGCACATTTGATTCTGAATCTAGTATAAATATCGCGTAGACTGTAAGAATGTTTGTCACCCTCATTCTTTCTCATAACATGTTGATGCAAAGTATGGCATCGAAAAATCGAACATAGAGTATAAACTCAATATACAAATATATTGTTATACTCTATGTTCATATATTGTTATACATGTAAACGAGTACAAATACTTCGGGAATATGCATTAAAAATACAAAGTATTTGCCTCTTTACAATAGGACGCGTGTAACTCCGTAGTTACCATTGCGTTGATTTAGCGGTGTTCGCTGTACCAACTGCGTTCAGATGTAATTGCTTTGAAAGCGTCTCTTTTGTTTTGACCGAGAGGCTAAAATGCGTTTAAAATATGTCTCTTAATGTTTTTTTTTTTTATAAATCTGATGTGACAACCGACCTTACAGTCCACCCGATGGTAAGTGTCTACTGCAGTCTACAGACAACCGCAGCCAACTTCAAACAAAGAAAAATGTAGATGTGCTGTCATCTCTGAGGACTAAGGTGGAATTCCCCACCGCCTATAATTATACTGGCTAGCGGAAGCCGGCTGTGCAAGTCTACTAATTGACGGCAGAAATAAGAAAGTAGACGGACGGACTCCTAGGTGAAAGGAGTAGTCCCACCACCAGGAAATACATCGCTTGTGTAACATTACTCGTAATTTATGTTAAAATAATTTTCTGTGAACATAAGTACTAGATTATCTCAAACATTAAATGGATTTTTATACGTCAATGACTACGCTCCAGAATTTTAACAAGCAATGGTCCCCATCTTTACTTAATTCTCCATCCACCGGCGTATTGCTGCTCCTGTATTATTGTTTAGATAATCATTTAAATTAGATTCCAATACGTAAAAGTAATGTTATTTTATTTATTGTATAACTGCGCATACGAACTATTATTGGAAACAATGAAACAAGTGCTCCGATGGTGATAAGAATCTCAACATGATGTGTCTTCTAGGCTAGGAGGGCGGGAGGTGCTTTCCAAACTAGGTAAGACACATCATTTTATTTTATTGAGCGGATGTGTTCTATACAACCTAATTACTAATTACTATTGTCTTAAAAATTGTGTATGCTATTTAACATGTATGAAATATATTATTTAGATTATTTGTATTACTTTATATTTATAGGTGTATTTATAAGTCTGTTACGTATTTTATATTTATATTTATGTTTATATATACACATTTTCACGTTTTTATGACGTATGCGAATTTCCTTTGCTTAGCTCGTGGTTAATTGGCAGATAATATCTAAAAGCGTAATCACGCCAATTGTACACTTCATGTGAAATATAGATTTTTAAATAAATAAATAAATGGTCGTGAATTCGAATCCATTCCATTTACTTTCAGAACCTTTTCTAGCTCAGTTAGTGGAGTAATTGACTAATACACCCAATATTCGTAATTTTCTTCTATACAATTGAAATCGAACTAACTCAGAGTTCACTTGACAGTAAATGGCTACTGCAGCCCCTGAACACCTACAAACAACTCCAAACTAAGATGGTTACAGACGCGCTGTCTAGTGCCAATGCTTCTATAACATTAGCCTAAGATTTTATGTGTTCTAGATTTTATGGGTCTGAGCCATAACGGTTCACAGCATTAAATTATACTACCTCTGTATACCTTAACCTCAACACAAACTACGAGTATGTATAGTCTGAGGATTTGTTCGGATTAATTCCAGTCGACAAATTTCACCAATGCACATCGCGATAAAACTCACGATATCATCCACACTTTTTGTATGCTTAGCTCGACCGCTGTGCGTTTTACTCAGTTTTCTTCCTCAAATGTCTACTTAAGTCGTGTCGGCACGACTTAAAAACTTTCAAGAAACGAACTTACTTTTTTATATGATAGGGTGACAAACGAGCACACAGTCCACCTGATGGTAAGTGGTTGCTGTGGCCCATAGACATCTGCATCTATCCTAGATTATGAATAAAAATACAGATGCGTTATGATTTTTTATATTTACGCGAACACTATACATTGAAATAATACTAGTTTTACGGAATTTATCGCGTATATTTAACTTTTTAAATACCCGACGTTACGTTACCGATGCTCCGGGAAGTCTGCAGTCTGTGAACACGTACACGATCGCCCCCGTCACTACATCAGATTTGATAGACCACAAATCCTCGCTAAAGAACACCAATTCCTTCCAAGGATGATTCGGGAGGCTATTGAAATCAAAAAACATCCTAATTTCAATAGAGAAGATGGCTGGGTGCTACCATCTGCTTGAGATCCTATAATAAATAAAATTAAATCCCAACCCAAGCATAAAACTGCAAGACTTCAAGATACCATAAGTTCATACTGTGTAGTTCGGAACAAAAGTTAAATTTTAATCTATGGTAACCGCGGTTACCTATGACATCTGGACGTTGAACATCACAGTCCCGCCCGTGACCATGAGTGCTGTAAAGCGTTCGAAACGTCAGGTATTTAAAAAGTTAAATATACGCGATAAATTTCGTAAAAACTAGTATTATTTCAATGTAAAGATGCGTTGTCATCCATGAGGATCAAGATGAAATGCCTCGTTTCCAGTAGAAAGGGTCACCGGTTCTCTACACTCAACATACAAATCATAGCATAATTAAACTACTATTTTACGCTGGTATTCTGCGAGAGCGTGGTCTTTCCCGGTCGAGCCGACCAATTCGTGCTGCAACTATACTACTAATATAACTGCAGCATGGCTCTACCATGTATAAAACTCCTTTTAAAAGGCCAAAAAAGCACCGGCAACTCCCCTGATGTTACAGCTGTTCATGGGCGGTGGTCGACACTTAACATCAGGTGAGCCGCATGCTCGTTTGCTTCATCTTTTTAAAAGATAATGTAAAAAACTACTAGTGGCAGATATAGGTAAGAGTGTGATATCTACCCATACGGTACTTAGGTAAAAAATACTAACCATATAATAAAGAATAATATTAGTATTAAAAAAAAACTAACTATAAACTAATGGTATCTTGTTCATAAATATACAAAAAGATAATATAGGAAGTATTAAGTTGTATGCATAAACTAGTAAAACGTTGTATATCATGAAACTCTTTCCATCATTTTTAATGTTTTTTTTTTTCAATCTCTATGGTCATAACCCATTTATAACTGGAATACTGTAACTCCACATTAAGTGGAATGTATATTTCTTTTGAGAATAAAATTTCTATCAAAAAATCGTTACTCGTAAATCTTTAACTATAACCATTAAAAAAACTATTGCATAACAGCTTTCAACGGTATTTTAAGTGCGAAATGTTTTGCCTCAGTGCTCATAGGATTTATCACATTCCCTGATGTACTGTTTACTGTGTCAACAACGACGCTTGGAAAGCTTAATAAATATTCTATTAAAGAGCACGTTATATTTTTGGGACAAATTGTAAATTGATAGTTTATTTTTGCTTTGTAAACATTTGGTTTAAAGCTTTCGTACATATTATTTAAGATAAAATGTATGTGCTGCAACAGTCTGTTATAAATAGACCTACTATCCATTATACGTCCATTAAAATCTATCAAAAACTTACTGATGAACATAGGCCTCTCTTATAAATAGCCTCATATGTGGGGGGGATATTTGCCATATTGGCAAGTTAAAAGCGTGAGTTGCGGTGCTAGGGGCCGCTTGTTGAAATCCCGTACAGACGAGCTAACGCTTCTTCCTTTCGCTAAGGTGCAGACGAGCTAACGCTTCTTCCTTTCGCTTAGGTGCAGACGAGCTAACGCTTCTTCCTTTCGCTAAAGTGCAGACGAGCTAACGCTTCTTCCTTTCGCTAAGGTGCAGACGAGCTAACGCTTCTTCCTTTCGCTAAAGTGCAGACGAGCTAACGCTTCTTCCTTTCGTTAAGGTGCAGACGAGCTAACGCTTCTTCCTTTCGCTAAGGTGCAGACGGGCTAACGCTTCTTCCTTTCTCTAAGTTGCAGACGAGCTAAAGCTTCTTCCTTTCGCTAAGGTGCAGACGAGCTAACGCTTCTTCCTTTCGCTAAGGTGCAGACGAGCTAACGCTTCTTCCTTTCGCTAAGGTGCAGACGAGCTAACGCTTCTTCCTTTCGCTAAGGTGCAGACGAGCTAACGCTTCTTCCTTTCACTAAGGTGCAGACGAGCTAACGCTTCTTCCTTTCACTAAGGTGCAGACGAGCTAACGCTTCTTCCTTTCGCTAAGGTGCAGACGAGCTAACGCTTCTTCCTTTCGCTAAGGTGCAGACGAGCTAACGCTTCTTCCTTTCGCTAAGGTACAGACGAGCTAACGCTTCTTCCTTTCACTAAGGTGCAGACGAGCTAACGCTTCTTCCTTTCACTAAGGTGCAGACGAGCTAATGCTTCTTCCTTTCGCTAAGGTGCAGACGAGCTAACGCTTCTTCCTTTCGCTAAGGTGCAGACGAGCTAACGCTTCTTCCTTTCACTAAGGTACAGACGAGCTAACGCTTCTTCCTTTCGCTAAGGTGCAGACGAGCTAACGCTTCTTCCCTTCGCTAAGTTGCAGACGAGCTAACGCTTCTTCTTTTCGCTAAGGTGCAGACGAGTTAACGCTTCTTCTTTTCTTATGCGGACGCAAAACTTCACTACTTTTATTATAAAGTATTCATGCATTCTTCTTCTTCTTCTTCAAATATTGAGTGACTTGCATAACAGCTCTCAGCAATATAATATATATATACACAAGGCGTGTGGGTCAGGAGGATACGAACGCCCGAAAATATGAATTTAAAGGAGAATAAATTTAGAAAAAAGGCATAGTATAAAATAAATTAGAGGCGCCAAAATTAGGGGTAGCATTTTTAAGCGGATGGTTGCGAACGTTTGCCCCCTCTGGTCATTGGTTATAAGGTGCACATAACTGTAATTCATTTATGGATATTTGTTTAGTTGCTGTATTTATACATTTTGACAGTTTCGTACTAAAACATTTAATGGTTCAGATTTGGTTAGGTACACATGTACAGGTAGTATTCAAATTTTAATTATGTTTTTAAATTTTAAAGCTCGTAAACGTTTAGGTACTAGTGCCACGGTACCTCTTCTATTGTAAGGGGAGTTAATATATCTTATTTTATTAAATGTCAGTGCTTAAACCTTTTTTTCTAACCACTGTCCGATTTCAAGTAACGTTGTGTCCAAAACGTGGTCACTTCTTTTTTAAAAGGCTGGTAATCTGCGATTCCCCTGGTGTTGCAGCTGTTCATGGGTGGCGATCGACACTAACCATCAGGTGAGCTACATGCTCGGTTGCCTCCTCTTACATAAAAAAATTGGTTGACCCTGCAGGCTATCCCTGGAACTTCCCGCTAATTACAAATGCAAAGCGCTCCAAATTTCACCAAATTATGGTGTTGAATATGAATTATCGGAGTAATTAAAAAAAATCATTTTTTTTCAATATTTTTCGTTAACGATATTTCACGAACGAATCAACTGATTTTGACCGGATCAGAGGCGATCGGCGTGGTTTTTCAAGGTGATTAGTTTTTAAAATCAGTCGGTAAAGCCGTTTAAAAGTTATTAAAAAAAAGTTTATAAATATTTTTATTTTCGAAATTTCTCAAAATCTACCGGACTGAATTAGTTAAAATTCGTAGGAAATCTAAGTTTGATAAAACACTTTGTAAATCCGCCTAGTTTAATTCAATCTGTCAAGCACTTCAAAAGTTATAAGACATACACACATATATACAGACATACAGACAACATTGAAAAGTTGTCTTTAAAAAATTTGTGGCTTTATGTAACCTCAAAACTTAAAGATTTAATGAAAACTCAATTTTAGAAAAAAGGGATTATAACAATAACCTACCAATTTTTGAAACGTCACAGCGGCCTGAAATTATTTTCACAGCGAAATACTTTCACCGTGTTTTCAAATTAAATTTAACACAAACTTTATTTGTTTTTTTATATCTGTACGGAGTGAAATTAAACGAAAAATAAACAAAGCTACTCTGAGTGGATAGGCGGCAGTCAGGTATGAAAGACGCTTTTTACGAAGGCATTGCGGAAAACTATTTTTACGATCATTTATGCGTGTTTCACGCTTCAAAAATTATAACTGACTTCAAAAAAAGTGTAAATTTTTAATTATGTATAATTTTATGCATGTTTAGCGATAATTCTTTACCAAATTATTCGATTATAATTATTTTTCTCCTCAATTTTTAAAAAAAAAAAAGTTTCCTCAGCACCTTTTAATGTAATGATGGGATCCATGAGAAAATGATGAAACAAAGCTGAGTAAAAACGTATTTTATTCGGCTGTTAAGACCAGGAGGAGCCGTAAGTTACAAGCTCGCATAAAAGACTAGGGTGCCAGACCCTGTCAAAGGCTTTCAAGAAATTAAACGAAACAGCAATTGCTTCCTCCATTCTTCTCTAGAACCTCACCCCATACGTATGTGGCATACCCTAGGAACCTTCCCTTGTTGACCTTTTATTGTAGAAACCATACGGTAGATTGCCAAGGAAGTCATTCTGCACTATATGTGCTATAAGCTGGGCGGTTAATATACGCTCCATTTGCATATTGCGGTATATGGAGGTAATTGATATTGGTCGATAACTGGCAGGGTGGGCGTCGCTACCCATTTTAAACAAAGGCTCTACATTGGCCAGCTTCCTGAATTTGGGTAATATTCCACTCTGTAACGGCTGAAGAAATAAATTAGTGAACACAGGAGACCACTCGAGTACACAGGCTTTTAACACGACGTCTAGAACTTTCCTTCACTCATTCGATCAGAATTGAAGGATATCTATAACATATAAATAAATTGAAGTGTCTATCTGTAATATTGTAATAATTGTCTTCTATTAAGCTCTATCGATATATTAAACTCAGGTGTATGCTATTAAGAAACAAACAACAATTTTTAAAAACTTTTGTCCATCTTTCCGACCGGGCTTATCTCCCGAATGGCTGAACCGATTGTGATAAAATCTCAAAAATGTACAGAAAGCAAAGCCAGGAATGATCTAGGCTAAACTTTTGTACAAAAAACATGGAAAGTTTTTTTGCGAAGTCAAAAAACTGATAAAATCATTGGTTTTGGTGGTTGTCTCTTAAACGATAAGAGGTAGGTATAAAAAGTTTTTTGAAAGACACAAAAAAGGTCCTTATATGTTTATTGTATTCCAGCATTATATAAAAAACTACTAATGTTAAGAGGCAAGGGAATATTTTTTAAGTGTAATTACTTGATCCTAATTGTTTTTATAAATATTTTTCTATTTTAAGACCTAGTTTAATACAATTTAAAACTCTTATAAATCTGCAGGTTTTTTAAATTATAATTAAAATATAAATAATTTAAATTATAATTATAATTATATTATTAAAGTTACAGGTAAAAGCTGGTTTAATTATTATATTAATAACCCTAATAGACCCCTCAAACCGTGTTCAGCAAACTTCAAATGCCGAATCCATTTTTATTTTTTACCTTGTATAAAAATCTATCCTTCTCAACATCAGTGTCGTCCCACACGACATTCCTTAATTCACCATTATCATCATCTTCTGTGGTGTAAAGTAAAGGAGAAGACCAAATGACGAAAATAAAAACAATAAATATCTTTAAAATGTCATAACAGAAATAGAATTATAAGTTTAAGTAAGTAGGCAAACGTTTAAAATGTTGTCAAATTATAACTGAGTTTTATTTGAAACTAATTTATAAAACCTACGTGAATTCATTCGCGTTTGGCGAAATTTTTATTTATTATTAACCCGACGTTTCGAAGGCGATTTCGGCAGCACCCATTACAAAGGTCACGAGTGAATGAGATGACTGACGTCCCAGATGTCATTGTTAAACCCGGAGTACTTTCAACGCTTTTTTAATTATACATGTTTATGGTCCGATCTATGCAAAATGAACTAAACTATGTCTTGAGGCTTCTTGCATGATATGCTTGGATTTTAATTTTATTGATTATAAGATCCCAAGCAGGTGGTAAGTACCCAGCACCCCTTCTCTATTGAAAAATTAGAATGTTTTTTAATTTGCACGCAATTAGCCTCACGTATCATCAAACTTGGTAGGACATAGGTGTTCTTTCGCGAGGATATTGGATGTAGTCTATCAACTTTAATATGATGTAAGTTGTTTAACATTTAAACACTAGAAGAGAAAATTTGCGTTTCGAATAAAACTTTTTCGGTTTCTCGTGTATAGAGTGAGGCATTGTTTTGTAAATAGCTAACACACACTTTTTTATTTTGCTCCTTTTAACTCTCTTTTTAATTATTTTACTTATATCAATACCCGTAGCCGTTGGATATAAAGTGAAATAATTATTGTCAAAACGATAATGCGTTACTAATCAGCACAGGAACCAGACAAGTAGTTAACGGTACTTCAGGAACAGTTAATAATTCGTAGTGAGATCACAGATGTATTTACATATCATATATCGTTTCGTACATGCGGCCGCGGGTAAAGTATGTTCTTCATTCAACTATCATTATAGATGTTGAATAGGATTGAATAGTTGCAGGCTAGGTAGAAAATGTGTGCGAGCGTCCGTATGCCAAATATTGCAAAGGGTAACGTTTTACTGTACAGCTGCAGCCTATTAAAGTCCACTGCAACAAATAGGTCTCCGCCATAGTTTGCCTCATAGGGTGGTATTTGCCACAGTTAACATGTTTGGCAAGCCGGCTGGCAAGCGCAGATTTTTATTTTAGTCGTTATTAGGGAGACGCTGCTGCCCATCTCCTTATTTGTTTCCCTCTGTCGCCTCTTACGACTACCACGGGATGACATGGTAAAGTAAAGTAAAGTTACAGCCTATATATGTCCCACTGCTGGGCTCAGGCCTCCCCTCATTTCTGAGAGGGTTTAGGGCAAGGAAGTGTTCGCCGCGGTGCCCAAATGCGTGTTGACGAACTTCACATGTCTTCGAAATATTTTTTTTTCTTATTCCTCAGACATGCAGGTTTCCTCACGATGTTTTCCTTCACCGCCGAGCACGTGGTAAATCAGCACTTAAAATTGCAATTAACAATTTCATTGGTGCCGACGGGGATCGAACCCGGGTTGCTCGCGTTCTGTTATATTTACAGCGAGCGTTAACCACTGAGCTACCACGGCTCCGACTGACTGGATGACATGGGCTAGTGGATAATCTTACACTGCTATAACACGGTACTGTATAGAAATTCGTATATAAAATATAACCAATAATTCAGAGATAAACAATATTTTATAATTTCTTAACAAGTTGACTTACTCGCCACGAAATATGTCCAATGTCCAATGTGCCAATGGGGTGAACCCATTCCAAGGTGACCCCGCACTAGTCGCAGGAGAAGTTGTGGCTCTCATTGTTATGCGACGAAATATTTAATTTCAAATATATTAATTATAGAGCAGATATGCCGCGAATAGTTATAGCGAATAGTCGAATACTGATTAATCGCCTTTTACTATGGTGAATAGTCGACTATTATTATTCGACATAAAAAAAGAATATAAAAATAATTTATTTGTTATTACATAATAATATCACGCTTGAAGTAGTCTTGAACTTACCAATCATTTATTTGTTACTGTGATCTAAGAAAAATTCTTAGGTTATGAGAAAAGAAAACAAGGAAGTTAAAGAAATCAGTTTCATATTACACTGATTTCACATTTTTAAACGCTGGCTACCCTCTTCTTGTACCTATTTAATTAAATTTTAATTATTTTTAAGTACGTAGTTTTTTTGTTCATTACTATAGACAACTAGTCACTGAATGTCGAATAATACTAGCTATTATTAAATTTTCGACGAATAACAAAAAAATGTCGAGTGATGCCGAATAACTAATAATTTCGAGTAATCACGGCAACAATAGCATAGAGAGACATGCGAGAAATCGATGCATGCATGTGGCTCAGGACAGGTTCAGCAGTGAACTTGTGAAGGCTGAGTTAAAGGCACAGGTCTTCTCTCGAATCTGAAAGGAATATGCAGCGATTTGTTCGCCCCGCTGCGCCAGTATGTGTTAGCGAAATTCACATGTCATTGAAATATTTTTATCCTCAGACATCTAAGTTTTCTAAAGATGTTTGACTACATCGCCGAGCATTTAGAATTGAATTTAATACTTTCATTGGTACTTAAACGGTCCATACCTAGGTTGCTCTACAAAATTCATGGTGACCGCTTAGCCCCAGAGATACCACAAATCAAATTGTATGTTACTTAAATTGAATTAGGATACATTAGGGTTCTAAAACAGCTTGCTCGTAAAAATAAATTAATTGTATGCAGAACTCTCGCTTGTACTATAGTCTCTTGACAGATACGTCACATAAATCAGATGAGTAGAGAGTTATGCTGTGCTGCAACTGCGAAGTTTTGATCTTTTCTGTCGGACAAGCGATAAAATATTATCGAAGTGAATTTATGAAGCAAGAAGGATTGAAAAATAGTGTAAAAGAGAGATTTATTTTTTAATTTATTAGGTTCTCCAACAGTTGTACACTTGTATTTTTTTTTCAAATGTATAACACAGTACATTTGAATAAAAAATACAAGTTCCAATATGTCTGAAACTAAGTGCATAACTACTTATAGAGGAACACGTCATGCTTTTAATAATAATAAGTTACTTTTATGTAAAAGGAAAATCATAAAACCTATTTTAAGTTATTTTTTAACAAATTACAGAAAATATTTTTTGTGATTAAGTTCCTGATCTGCTTACGAAAATGTTTTAAAGAATCAAAATTAAGATCTACCGATGTGCTGCATTCATTGTAAAGTCTATTCAATCTAGGAAGATGAGAGGAATAACCAAGTTTAGTCCTACGCATTACCCACCAATGCGGCTTCAGAGGCTGAACAGGATTTCTCGGAAGCTGAGAAAGTATTCTGAAGGAAAAAGAATTTAACAAAGGAGGACAGTCTATCTTATTATGGAAGAGCTTGTATACGCACATTAAATCTGAAATGTCACTTCTTGCTGCAAGTGGCAGTAACTTAAAAACGAGAAGCCTACTCTTGTACGATTTAAGTGATCGAGCTTTACCTGCAGAGAACGCTACGTACCATAGAAACTTTTTCTGAACCCTTTCCAAGCGTAACGTATGCGTTGCGAAATGGGGTCTCCTAAAAATACTGCAGTATTCTATAATGCTTCGCACCAAACTGTTATAAAGAATCATCTTCCTAACGGTCTTGAAAATATTTGTATTACGAATAACGAAACCGAGCATTCTGGAAGATTTTTTATAACATGGTCGAAACGTGTTATAAATGTGAGCTTGTTATCCAGCAGCACGCTCAAATCACGAACATTGTATGAACTTTCTTTGTTTGCGGGTAAATTGTATATGTGTACTGTTTTTCATGTTGAGGACCATATTGTTTTCGTGACACCACCTCGTCAATTTATCTAAATTTGCTTGCAGGAGATTTACATCATCCATGGAATCGATTTAACGTAAAAGTTTAAGGTTATCGGCATATAAAAAAGATTTAACAATATTAAGATTAACAGAGACAGATGAAGATTTTAAACAAAACAGGGCCGAGGTACGAGCCTTGTGGCATTCCTGATGATATTTTGTGGGTTTTAGTGAACTACAACGAAGAAAGACCCGTGAGTTAAGTAAGAAATGAATCATTCCCGCAAAGAGCTATGCACACCATGGGCTGAAAGCTTACGAAGAAGGAAGCAATGAGATACGATCAAATGCCCTTTTTATTATGTGCGAGCAGCTGTGCAGGTCTAGGGAAAAAGACCAGTATCACTGCGACCTAAAAGATCTATTGTGATCGCTGCTATAGTTCATTGCTAAGCTCTATGTCTTCAATGAATAGAAGGAGTTGCTTAGCCCATGAGCGATTTCACTTCTTCTGGGTGGAGGAGATAGTTTCCCAGATGAGTGTTACGTTTGCGCATTAAGGATCCGCAATCAGTTAAGATGTGGAGAGGCGTTTCTTCCGTTAGGAAACAGAGCCGACACATTCTTGAGTTGCTTAGACGCAGGATGGATATGTGCCTTTTAAGACAAAGACACACAGACAGGACAGTGTCCAGTTAGGGCTCTTGACAGAATGCGCAATTTATTTTTACTTAATCCCAGAGCTATTTTTTTTATAGAAGAAGGGGCAAACGAGCATGTGGCTCACCTGATGTTAAGTAACTACCGCCGCCCATGATCAACCGCAACACCAGGAGAATTGCGGGTGCGTTGCCGGCCCTTTAGAAAGGAGTAAGCTCTTTTCTTGAAGGTCCCCAGGTCGTAACGGTCCGGAAAAATCGCCGGTGGTAAACTATTCCACAGAGAGGTTGTACGTGGAAAAAAACTCCTTGTGAAACGTACAGTGGTGGACCGCCAAGCATCCAGATGGTGTCGATGGTATCGGGACGTTTGACGTGTAGTGAGTTCACGAAATTTGGCGGCTGGGATTAATCCGAACAATTCCTCAGAGCACTCCCCGCGATAGATGCGATAAAATACGCAAAGAGATGCAACATCTCTTCGCAGCGCCAGTGAATCGAGCCGATCGGAAAGCACTCGGTCGTCGAAGATTCGAGCCGCTCTGCGCTGGAGGCGGTCAAGTGGAAGAAGCTGGTACTGGGGAGGCCCAGCCCAGAGATGGGAACAGTATTCCATGTGCGGCCGAACCTGCGCCTTGTAAAGTTGCAGGCGGTGTGCCGGCATGAAATACTGTCCCGCTCTGCTGAGCACGCCAAGCTTTTTAGAGGCCAATTTAGCCTTCTCTTCCGAAACTGCACGTCACTCGATATATCAACGCCGAGGATTCCGATACTGGCTGAGGCAACAAGGGGGAGTGCCTTGAAACTGAGGGGATACGACAAAGGGGTTCTTTTTAGCGGTTAACGCGCAAACTTGTGTCTTCTGGGGGTTAAACTGGACTAGATTTAGTCGCTCCCAATCCGAGACTCTGTCCAGCAGAGACTCGACTTCAGACACAAGTTTGTCCCGGCACTCGGAGACGTTTTCCCGAGAAATATTGGCTCGACCGGTGTAAAGAGCATCACCAGTGCTGTCATCTGCATAGCAATGAATGTTACGGGTACGCAACATGTCATTGATATGCAGAAGAAACAGCGTTGGCGATAGCACACAGCCCTGTGGAACACCAGCATTAATAGGCTTGCAATCGGAGCTTGCACCGTCTACAACGACCTTGATGCTCCGATCTGCAAGAAAGCTGGTGATCCAATCGCACAATTTCACGGGAAGCCCATAGGAAGGGAGCTTCGAAAGAAGCGCTTTGTGCCAAATCCGATCGAAGGCCTTCGCAATGTCCAAACTAACGGCCAATGCCTCCCCCTTGAACTCTACTGCCTCCGCCCATCTGTGAGTTAGGTAGACCAGAAGATCACCAGCTGACCGACCACGGCGAAAACCGTATTGGCGGTCACTAATCAGCTGGTGATCTTCAAGGTACCTCATGAGCTGGCAGTTTACAATGGACTCCATTGTTTTGGAGAACAAGGAGGTGATGGCGATTGGCCGGTAGTTGGACGGGTCAGAGCGGTCGCCTTTTTTAGGGATCGGGTGGACGTAAGCCGTCTTCCATGATTTTGGGACTACGCCTAGGGAGTAGGAGTACCGGAAAAGACGCGTTAAAACCGGTGCCAACTCTGGAGTACACGTCCTCAGCACAATTGGGGGGATCCCGTCAGGCCCACTCGACTTATGGATGTCCAGGGAGAGGATTGCTTTGCGAACCGAGCGCTGTGTGAAGTGCACTTCCGGCATGGAGCACTCACACCGCGGGATGATCGGCGGAGTACTCCCTCCGTCATCGAGAGTCGAGTTAGACGCAAAGAAAGAGCCTAGAAGATCGGCTTTCTCCTTTGCGGTATGGGCCAGTGAGTCGTCCTCCCTGTGCAGAGATGGAAGAGATGGCTGACAGAAATTCCCCTGGACAGCTTTGGCGAGAGACCAGAATGCACGGGTTCCAGAAGGAAGGCGAACTAGTTTCTCGCCAATTCTGCCTATGTGCTCTGATTTTGCCTTGGCTTTTGAAGGACCTAGAGGCGGAATTATACTTCTTTTTTAGAGCGCTGGTGTTTACATCCCGGGACGCTGATGCATCAGCCCAGGCTTGGTAGCACTCCTGCTTATAGCATGATGCTATTTTACAGGAGCGACCAAACCATGGCTGAGACTTGCCTCCAATGGGCACCACAGAGGAAGGAATAAAAAGTTCCATACCCTGAAGTACCACATCAGCAACAGAGTCCGCAACAACGTTGGGATCATCCGGCGAGAAGCAAACCCGCCCCAAAGGGTAGGATGCAAAGAAAGACCGCATCCCATCCCAATCGGCTGACCTATAGTGTCAAACACGGCGGCAGCCTGCAGAATGCAACCGCGATTTCAGCGTGAGTGGCACCACACTCCGGACCAGACAATGGTCCGAGGAGCCTAAAGGGGCGTCGACGGAAATCTGATATCCGTCCGGGTGAGAGGGCAGCAGAAGGTCCAACCGGGAAGGTGCATGATCCTCCACATCTGGAATCCGCGTAGGCGAAGTAACCAGTTGTGTCAGACCATACGCCAAGGCAAAATCATGAACAGATCTCCCCGCATGATCGGTTAAACGTGAACCAAGCCATTCGGCGTGATGGGCGTTAAAGTCGCCAAGGATCACGATTTCTGCGGAGGGGATCTGATGTAGCAACGAATCTGCCGCCATTTGGACGTGGTCGAATAGTCGGTCTGTTTCGGCATTACCGCTATGGGACCTATAGAGGCACCCGTAGACGCGCGGATGGTCGTCGCTGTCTACGCGTAGCCAAAGGATGGACAGGTCCGAACCTTCAAGTCTGCCGAGGCGTCGAGAACAGATGTCCTCTCTGACGTAAACGCAAACTCCAGCCCGAGGCACAAAGGAGTGTTCCAGTTTGTACCCCGGGTAGGAGAGATACGAGACATCAGCCGGAGAGGACACCTGCGTCTCGGTCAGAAAGAGCAGAGCCGGCCTCGCCGTCTCGAGATGGTAGTGGACGGCGTTTAGGTTAGAGTGAAGTCCCCTGATATTGCAGAAATTCACGAATTCGCAATTCTGAAGCACCTTAACGATCAAAAGCCCGGATCAAATTTTTAGAATGTTTTAAGCCTGGTGTGTCAGACCAGATCTACTACTAAGATACTAGCTACTTAGCAGTCAGTCGCCGTAGAGTCTACATCACCTGAAGATGTCTCATGTAGAGGCGAAACATGTGTCGCATTATCGTCGATGGTATCTCTTTCCTGGAATAGTGGTGTTGGGAGTAGTGGTGTTGGGAGTAGTGGTGCTGGGATTAGTGGTGCAGGGATTAGTGCACGCAATTGAGGTAGGGCGGGAGGTGCTCTTCAAACTAGGTAAGACACATCATTTGATTTTATTCAGCGGATGGTTGTAAAGTAACTATTAATATCTTTATTATAATGGATTTCCGCAAAGTAACGCCTGATTCTATCAATTATAGAGACCACTTTTTTACTAGAAACGAGGCATTCCATTATTATGTCTTAGTTCTCAGGGGTGAAAACGCATCTGAACTTTGATGCATAATCAAGGATAAATGTAGATTTCTGTGAGCTTGTTTGTCACCCACCCTTATTACCCTTATTTCATAAAAAAATCTTTTAACCTTTTAATAAACGAACATTCTATTATCCTGTCTGTTCTATCTTGCCTTGATTCTGTGATTATTCTGTATAGCTGACTAATGTTACAACGTGAAAAATAGTCTTGTTATAGTGTAGCAAATAGTTAGCATAATTAATATATTAAGATTATTATCTAACTGTGCGATTTACCAGAAGTTTCCTTCCACGCACAATTTCCTTGTGGAATTTTACTTAATGCTGCTGTGTTTTTATGATGAGTATAAAGAACCAACTACCCTTATGGCTGAAAACAAGATATTCCATCTTAGTCCTCATGGGTAAAACGCGTCCACATTTTAATTCTGAGCGAGTATGGATGTAGATTGTCTATGATTGTCATTCAATTACCATCAGAAGGACCTTATGCCCGTTTGTTACCCTTGTTCTAAAAAAAAAACATAAAAAACCAACATGCAGTCAACTTTGACAACCTCCTTTCTTGTATTCAGTAAGAAATCTCTAATATATACAAAGTAATCTATGGTAAGAAATGTTTAATCATCCGTAATGATCCGTTTTATTACAAAAGAGGTGAGTTTAAAAACAGTTTATTACAAATTATTCATTCAGCAACTTAGGATAACTTAAAATGAACTTTTTTAAGCAGTTCGCAAATAGTTGAACTCATATTTAGTTTTAATAAAAGAGTCTTCATTTACTTCATTTACTTCAAAAGGGTTCGTAAAAACAAACGCAACGTTTTTCAACGTAGGAATACGGCATTAGTCTGTAAAATTAGAGCGCATGGTTTTTACTTTGTTCCAATCGCTCTCCGCTATCTCGTCCTTGAATCATTAGGCAAGGGTAACATTTATAATTTTTTACTTTTGCAGTCAATCGACACCTGCAGCCAACAACAAATAAACAACGCTTTAGATGCATGGTCACCTATGAGGTTTTTAATGCCTAACATTCTGTAATTATATTGGCTCTACATTTTTTAGATCGGAACATATCAGTGAAAAATTGGAAAGGAGGTGGTGCCTACCCAGACTGTCTCTTAAGCAGAAAAAGAGTTCCACTCAGTGGAATTTAGAAATATCAAGAAGAAGTGAGCAGGGCACAGTCATCCAATTACTTATTATTTCTGAGCGGGAAGGAGTAAGCTGTGTTTAGAGGGAATAATTTCAATAACCTATTTTGTTATAACAAATTTTTTCACATTTGATTAAACCACAATTTCCCTTGATAGGATAATGCTTTGCAATGTCCCATAAATTGCACAACACGTTCTCGATCGTTTAGAAAATAATGACAAAGAAATGTTCAATTTGCCCAACCAGCTGCAGCGGTGTTCTGTTGTATGCCGCGTGCTTTACAAAGGAGTTTAATTTCTATTTGCTTTGCTAACAAAAGGATTTCCGGTATAAAGTATTTTATTTCATTCACAACATATTTTTTCAAAGTTTTTCTTTGACATTCAATTAAGTAAACAAATTTCTATGAGCAAACAAATCAAGAGATTAGTGATGGGAGAATCAAAGGGCCGACGAATGAGCACACAATCTATCTGATGTATTTTATGAAATATAATGAAACGAATTCTGTTCTGTCCGGAGAACATAATTTCAGCGAGATTTTCTTAATTATAAAAGTGTATAATAGAAACGTACAATTACTTATAAGAAGTAATACTTGACTTTTGTAATCAACTGGACGCTTGGCGGTTTAGTACTGTGCGATTTACTTGGAGTTTTCTTCATTGCAAGACCCATAGAAGATTTTTGTGGCATTGTCTACCATAACGATTTTTCCTGCTTACACTAATACAACTTAGGAATCTTAAAGACCTTCTTCTTTTTTTTGAAATGCCGGCGACGCATCTGCAGTTCCCTGGTGTTGTTTGTTATTGGCGACGGTCGATACTTACCATCAGGTAAGCCGCAAGCTCGTTTGCCCACTTCCCCATAAAAAAAGTTTTGGCTTGAACTTGATCTCCAGCAGATTGCTGCTCCTGTATTATTGTATTATATGATGATATAAAGTGAGTCATCATACGTAAGAGTAATGCGATTTTGTATATCACATCTCTACGCATATATACTAATGGAAAGACAGTAAAGTGAACCTCAACATAGTGCGTCTACTAAGGCACACCGTGTTGTTTGGGAGTATTATGGAGTCATGCCGTCGTCAAAGACTATCTGCTGGCTAAAGCTGACATCAACATCTCCTAAAACCTTCGCAATGTGATACATAAACATATTGTGAAGAAGTTTTTAAACAAATAATTATTATGGATAATTTCTTATAACTTGACACTGGCAAAAGTACAGTTATACAATTCCATTATTAAAGTTAAAAAAAATCATATTATCCTTAACATATTAACTCTTTAACCATTTTTGTTTTATTTTATTTCATTTTTAAGATTATTATCACAACGTAACTGTCTAATAATTAATTAAAATTTATTGTAAAAATTTATTCTTTATCTAATGCAATAATTACTAGTTCTGTGGTTTAAAGAGATTGTAATTATGTTTGTTTTTGACATTTACAGTAACAGAAGGTAGTCGCTGGTTGATCAGCTCAGCAATTCTGGTCAGGAGGCTCTCTGAACTGAAGCTATTGTAAATAAGTAATGAGCATTGTCCTCTTATATTGTAGTGTTATTAGAAAATAACCGTTTTGGTAATTAGCTACGGAAGTAACCGACTACAAGCGTAATTTCCAGAAGTTTTCTACTTCATACGAAAATTTGTGGTGTTTGCTATCACAAGCGGATTTGAAGACCGAGATATGACTTAAATATTTTAGGAAAAGTCTCTTGCCCCCAATGCGGGCTCTTTGCCCCTTCGCTAGATGGTTCATGGTGGCAAGCCAGTTATAAATTTAGACTCAGCAGAAAAATATAAAAAATATCATTATCATTTATCATACTTCGTTTTATTTTTTATCCCAATCACTATGTACTTAAAATAATAAAGTTTGTTTGCAAATTGTACATGCTTGTTTTCAACTCCTTACAAAATTTTTTCGTTGTTGCGGCAGAAAACAAATACAATTTTTTTTCTACTTTGGATATTAAAGTATTAAGGACGATTGACGAATATTGAATAAGCGCAAAGCGAGTGCTTTGCGCTTATGCAAGGATGGAGATACCAGGAGGAATTGATGTAAACACCAGCGCTCTTAAAAAGAAGTATAATTCCGCTTCTAGGTCCTTCAAAAGAGTCATTGCCAAGGCAAAGTCAGAGCACATAGGCAGAATTGGCGAGAAACAAGTTCGCCTTCCTTCTGGAACCCGTGCATTCTGGTCTCCCGCCAAGGCTGTCCAGCGGAATTTCTGTCAGCCACCTTTTCCATCTCTGCAGAGGGAGGAAAACTCACTAGCCCATACCTCAAAGGAGAAATCCGATCTTCTAGGCTCTTTCTTTGCATCCAACTCGACCCTCGATGACGGGGGGAGTACGTACCATCCTGTGGTGTGAGTGCTCCATGCCGGAGGTGCAGTTCACACAGCGCTCGGTTCGCAAAGCACTCCTCTCCCTGGACGTCCACAAGTCGAGTGGGCCTGACGGAATCCCCCAATTGTGCTGAGGACGTGTGCTCCAGAGTTGGCACCGGTTTTAACGCGTCTTTTCCGGTACTTCTACTCCCTAGGAGTAGTCCCAAAATCATGGAAGACGGCTTTCATCCACCTTCCTAAAAAAGGCGACCGCTCAGACCCGTCCAACTACCGGCCTATCGCCATCACCTCCTTGTTCTCAAAAACAATGGAGTCCATTGTAAACTGTCAGCTCATGAGGTACCTTGAGGATCACCAGCTGATTAGTGACCGCCAATACGGTTTTCGCCGTGGTCGGTCAGCTGATGATCTTCTGGTCTACCTAACTCACAGATGGGCGGAGGCAGTAGAGTCCAAGGGGGAGGCATTGGCCGTTAGTTTGGACATTGCGAAGGCCTTCGATCGGGTTTGGCACAAAGCGGTTCTTTCGAAGCTCCCATCCTATGTGCTTCCCGAGAAATTGTGCGATTGGATCACCAGCTTTCTTGCAGATCGGGGCATCAAGGTCGTTGTAGACGGTGTAAGCTCCGATTGCAGGCCTATTAATGCTGTTGTTCCACAAGGCTGCGTGCTATCGCCAACGCTGTTTCTTCTGCATATCAATGATATGTTGCAAACCCATAACATTCATTGCTATGCAGATGACAGCACTGGTGATGCTCTTTACACCGGCCGAGCCAATATTTATCGGGAAAACGTCACCGAGTGCCAGGACAAACTTGTGTCTGAAGTCGAGTCTTTGCTGAACAGAGTCCCAGATTGGAGGCGACTAAATCTAGTCCAGTTTAAACCCTCAGAAGACACAAGTTTGCGCGTTAACCGCAAAAAAACCCTTTGTCGTATCTCCTCAGTTTCAAGGCACTCCCCTTGTTGCCTCAGCCAGTATCGGAATCCTAGGCGTCGAAATATCGAGTGACGTGCAGTATCGTGGTTACTTGGAAGAGAAGGCCAAATTGGCCTCTAAAAAGCTTGGCGTGCTCAGCAGAGCGGGACAGTATTTCATGCTGCAACACCGCCTGCAACTTTACAAGGCGCAGGTTCAGCCGCACATGGAATACTGTTCCCATCTCTGGGCAGGGGCTCCCCAGTACCAGCTCCTTCCACTTGACCGCATCCAGCGCAGAGCGGCTCAAATCGTCGACCACCGAGTGCTTTCCGATCGGAACGATTCACTGGCACTGCGAAGAGATGTTGCATCTCTTTGCATTTTCTTTCGCATATACCATTGAGAGTGTTCTGAGGAATTGTTCGGATTAATCCCAGCCGCCAAATTTCGTGAACGCACTACGCGGCAAACGTCCCGATACCATCCACACCATCTGGATGCTTGGCGGTCCACCACTGTACGTTTCAAGAGGAGTTTTCTTCCGCGTACAACCTCTCTGTGGAATAGTTTATCACCAGCGATTTTTCCGGACCGATACGACCTAGGGACCTTCAAGAAAAGAGCTTACTCTTTTCTAAAGGGCTGGCAACGCACCTGCAATTCCTCTCGTGTTGCGGTTGATCATGGGCGGCGGTAGTCACTTAACATCAGGTGAGCTGCATGCTCGTTTGCCCCCTCTTCTATAAAAAAAGAGGCCGCCAAAGTGTCAACGCAAGTAGCATCCCTAGGGCTTTACCTCTCTCCCAAGGGACCAAAGTCATATCGTCGGGTCTCCTGCCATCGTCTCTAAATATCCCGCGAGGCTCTAAAACCGAGGGAACATTTATGGAGACTAGAGCCCTTCGGATGATTTCGTTCAAAGAACCGTGACTGGAAAACCTACCTGCACTTTTCTTGCATGAAAGTCCGTGGAGCCCAAACTCATATTTTTTTGTCTTTTGAAAAGGGAGCTAAAGTTTTTTTTTAATAATACAATATCCATTTAGTAATTTAAGACGAAACATGAACAAAAACACTCAGGCCTTTCAGAAGAAGCAATAAGTTGGTCTCCATAATGTATGCGGGTTAGAAATTTATATGCGATATCGAAATTTGCCACTAATGATTTCTTAAATTTACGCGAACACTACACATTAAATAAAACAATAATTACGGTTTATTAAAAACCTATTTTTATCGCGTTTAATTAACTAGTTTAACTTATTGAAATAATACTAGTTTTTATGGAATTTATCGCGTATATTTAACTTTTTAATTACCCGACGTTTCGAACGCTTTACAGCACTCATCGGGCGGGACTGAGATGTTTAACGTCCATATGTCATAGTTAACCGCGGTTACCATAAATTAAAATTTAACTTTTGTTCCGATCTATGCAGTATGAACTTATGGTATCTTGAAGTCTAGCAGTTGTATGCTTGGGGTGGGATTTAATTTTATTTATTATAGGATCCCAAGCAGATGGTAGCACCCAGCCATCTTCTCTATTGAAATTAGGATGTTTTTTGATTTCAATAGCCTCGCGAATCATCCTTGGAAGGAATCAGTGCTCTTTAGCGAGGATTTGCGGTCTATCAAATCTGATGTAGTGAAAGGAGCGATCCTGTACGTGTTCACAGACTGCAAACTTCCCGGAATTTTCTTGTAACTTATAATTCTAAATTACAAGAACTTTTGTCGGATATAAGTACTTATAAAAAGGTTAAAAACGACCCAACAAATAGCACACTAAAAACAACTAGTGACCTCATAAAAACCACTCCGAAAAATTAAATCTGCACGTAATATGGATACCTACGTGCGCCAAATCACCAAAATTGTATGGCTTACCAAAAATACACAAGCCCAATGCTCCATTATGTCCCATAGTGAGCCAAATCGATTCACCAACTTACAGATTGGCTCAACACTTAGCGAAAATACTCTTACCGCTCACGGGACATACAAAAGCACACATAAAGGATTCCTACCGTTTTGTCAGCGAGATTAAAGACCTACATCTGGCAGACAATGAAACTATGGTCAGTTTTTATGTGCAGTCATTGTTTACATGCTTACCTGTTGAAGACTGCATCTCAAATGTAACTAGAAGGCTGGAAGAAAACAACATGCCCGTTGAATATGCAGTATTACTCAGACACTGCCTTACATCTGGCTACCTATTGTGGAAGGAGGAGTTCTACAAGCAAGTAGATGGTGTGGCGATGGGCTCACCTGTATCTCCCATTGTCGCCGACATATTCATGGAAGACTTTGAGGAGAAAGCTCTGCTTAGTTCTCCCATAAATGAAAGATTCTACAAGCGGTACGTAGACACTTCACTTCACACTTTCACAATTCTACCTTTAGATAAAGTAACTGCATTTTTAGACCATCTTAACTCTATAAATTCTAAAATTCAGTTCACAATGGAGTTAGAGGCAAACAATTCCTTAGCTTTTCTAGACGTTTTAGTAATTCGGAATCCTGATAACACCTTGAGCCATACTGTGTATAGAAAAAAGACCCATACAGATAGATATTTAAACGGTAATTCTCACCACCATCCTTCACAGTTAGCTACCGTGGGTAAATATTTGTTTCAGAGAGCACGAGGGATCTGTGACAGTAAACACCTGGCTGCAGAACTCCACCATGTCAAGCAAGTTTTGCATGACAACAAGCTTCGAGTCCCGCGCCTACGTCACAGTGAACGAGTGAAGCCGGCCACAGTCGAGCGTGTACCTGCTGTACTGCCATATGTTAGAGGAGTCACTGACAAGATTGGCTACATCTTGAAGCGCGCTTGCATCAAAACATACTTCAAGCTGCTGAAGAAGATTTGTCAGTTTTTACCATTAGTCAAATGTAATGTCCCTCTGCAAGATGCAGGAGTGTACAAGCTTGATTGTGAATGTGGTCTCTCCTACATAGGACAAACGAAAAGATCAATAAAAACCCGCGTTAAAGAACATAGAGCTGATGTGAAGAATTGACGCTCCGGGAAGTCTGCAGTCTGTGAACACGTACAGGATCGCAACCGTCACTACATCAGATTTGATAGACCGCAAATCCTCGCTAAAGAACACCGATTCCTTCCAAGGATGATTCGTGAGGCTATTGAAATCAAAAAACATCCTTATTTCAATAGAGAAGATGGCTGGGTGCTACCATCTGCTTGGGATCCTATAATAAATAAAATTAAATCCCAACCCAAGCATACAACTGCTAGACTTCAAGATACCATAAGTTCATACTGCATAGATCGGAACAAAAGTTAAATTTTAATCTATGGTAACCGCGGTTAACTATGACATATGGACGTTGAACATCTCAGTCCCGCCCGTGACCATGAGTGCTGTAAAGCGTTCGAAACGTCGGGTATTAAAAAGTTAAATATACGCGATAAATTCCGTAAAAACTAGTATTATTTCAATGTGTAGTGTTCGCGTAAACATAAGAAATCATTAGTTTAACTTATTTTTAAAGACAAAGAGGAGTCACAGACAAGGTTGGCTACATATTGAAGCGAGCTTCCATTAAAACATACTATAAGCCGCCGAAGAAGATTTGTCAGTTCTTACCATTCGTCAAGTGTCATATTCCTCTTTAAGATGCAAGAGTGTACAAGCTTGATTGTGATTGTGGTCTCTCATATAAAGGGGTTTGCCCTTTTATATGAGAGATCACAATCAGACCCAAGAGATCAATTAGAACCTGCGTAAAAGAACACATAGCTGATAGTGAAGCATCAACGTTGCGGGAAGTCTGCAGTTTGCGATCATATCCTAGATGGCCCTAACCATTACATTAGATTTGATAGATTAAAAATCCTCGCGAAAAAGCATTGACTCCTACCAAGGATGATACATGAGGCTATTGAAATTAAAAAAAAACATCCTTATTTCAATACAGAAGGATGCTGGGTACTACAACCTAATTGGGACCCTATAATTAATAAAATTAAAACTAAACCCAAGCATACAACTTCAAGCTTCAAAACACAGTTAGTTCATTCTGCGTAGATCGGACCAAAGACAATAATTAACATGCTGAAGGTACTACGGGTTAACTTTGACATCGGGACGTCAGTCACCCGATAAGAAGCACCGACGCTCCGGGAAGTCTGCAGTCTGTGAACATGTTAAAAATCGTCCCCACCATTACATCAGATTTGATAAACCACAAAACCTCGCAAAAGAACACCAATTCCTATCAAGGATAATACGCGAGGCTTTCGAAATTAAAAAAAAACCATCCTAATTTGAATAGAGAAGATGGATGTGTGCTGCCATCTGCTTAGGATCCTATAACTAACAAAATTAAACCCAAACCCAAGCAACAAAACTGCAAGACTTTAAGATACTGCACTCGTAAGCTCGTTCTGCGTAGATCGGACCAAAAATTAATATTCAAAAACTGAAAGTAGCCGGACTAACGATGACGTTGGAACCTCAAACATCTCAGTTCGCGACCATGGGTGTTGTAAAGCACCCGAAACGTCGAGAATTTAAAAATAAGTTAAAGTAGTTAATTAAACGCGATAAAATCCGTAAATATAGTTTTATTTAATTTACCACTAACCTCACATTTATCAGTTTACTGAGACTTCGGAAAAGATAATCTTCAATATTTTGTATACAAGGTAATATTAACTCCATTTTCTGAAAAGCAACGAATATTTTCAAGGAGCTTTTGAGTACATGGCAACAATGCGGAATAATCCGTTTAGTTAAATACACATACGTAATGTATGTCAATTATTAATTCAGCAGTCTTGTTAAGTTTTTTTTTTAAATATTTGTGAGAATCTTATGATGACTTTGTTATTATCGAATTTACTTTTTATATAACTATTTCATTTTCCCTGTGTCGCCGCTTATGATACTCATGGAACGATATGGAGTGGTAGATATTGTTACACCACCACTATATGGTTACCCGTTGTTAGAGAAATACACAAAAAAAGAGAGCGTTTACAGTGTTTTATCAATTCATTTCTACGAACAATATTATCTCGTTGTTTGTTAAAGAAAACGTTACTGCAGCAAATAGCGGGCAGCAGTGCAAATACAAAATGAACCCCAGGATAATCGCATGCAGTTATAGAGATTACAGTGTGGCTTAAATTTTCTGAAAATTCTCTACAAAAGCACGATTAAATCTAAAATACGCAAGCAGTGTCTTTACTTATACGTCATTTAACTTCATTGATTTCTGTTACATAGTGGAAAAAAAAGTTAAATCTCATAACGGATACACTCGTCGAGAGCCTCCCACCAAGAGTCTCAAGCTCTCAGGGCATTCGAAGTTATCGGCGAGGGCACACCGTTTATCGTACCCGCTTTGGTGGACCAAGATATTGCTGCTACTATTTGTTTTTGTGCTGTGAGCTACTTTAATTATTTAAAAATATACCACGCAAAAAAAACTGGCACCCGATAGTCCATATAGCACAATACTACACTTCATGTAAACACAGTAAGCAGGCAACTAAATAAACGAGTTTGTACATGTTCGTTCTTGTTTTCCTCGCGAGAGCTAACGAGACGCTTTGACTCGGACGCAAAAATCCGACACGCGACCGAGAAGATCCGAAGCGAGAAGATAGCTCCATGTAGTCTACATGGAGCTATCTTCTCGCTTTGGAGGAATATATATATAGATAGACTCGCTCACGGCCTGTCTCGTACTGTCTCGGCGAGTGTGTACAGCTTCGACTAAGGGATTACCAACAAGTTGCGAACGGTATTTATCAGGAATAGAGTATATTATTTAAATTATTTGTAATATATGTATATTTATAAGTGTTGTTATATGTATGTTATGTGTTTATATGTATATTTATTATTTATGTATATATATGTTTTTATGATTTTATGATACACGAATCAGAAAGATGCTGCTGTCCATCTCCTGATCTGTTTCCTCTGTTGCCTCTTACGACACCACTTCCTTTGCGTAATATCAGGCTTTGAATGTTCTTATACCGCCATTATACATGGTATTGGGTTTTACTATCAAACATTTCTCTATAGCAATCTGGAGACAGGAAGTTGGCGGTGTTACGCCCCCGTGCTACTGAGAACATGTAAAATCTGCGCCTGATCTATCTCCAGTCATGTTGGATTTATGTAGAGCCACGCTGCAGCTATATTATGATTATAACATGCATGGGTTGGCTCAACCAGGAAAGGACCACGCTCTCACGGAATACCGGCGTAGAATAGCAGCCTAATACTATGTTGTCTTTCGTATGGTGACTGAAAAAAATCGGAGATCCTTATTACTAGAAATGATACATTCCATCTTAGTCCCCAAGGGTGATCATTCACTTACCATTTCGTGGTACCATGTATGAGTACAAGTACACATTGGTTGAATATTCTTTTGAATAAATTGTAACCAAACAATTATATTGTAGTTATATTAATAGTATAGTTTTGTAATGTTTTTAACAATATGATTTAAGTGCATTTGTAACAGATACGATGCATATAAATACTTCTAGTTTTTGCGCAGATTAGCCAAAGCTGCGATTGATAAAATCATAAGTTTTCGAGTAGGGTTCGGACGTGTTCAGGTTAACGAGTAGTGCGATGTCACCCCTGAGTAAACTCACCATACAAAACATAGCAGAATTAAGTCGCTATATTACGCTGGTATTCTATAAAAACGTGGTCCCTCCCCGGTCGACCCAACCCATTCGTGCATTCATGTGATTATAGCACGTGTAGACCACCGCGTACATATTTTAATTGCTCACAGATTCCCATAATTACGGAAGAAAGTAATTATAACTGTATGAAGTTATTTCAGGTGTTATTTAAATAGGGTCATAATGCTGTGTTTTGTATAAAGTATGACGAGAACAAACTCACACTACCAGCTCCTTCCACTTGACCACATCGAGTGCAGAGCGGCTCGAGTCGTCGACGACCAAGTACTTTCCGATCGGCTCGATTCACTGGCGCTGCGAAGAGATGTTGCATCTCCTTGCATTTTATTTCGCATCTACCCCGGTGAGTGCTGTGAGGAATTGTTCGGATTAATCACAGCCGCTTAATTTTATCAACGCACTACGTGGCAAACTTCCCGATACCATCCATACCATCAGCATAGATGCCTGGCAGTCCATCACTGTACATTTGACTAGGAATTTTCTTCCGCGTACGACCTAATTACTTATTGAAAGTCATTTAAGTTTTACCGTTTTAGTTTTAGTTTTAGTTAAAAACCTCTGTCCTGGAAATAACCAGCAAGAAACCCAGTGGTACTTTTTTATTTTATTTTTTATTTTATATATAATATCCTTTCAGCTGCAACTAACTTCAAATAAAAAAGACCAGAGGTGTGTTTGCAATTTTGAGAACAGAGGTGGAATGCCTCACAGATTCTAATTATACTAGCTCTCTTTGTCTTTCAGATCTAAACGATGAATGCGCTGCGGCTAGTTGGCAAAAGTAATAAAGAAGGTGGTACTTGCAGACTCCTAGAAATAGGAATAGGAATTGTTGATTCCTATAACCTAGTAACAAGATTGAAGTAGCTAGTAAATGTCTTTCTATTCTTATTCTGTACTACAAAATACAAAATATTCAGAAAGAGATTTTAAAGATTTCACTAATATATCGTTCGACCCATACCGGAAATCTTAATAACATCTAGTATGTTTGGGTATTAAACACGCAATTTTCGATACAATTCCATAGACGTTCATATATTATTAATGGTCAGTAAGGTTGTTTAAAATTCACTTTTTTTCTTTTGTTGTTTAGGATCTGAAACGTAACAATATTGCTTAAATTATTCTAGGGATTCGTCTAAATAATAAAACGAAGTAATAAACAAGAAGTAAATTTTTCTTAGATTTTTTAATAGAATAAGAGTAACTAACGAGCACACAGTTCACCTGATCGTAAGTAGATATTGTGGCCTGTGGGCATTTATTCTCCCAGTCTTACATTGTTATCAAAAATGACTAAGATGGAATATCTTGTATCCAGTAAAAAAGGTCACCGGTTCTCTCCACTCACCATGGGAGCATAAACAGCAGCATTGAGCAAAGAGTGGTCCTCCCCCGTTCCTGTTCGCCAAGCGAGCGCGCGACATGTTATACTCCCGTTCACTCGGGACCTTAATGGCGGGAAAATTAGTAAGTTAGAAAATTTTTTGCTATATTGCAAATTTTGCTATATTTTCACTTTGAGACAATATTTATGGATAAATCTTACAGAAATTCTTGTTGAATGTATAAACTATCGAATAAAATTATTTTTGGTTGCTAGAAATTGTAAGAAAATACGTAAATTTCCCTGTATAGCATAATAGTAGTATATACTTCAATTTTAGTGACAAAATTACTACTAATTTGAATTCTACACTTTTGTTTTTGGAGAAATTTATATGAAAATGTTTGGAAATATGTATATTTTTATGTTTTATGTGTTTCCATTCGTTACTCATACCAAAATATTAAAATATTAAAAAATTAAAAAATAATAATAATAATATTTTATCTGTATGACATTTCGAACAATATTTCAAACATATTTTTGTGTGAATGTGAAATAAATACAACGTCAAGTTATTTGAAATATGTAAGAAAACTATTTTTACTTACATTTTACACTAAAAATAAATGAGAATTTGAAAAATAACACATTTATGACCCAACCGCCAAAATGGAGCTTCCGGATTTTGAAGTACTTTTGGCAATTTACTTTTCACTTTTTATACCACAAATTATATATCTACGTGTTTACTATATTACAAGGAATATAAAAAAGTATAATACTTTCGTTTTTAGTCCAGACACAAATATAAAATTCTATAAAAAAGACGGAGCACCTTCATTAAAACGACACGTGGAACGCCGAAAGTTCAGAGTGATTTCTTTTTTTCTAAGAAACATTGCCAGGTTATGGTTTAAAATAAAAGAGCATATCTTTGTCTTTGATACTATTATCTATTGCATAGTGTCTTTGGTTTTGTTTAAAACGAAAAAATAGTTTTTTCATAGGTACACACGTTTACATAATTCTGATCTAATTAGCGCACTACTGAGCGAACGGAAGGATGGTATTGTACGATCTAAAGTGCGCATGGCTTGACCCATTCGTGTTACAACTATAACATAGTTGCAGCATGGCTTTGCATCTATTCATGTGCAAGTGATGTATCCTTCAAAACACATGCTTTTAATGTGTGTACAAAATAAATGCTGCTGTAATTTACATGGTTAGTGTTGAGAACCGGAGACCTTTTTTTACTGAAAACGAGGCATTCCATCTTAGTGCTCAGGGGTGACAACTCATTTCCATTTTGGATGTTGACAATTCCACTGTCCGATTTTCATACACAATAGTAAGCCAATAGCCATGAACTACATGTAGTACACGGGACGGCGAGTGATATAGAAAATGATTGACCACAGCATTCACATACAATTAGGTAGAATATGTGCTCGTTTGTCATCTTTATTTTAAAGAAAGAAGTTAGTCCCGGAGTAATTATTTGTATGACACTTGAATACACTTCGCTGCAGGTAATCTCAGGCTACTGTACTGTACCGTTGTTATTATATAACTAATTATTTTTTGTAAAAGGTCACGTGCAAAAGCTTCCAAGTCACTGCACCAAAATATTATCTATTCATGAGATATTTTAGTGTGGTCAATTTTTAAATTTAATTAATTAAAATTTAATTTTATTGCTGCAAATTGTGACTTAAGGGTATTAAAACAATCTAATACCCAGTATAATTTACGTTAATTTGACAATTCTTATTATTTATTTTCTGTATAATCATTGTTTGTATAACACTATAAATAATAAGTCAAGAGATGTCCTAGAAAGAAATTTATTGACCACGTCGGCCTATTAAAGATGGACTTCTACATTTGTAGTAGTACCCAAGAAGCGAGTGAGATTAACAAAGTGCATTTGTGAGGACCGACAATACATTGTTTATGATTAAGTTAACCATTTCTTTAATAATTAGAAACGGAATAACGTGATATGTTATTATTTACACTTACTAATCCATGAAAAATAATTGGGCTTTGCGTTTTTGGCATTGATTTTTTAGTTGGTTGCTCTGATTGACACGTTATGGGCAAGTATCTTACTTGCATTTAACAATGAATTAATAAAATTTCTCTAGCTTAAATCTAAAATTATTTTAGAAAATATTCTTAGAATTATCGCCAATTTTCAAAATTAATTCAGTATGTGTGGGTACATTTTATTTATAGTTATAGTTGCAGCACAAATGGATCGGCTCGACGAGGAAGGGCCACTCTCTCACAGAATACCAGCGTAAAATTGCAGCTTAATGCTGCTGTGTTTCCCATGGTGAGTGCAGAGAACTAGAGTGTATGTAAACTAGGCATTGCATCTGAGTCCTCAGGGGTGACAACACAACTGCATTTGATTTCATACATTCATTCATTAAAGATTATCAAAAGTTCACTGCTGAACGTAGGCCCCTCCGATGGATTGCTACATTGGGGGATATCTGCCATAGTTGCCATGCTTGGCAATCAGGTTGACAACCGCAAATTTTATTACTATAGTTCGGCCGTTCAGAGAATGCGTTCCTGACGCATATTATCAGACAGGCCCCCCTTACCCATTGGTAGTTTCGACGTCGACGCTTGTGTATCATCCGTCCAAGAACGGGAAACCGTGTGATTGGCGTTTAGCCATGTCTCGTCAATGAACACGACATTATCCCAGTTATCAATATTTTTTGCTTCTCTCAAAAAACTTATCCGTTTCAAAATTATGTCGTATCGTTCTAATAAAATTTTTCTTTTGTCTGTTTTTTTATACGAAAAACCAATATCTTTTAAGATTTTGGTTAAAGCAGTTTTACCCCCGCTAAACAGTCCAGCTTCTCTTAACGATGCCAAAAGCTTCTTCCTGTTAAGATATTCATTTCTGGAATAGTAACCATATATATGATTTCTTAATATAATAGAATATCTGTCACGGGTTTAGTTCTACGTTTCTTACGTAAAATATTATCTTCCGTGCCAGTAGAGCCGAACTTTTCTTTATTAATATTTGTTATCGTTCGTTTGCTAATTCTAAGCGCCTGAGAGACGCGTTCTTGTACTTGTTCGACAGGTAACAGGGGTCCGCCATTTTGCCGCTCCCGCTCAAAGTAATCTTACAGCTTGATGAATAACTCACGGGCTCCACTTTTCAATATTTGTCCACGTTTAGGCATTAATATGCACCAAAAGTAAAAAGAACGCAATACAAAACACAATCGAAGTCCGATTTAGCGCCGATGTCAGTTTGAAAAGCAGAAACAGTCCATTAAACGAAAGCCGAGTAATCAAATAAAAACAGATCGAAAACACTTGAAGAACGTGGTCTATGCGCAGGAAACGACAACAGACGACTGTTTTAGCGCCACAAAATGGCGGCCCATAACGCCATTTGGGGTTACCATTTTCAACCTAAATATAAAAATGCTACTTTCTTTCGCGCGTTCGGTTTGGTCGTAGTTTTATTTTTATATTTAATAAAAGTTATTTTATAGTCCAATATTTACAAATTCTTAAAAAGACAAATAAAATGTCTTATTTTATAAAGTATAACTGTATAAGAACAGATTACGATACTGTTATTGCCTGCTGTTGTTAGCACGTGACTACAAATATATAGCGCTAACATAACCTTGTAATAGCGCAGTATAGATTTGGAAAAATATTGTTTACCAAGTTATTTGACACTCAGTTTGGCACAAAATTATAACACTCATTGATTATTGATATAATAATATTGTTTTAATGCTCATCAATTGTTAAAAGGGTAAAAAAGCCAGCAAAAATATTTTATCGTAACTGCAACGCCATTACAAAGTTACGTCGTCAGTTCAATCGCGACGTGTCAGGAACGCATTCTATATTGAGTTGTTATCACGAAGGTACTGCCACCCTGTTACAGTTTCTCTCCGTCACTTTTATTTCACGCATGTGATGATTTGAGGTATTAGAGGGTTGGATTATCTTACAACTTCATTAATCGTTGTTCACCATAGTTAAACATAGATAAAACTTATAAATTACTTACTGTGTAAAGTATTATATGCGATACGGTAACGCGCAAACTCCATTTTTAATTAGCTTTTGGAACGTGTCGCACTGAAATATGCCATTAAAGAATATATTTAATTATCGGGTCTTGTTACATTTTAATTAAAATACGGACGCATACGCAACTGGGTCAAGGGAGATCCAATATAATATACATGTTTTAATTTAATTTCTTTGTAAAAAGGTCTAACTAGGTCGTAAAGTGACCTACGATAAAACGTCTACTTTTAGCTTGAAATAAATAGAATTAAATTTAGAATACAGCCACTTTATTTTAAAGAATTTAATATAAAACTGAAGCGACAAAAATACGTTATTGTAACCTTTTTATATGCATCGAATGTGAAACATTCAATGCATATGGCTGTTCCGTTGAGGCTAGCTGCCGTGTCCAAAATTCGGTCTAGAGGACATTTTAATTACATGCTACCTAGAGTTATTTAATTACAATTAATTTAAATAAAGAATACAATTTATAAAATATTCACAAAATAAGTGATTTAAACAATGTATTTAATTTGATTGATAGTTTAAAAATACAGACTTCCAATAGTTATTCGAAAGGTTTATTAATTCAAATATTAAATTTGGATGATTTAATTTACGTATTGATTAAAATGTAAAACAAAATAAAAAATAAAGTCTTATAATTTATACTTCTTTAGGTGGTCAGATACAATAATCTACGGTTATGTCAAATTTGTTTATTTAACAGCAATCCTAAAGCTTGCTGCTTGTACGTCATAACAGAACATTTAATGAATTTTAGCACGTAGACTACGGCTTACAAGCTCTACCTCAGAGATGCGACCGAACAAAACGTTACAGACTTGATTTTCCATGTATTTAAATTTTTGTTTTGACATTCAAATATTCTGAGCAACAAAATCGTGCAGTCTACGGCTACAATTTCGTTTCCCTATTGAATTATTAATATAATGTTTGAGGTGAAAATTGAGAACTAATAATTTTTTCATATGTATATACAAATTATACTAGTACTGACAACAACTAATATAATAGCATACTCCATATTAACATACTAGTACTGGTTTTTTTAATGTTGTTCTCAATAATAAATGCCTTTCAAATTACTCTTGAACTTAAATATGTGTCAATAAAATATACCAAATAAATATCTGATTTTATCTCTGCTATTGTGCTTACTTACATCGCCAAATCATCTTCAACCGTCACGCAGATCTTTTTCTCATGAAAACGTAACGCTTTCGACACGTACTTGCACGTGACACGTGTTGTATAGAACTGGGCATTGTATTGATAGCGAAAGATGTACAGAAAAAATAATTTAATATATTTGTTGCTGAGCAATGCCATACAGCGCCCTAGAGAAAAAACTTGGAAAATAAACTTTATTTCTTCGATAGGAAAAATCTAAACACAGTTTAATGTTTTGTTATTGCGACTACAAATACAAAAAAAAAATCTACGATTTTTATTGCATTTTTAATTCATCTATTCATAAGAGGCAATGAAAACTCCACTGCTAGACATAGGATTGTCATAGTCAGCAGGCTTGGCAGGCTTGTTGGAAATCTCAGTTTTGTAAATAATTATTATTATTCAGTCATTATCAGAAAGATGATGAAATCATAACAGAATTCATGTCAGAATTTTTGATTGGCTGTAATAAAAAAATGATATATCTTTAAGAGAAGTTACAGAGACGAAGAGTACACAGTCCACCTGGTGGTATATCTATCATATTCATATTTCAATTAAGAATCAAAATACAAATGCATTGTCACCCCTGAGATGAAGGACGGTATGCCTCTTTACGAATAAGAAAGGTCTCGGCTTGTCTACATTCAACATACGAAAAATAGCTCAAGAGATAATAGTTTTTAAATTTCATTTATGATTTTTTAAATTATTTCCGAACTATTTTATCAAAAATGACAATTTCGCAAACATGATCGTATCGCCACTAACAAAACCAGCAGTCAATGTTTATATCAAGCAGTAATTTCGTGTTCATTTGTTTTCTATCTGCGAATATTTGCTTTGTTTGCAATACTGAACAATAATTGCCTAGTATTAATGCTAGAATTACAAACAAACGTGTCGCTGAATATTGCTCATAATTTCGCTGACATTGCGTTAAACTTCGGCTCGACCGACAAATGCGGTCCGGATTATTAGCAATTACGAATGTTTTGAGGTCGCGTTCCCCATTCATTTTCACAACTAAAATCCTTCGTGCTTTTGACGGCTTGTTCACTTTACGAGGAAATTTATCTGTCATTATGATCAGTTTTGTCTTATTAGTAGCGTCACCTAGGTCTTGACAAAAGACAAGCCGAGACCCATTTCACTAGAATTGAGATATTCCATCTTAGTCCTCAGGCGTGACAACGCATCTACATTATCATTCTTAACCTTCCTCTGTTCTTTAAATACTATTTACACATGAGGCCTTCGGGTCATGTTGATCCGATTTCAAAAATATGAAGCAATTGTTTTAAATTAAATATAAAATCTAATTATTTCTAAAACACATTTATTTAATAAAAATAAGGATACAATAAACGACTATATTTGTATATTACTCATTTTCTTGGCAACACAAAAGGCATAAAATTACAGAATGTTTGATTGATTCTTGAAGTTTTTAGATCTTTTGGAGATGGACATACAATACACCTTTTCCTTTTATTAGAGCTCTGAGTAGTGGGAGTATTCGTTGTCTCAGTAACACCTGACTACACTCGTAGTACTAATTCCAGTGAAGTATTTGTCCGAGGAAGAGTTTTCCTACGCTCGATATGATCATTTACCAATTCCATGGCTAATTTCTCTAGAAACTTCGTCTTTATACTGTTTTTTTCTGTTTCCTCTGGTCTGGTCTGGGTAGGTGTCACAGTATAATACATAAGCATTGAAACATGAAATATCAATCATATTATGAATTTCTAGTCATTCGTTTACAACTATAGGCCGAAACCATTTTGTCTAGAAAATCAACCCTTTGTTGCATTATAGTTCATGATCATTTTTGGTTTCTTCTGCTCTGATTCATGTATTTCTATTTTGTTGTGATTTGTGCTCAGCAAAATTATATTTTTGTTTTTTTTTTTCGGAATGTATGAGATAAGAACCATTTTTGAATTGAATTCAAAAGTAGATAAAAACACAGGTTTCTTCGTATCTAAAAGATCTACGGGTATCTGTCGCTTATTTTTCCATGAGGTTCCAAGAATGGTAAAAGTTTTTCAGCTAATTCATAAGATGTAAAAAAATTATCACATGTAAGGTTGTAGCTCTGTAAACCTTCTGTCAGATCCAAAACTACACGCATTCCTTGATTTTTTCCGGAGCACTTCCTTGGAGTTTTCCAGTATAACACTGAATTGAACGAACGTATCCTGTTTCACTGACACACAATATAAAAAAAATTTTATGCCATATTTACTTGGTTTGCTTGGCATATACTGTCTGAAAGGACATCGACCTCTAAAAGAAAGTAACTGTTCGTCAATTGTGATATTTATATTCGGATTATAAAACATAGGCAACAGCTACACCCATTCATCCCACATATCTCTCACAGTTGCTAATTTGTCACTCTGTTTTCTTGCTTCTCGATCAGAACGTTTATCAAAATCAAAATCGCAGAAATTTGTTTGAAACGTTTCAGGGACATTGTTGCCCGAAATATACGTCCTTGACATTTTCCAATAATCACGCTTATTTAGAAATAAATCAAAATAACTTCCAAATGTATTTATGCGATTAGAAGCATACCCGGTAATACCTGGTGTAAGTTTTATTAGGTTTGCACTACTCAAACGATCTCTGATTTCTAATGGGTTTCTTGACCATAAAAATTCACTATTTTTGATAGCATTTGGTTTTAATTAGCACTGGTATTGGTAACGTATCTTGAAAGAGGCTCCTCATCGCTATTTGTTTCGTCACTACTGCTTTCACTGTATAAACTGTGTTGAATATTGTCGGTAGGATTTTCATCCAAACTATTCTCCGTTTCACTAATTATTTCATCTTCGGAATTTACATCGTAGTTTACGATTTGCGAAATCGCAGAACCAGTCAAATTGTGAGCCATTTCAAACACCAACGAATCACATCAAGTCCAAACAACGAATGAATCAAATAAAAGTAACTGTCACACGTAAATAATGTAATCTACCGGCATACTAATGTAAATAAACAATTATTCTCAAAGTACATTCAACAATAAACAACACGCTAAGTAATTAAGATATTATAATTAGGATATAACACGCTAAGTAATTAAGATATTACTAACATTTATAAATTGTAAGTGTATTCTTAGAATGCAACAAAGCATTATTGTTAGCAAAATACGGGTTTTTCTGACCCGAGGACCTTTTTTCATACTCGGGTATTATTGACCCGAGGAGCCTAAGACGGAAAAAACTAATTTAAAATTTTTGAAATTTTAATTTTCTTAAGATTAAAGACTTCACCATAATTTTACAATAATAATATATAGTGAATGCATAATTAATAGTTGTATTAAAGTCTTAGTGAATTATATTAATAATTACGACTTTTATTGACAGTTAAATTTCAGTTTCAGTTTAATATGGAGAAAGGTTAATCGAGGTTAAAATGTAGATGTCTATGGGTCACAGCATCCACAAAAAAGGTAAAATTGTTAAGGAATTTAAAATTTTATGATTATAGTTACGTGAATACTGAATAAAACTATGGAATGCAGCATCTGTCTCATGACAGATAAATCCCATCTCCTGGTTTAGCTTCTCTCCGTCACCTCATACGACACCCACGGGATGATATGATAATAGATATTACATCCCTACAATATAGTTAATTTATTGTAAATATAGTCTTATAGAGTACCTAATAGCTGAAAGAGCGTATCTAGGCTGCAAGAAATTTGATTTTAGCGATATTTACGTGGCTGGATTTTGTTTCAACATATATACTTTTAAGATGTATTGTTGTAACACAAACAAATACACTAACATTCTACACATTCACAAAAATACATCACATTCACGTAAAAAACATCGTTAATTTTATAGCTTTTATCACAATAAAGTATTAATCCTGATGTGCAATAATGTCTAACGCAAAGCAATCTTATTTGAAATTATGTTATTAAATGTTAAATCCATAAATATCAAAAAGGAGGATTATTTGTAACTTTTCTCAAATACTCGCCTGATATCCTTGCTTTTAATGAAACTTGCCTTAAAGAGGAGAAAAGGCATCTGCACCAGTGATACCGAATTACAAATTTATACACAGAGTAAGACAGGTTAAAAAAGTGGAGGAATAGGCTTCTATGTAAGACAGAAAATAAGTACAAAGATACGAGAACATCTATGATCTTCACTGGAACAAATGTGAGACTAGAATTTCGACTACCAGGAACCACTATAGTAATCGGTACCAGACCATAATATGTTAATGTTCAAGAAACTCGAGACGCACTTAGTGATACAATGAACTCTTTGGCACGATGTGACATCACATGTATCTTTTATATGGCGATTTCAATTTTATTTAAATAAATATTTGTTTAATTAACTAATTAACTGATTTTACCTATTAAAATAAAAATTTCCCTTACACTATTTAAATAAAAATTTCCATTCATTACATTGAGAGGTTAACGTCGGCAGCCGTACTAGTATAAACTGTGCCACGGCTGCCTGCCCCTTCCAGTCTGGGTATTCAATTAGATAATTACAAATTAGATAATAGGTAAGTTCTTATACAACAGTTTTTTGCAAACAAATTTTGAAATCTTTGCAAGCCAAAGTAAAAATTAAAACATGCGGAGATACAAATTAAAATAGAAATATATGCAAGATTACCACAAGTTGTGGTTGGTATATGGTATAATTATAAACTGGAAGCACTAATGCATGAGGGAGTAGTATGTTTGTATGGTTGGTTGATTTATACAAAATACTAACTAAATGATACACCATTTGAGCAGCATTTTACAGTGATTCAGAGCGAATGCTTTGATAATCACCTATGTTACATATTTTATTGTCAGTTTTCGCGAATAGTAATTTTCGTTCGCGATTGCTTTTGGAACATCCCGAGAGCAAGTGTATCTTCTATTGATATCTCTATTTGTATATCTTCTATTGTCTCGCATTTTTCGCAATTTGGTGATTTTTCTTTTTCATAATGAAAGCAAACTGTTACACGGAATGTGTCCGGAACGAAGTAGTATTGCTAATATAACAGATTTTCTATTCAATAGCGTTCTTATATGTATTAAATATAACTGAGCAAATTTTTGTTATTTTTCACTTTCAGATATCTTTTATAAATGTTACACATTCAGATCAAAGTCTATATTTCTCAAATAACTGTTACGAATTATTGTATAATGCTTTTTGACTGGCAGGCCAAGATTTGTAACTGGAAATGTTCCAGAACTTTTTCGAACAGAGAGCAAACGAAAGTTCAGACAGTAGCTATAAAAATCACTGGTTGAAATTAGAACCAGTATTTGAGCAGTTATTCAGTTTTGTTTTTAACCTTTTAAACGTCATAAAAATTCTATGCAGTCGCATGCGCCCGGCAAATCTCGCAGGTTTTACTTTATTACAAAAAGATTTTATTGTATTATGATAACAAGAAAAAAAAAACATACGAAGCGAATGTCAACAGCGTAAAAATCACAATTATTTCAATATATATTACCCGAAATTGTTTACTTAAAAGATATATTATATTCACACAAAAACTTTCCTTACAATTTTATAATAAAACACTATACCAAAACACTAATAAAACACTACAAAAATCAAAAAATTAACATTCACTCGAAAATGGCGTATGAAATGAATATAGATTATAAATAAATATTCATAGGATAACAGTTTTTTATTGCACTAGGGGATAAATTTTATAATATTGATTATATAATGCCCAACTTCTTCACAGAAAAGTAGTCTAGTAGGTTAAAGTGCTGTGAATGGGTGCAACCTTATGAGACCGCTAGGGATTTGACGGAATATGGCCGCGGTCTCATGAGATCGCTAGGGAGTTGAGAGGTTAAATCTCTTTTGAAACTCGGCGAGTGATTCTTTCACAATTTTTACAATAAAACTTATTTCATACTTGAAAAGTTCTTTCGTTTTGTGATTGATTTGGCATCTTCCGAGCCAAAACAACTAAAACACTTAATATCTAACAATATGATCTTCACAAGACGTAGACAAGATCGTCTCCTGTAGGGAGTCATTTATCGTCACGTATATAAGATGGGAGACAAGAAACAGATGTTTATACATATATTAAACTTATAGAGGTGGTTATAAGCCTCAGAATTCTTAACCACTCGAATGTCGGGGTCATTTTGGCCAATATAGCGCATCTGTCGAGCACTTTCCGAAGTACTAAGTAAGAACGTATATAACAAGTATACGTATATATAAGTATATATCTATATATCTATATATATATATATATACACTAAGTACGTATATTAAAATCATATACCAATGGAAACATTATTAAATAAGCTATCAGATTATGCATAACAGAAATATATATATATATATATATATATATATATATATTACCACGTACAAGGTTACAAATTGCTCACACATCTCGGACTACATTAATACATACTTGTACATATACATGCAAATAGACATAGTTCAAGCCAATACAAGCGTGTAACAGACTTATCCATAAACGTCAAATATTATGTTGATAGGAAAACACCTGTCTACGCTTGTTTCCTTGACGTGTCGAGGGCATTTGATCTGGTCTCCTACAATATTTTGTGGAAAAAATTGGAAGATATTAAATTACCAGGTCAACTGATACAGATTTTAAAATATTGGTATGGGGGACAGGTCAATTGCGTTAGATGGGCTAATGTTTTGTCTGAACGATACCGGTTGGAGTGCAGGGTGAGACAGGGTGGGCTAAGCTCACCTAGTCTCTTTAACCTCTATGTAAATGGACTTATTTAGGCGGTTAGCAGCATGCATATCGGATGTCATATAGATGGAATTTGTATAAATAACTTGAGTTACGCTGATGAGATGGTGCTGCTGAGTGCATCAATATGTGGAATAAGAAAATTGCTTAGTGCTTTTGACTCTTTCAAATATTTGGGTCATATGGTTACGTCCGACCTCAAGGATACTACTGAGATAGAAAGGGAACATAGGACTCTGTCGCTTCGTGCAAATATGATTGCACGTAGGTTCGCGAGATGTTCAAGGGAGGTTAAACTCACTTTATTTAGAGCGTTTTGTACATCTCTTTACACGTGCAGCCTGTGGAGGGACTACACGCAACGAGCCTATGGATCTCTCCGAATCCAATATAACAAGGGCTGTCCCGACGCTGCAGCGCATCAGCGATGTTTGCTCAAGCACATGTAGATTGTTTTTACGCAACTTTACGTAAAAGAGCTGCATTGCTGGTGCGAGAGTAAGGGCAAGAGCCGTGGTAGCTCAGTGGTTAACGCTCGCTGTAAATATAACAGACGGCCCCCCCGCCGGCACCAATGAAATTGTTAATTGCAATATTTACCACGCGCGGCGGTGAAGGAAAACATCGAGGAAACCTGCATGTCTGAGGAATAAGAAAAAAATATTTCGAAGACATGTGAAGTGCGTCAACACGCATTTGGGCAGCGCGGCGGACCCCCCACCTCTCAGAATGAGGGGAGGCCTGAGCCCAGCAGTGGGACGTATATAGGCTGTAACTTTACTTTTAACTTTAGGGTAAGGGCCAGCCCCAATGGCATTCTTAAAATGATAGGTGACAGAGTGAACTGTCCCTATATGCATCATTGTTGTAGACTGCATATAAAAAAGCACTCCAATACTACATATAGAATAGCAAAGATGTTGAAATCGTACTTTACGTAGATCTTAGCTAAAGCCGTCGACTACGATGTCTTTTGAGTGGACTAAACTGTGCATGTAATCGCTACGGTAGTTTAAAAATTTCAATATCTACTTTTCCACTCTTACGGCTAGAAGATATTCCTAAAATTTAAATAGAACATCTACCCTTGAGGAGGCCTTTTCAATAAATAGGATCATTATAATAGCTATTAAAATTCCTTTAATTTTTTTGTTTTTTCATCATTAATTGCAGCCTCTTATAGTCTGCAGATGAACACAGGCCTCCCCATACAATGCATCGTATCGGGGATATGTAAATAGTTGCCACGCATGGCAGGCGGGCTGACAACCACTGTTTTTTATTCTAGTTATTATAAGTAACACGCTGATGCCCATCTTTTGGTTTGTTTCCTTATATCGACTCTTGCGACTCCCACAGAGTGATATGAGGTAGTGGACAATCTTACACTGCCACTAGCCTCAAAACATTAAGTAGAAAGAGAGACAGAACCTAGTCAGAACACAACGAAGCAAAACATATTTTTTATTTTTCTTTAAATTCCGCGAGAAATAAGTTTTTTTGGCGTTTTATTTTCTGTAAAACAGCTGGCTCAGGTACCAAGAGCAAAGATGTATTTAATTTTTTCTGACGGACACTAAACAATTCAATGTTTATTAAGGGTATATCTGCGACCTGTACCACTCGGTATTCCATCAAGTACATAACCTATGCTCGGTTATATTTTTTCGGAGTGAATTATCACATCATAGTCTACTAGTTACAGTCCCCTAGCCAATTAAAGTCACAATAATATTAATAGTGACAACTTCATTGGTCCAGTGGTCGTAAATGCGGTTGATCATGATCAACCTTCAGTCTCGGGTTCAAATCGCAGGTCGGATCAATAACAGTTATTGAGTTTTTCTAACAAAAAATTCTCAGAAGTAACCAGTAGTCAGGAAGATGATGTTGTTTCACCTCCGTGCCCTGGATATCAAGTAAAGTCCGGTACCGGATACCATCCCATATGACTATGAGAAGAGGTGAAAAGAGAGTTTTGCTGGTGAATAGAATAGAATAGACACTATGATTTTTTATATTTACATGAACACTACGCATTGATTAAAACTACTTTTATGGATTTTAACACATTTAATACTAAAAATTTTTTGATTCCCGACGTTTCGGGTGCTTTCCAGCACCGATGATCACGAGGACTGAGGTGACTGACGTCCTGATGTCAATGTTAACCAAGAGTACTTTCAGCCATACAAACATTTCATAAAAGTTCATTTACATCACTGTAATATTGTACCAAATGTTTATTTTAATATAAAATTCTACACTAAATAATATCTTATATCTCTTATGTACTCGTTATCATCATCATCATAATCTCTAACTTACCTAATAACAAAAGTTTAAAAACCAATTGGTCTTTCGAAAAATGCGGCAGTATTATGGACTATTTGCAAGTTAACTCTTAGTTTGAGAAAACTATATATTCTAAGGCGCAGTTTCAAGTCGCCTTTCATCCGTCTCCGCTATTGTAATTTATGAATACCTGAAATATTCAACAAATCGTGCCGCATTTATAGCACCGTCGCTAAACTGTAAACTTTAAAAGTTGATTTGAGAGCTGTGTAATCAGGTCAGTTCAGCAAAAGGTTTCAGTTGTACGGTTTTACTAAGTGATAAGTCTACTTTTCTGCCAAGGAGTTCGTCTAAGTAGTTGTTACCAAGCCTTAACTATTCTACAACTACAACTGCAAATAACTGTTTACCTGTCTGAATTGTAAAAGGACACAATGTAATAACATTGAGACATTCCATCATCATCCCTTCACAAATCCACTGCCGAACATAGGCTTCCCCCAAGGTAAACCACAAAGCACGATCTTTAGCCATTATATTCCACAATAGCTGCAATTATTTTAATGTCAACGCATTTACAGCTTCTTTTGTTTGAAGTTGACTCTAGGTATCCATGGTTTTTTTGCAACTTAACATCGGGTAGACTGTGAATGAATTGAATTATTGTATCCGAATCTACCTCTTCTGTAAACCGTCATGTCGTAAGAGGCGAAACGGGGGGAAACTGAAACAGGAGATAGACAGCAGCATCTTTCTAATAAGAACTCAAAGTAATAAATTACTGCGGATGCTGAACCGCCTCCTAAGCGTGACTACCATTTTTTATTGTATATTTGCGAGAAACAAGCATACAGTTACCTGATGGTAAGTGGATGCTGTGGCATATAAACATCTACATTTATCCTCGATTAAGAATCAAAAAACAGATGCGTTATCAGCCCTGAGTATGAAGATGAAATGCCTCGTTTCCAGTAAAAAGGATCTCCGGTTAACTACATACATCATGCGAAACACAGCAACATTAAGCTGGCTATTTTACTCTCGTATTCTGTGAGAACGTGGTCATAAACCCGGTCGAGCCGACCTATTCCTGCTACAACCATTATTTAACTGCAGAACGGCCCTAATACTTATAATTACTATGGTAAAATCTCCTATAAGTAGCAATCTGGAGGGGTTTCTATGTTCAAGAATGGAATTTAATGATGATAGACTTGATTGTATGATCTTCTCTATGGTATTAGGTTAATCCTGTTATGATATTTGTATGTATATTATGTTATAAATTAAGGAATAACTAAATTTCAAAACATTCAATAAAGATCAAAGAAAATAAATAAAACACTAAGAATACTTTAGTGGCACTAAAACTATGCTCAACTTATTGTAAGCACACGCACTCTCGCACACATTATGTGCATCTAAATTAACTAACAACTAACGACATCGTTTGATCCATTTCCAGTTTATTTTCCTTTCCCGCCTATTACGACACCCATTAGACAACGTTAGTGGATATTCTTACACAAAAACTACACGGTCAATAATAATCTATTAACTAAAATATTTAAAAATCAAATTAAACTAATTTCTTATAATTACGCAAACATTTAAATAAAACTAATTATTACGGATTTAATCGCGTATATTATACATAATATATGACATATTTTATAATTTCGACGTTTCGAGCACCTTACAACACCCATGACCACGGGGAACTGAGGTGTTCCACGACCTAATGTTATAGTTAACCATATCTATTTCCAGATTAAAAAATTATTTCCTAAAAATCTTCATATCCATATAAAATTCAGCTATGCCAAATCGCACCCTGCTCCGTTCGCACAATATGCTTAGGAAGGATAAAAAGTTTTCCCTTAACTAAATTTGATTTCAATTAAATTTTTTTTGGATTGCCACTCTTATATCGACTTAGAAATATCACACTTTACAGTACTAGCGTACGAAGAACTTTAGAATATTTTAGAGAACTTTTTGTCGGTTGTCGATTCTTCGAGTTATGTAGCCGGCCCATGCCACTTTAGCTTATCGCTTCATTGGGCAATTACGATACTATAAGAAAATACTCACCGAATATCCATGTAGGATCCTGTATATCTTTCTATTTCAGACATGTACAATAATTAGTTATATTTATTAAGCATATAGACCATTCATATAATAAATTAACTAACAGTAAAATTACGTCAATTTGCGCACATAACTAACTTTCATATATCATGCTGGTGTAAGTGAGCCAGATGTTTTAATTAATTTACTAAATTTCCATCCATTACAGCCTACAAAACTTCACTGCTAAATAGACCTTCCCAACAGATTACCTCGTAGGAGGGATTTTGCCACAGGTGCCACGCTTGACAGGCAGATTTTTATAAAAATGTGCTGCTTTCTGGAAGACACTCTGCCGATCTCTTTTTTTTTACAGTTTTTCGTCACCGAAACACAATAGGGTGATACAAGTCATATAACAAAAATCCTGTGGTCCCCGTTAAACGCGTTTTAAGAATATTCTATATTCAAACGTATAGAAATAAATTTACATCAGAAAACTCGACAATATTTTTTTAATTATTTTTAAAAAAAATGTTGTTTACAAGTTCGTTTGTGGCTTTATTATCTCTTACTAACAAGCGCATTGGTAAAGTGGGGTCATTGGAAATTTTCCTAGTCTTCAGTCAAAGCAGAAAGCAGAAAGAACAAGCCACACGGCTAAGCTAGTTTTACACAAAGAAGATAACAGATATGTCATCATCACCAAATTGCCAATATAGAATACCTTGCTGCGTATTATCAATAAAACCGTATACTTGCCAGTCTTTCATTTAATTTGAAACGTTTTTCACTAATAAATTGGAAAGACAATATCGAGGCACTCGTAACAAGTAAAGCAAGTGAATTCAATTAGCGGCACCACACCAGCGCCGACTCAAGGATCATCTCCATTAAATTAAAAAAATGCTAGAGATACCATTACGATGTAATTCAATTTACAATTAAAAATTTCCTTTCATGTTTCTCAAACATCTCGGATAATTCTTTTATTAATCAACTTCTTTTATTACAACGAAAACAATTTTGAAGACAGCTACTAGTTTGCGTTATTTAATATAAAAAGAATCATAATTTCCGCTTAAAAATTGACGGAGATATCGCGTAACATAAATACAAAAAAAAAAACGGAAAACAAAACAGAATAATAAAAAACTCCGGTTACAGTCCATTTGCCAAGCGTATATTCTGCAGTGGACTTTTGAATGCCGCCATGATAAATGAAATGATATTTGTTTTCGACTATGGTTGAATATTACCTGAAGACATCATTGTTCATTTAAACATTATCCTGGTACAAAACAAGAAAAATTATTTTTCAAATATCTTCAAAAATGAAGCTCATAAAACATTTTTATTTTATTTTATTTTATTTAAGAACTATGACGTGGCTTAATGTATGATGGTTCTAAATTGATATGCGATATTGAAGCTTACGACTAACGTTACAATTGACAGTTTCCTGAGGCTTCAGAATAGATAATTTCCAATATATTTGTACGTAGTAAAATAAACTTTACTTTTTGAACAGCAACGAATATTTTCGTAGAATATATTTTGTATCGGACTCGTCTATCCCACTTGTTTATTTTATACATAAATGATTTACCTGACATATCGAACTACAAAACTACTTTATCCATAACGACTATTAAACATACACAGAACATAAAACGACAATTAATTTAGTAAATAAATAGTTTACTAAAATAATCTACCCATTAGTTTTAAGTAAAACATATATCATTCAGTTTAATAACTTAAGCTCTGAAATTAATATTTAATATAATGGACAACTTCTGTGGAACGCTACTAGTACGTCATTTATAGGTTTAATTATAGACTCAAATCTGAATTGGAAAGAACATATAAATAAAGTGTGTAACAAGATTAAAAGATCTGTATACGCGTTACATAAATTGACAAAAATAGCAAACAAAAATACAGCGATCACAGCGTATTTCGCATATGTAGAATCTGTTATCAGATTGACTGTTAATGGGTAATGGCGCAAACTCTCAAAAGGTATTATTAGCTCAAAAGCGCTGTATTAGAGCTATTAGTATCATCCCAGCAGATACATCATGCAAGCCTTATTTTATGAATTTAATCATACTTCCTCTTTCCTGCCTCTATATATCTGAGGTTGGCAAATTTGTAATGCAAAACAAGCACATATTCTTACAAGCTAAAGATGTACCAAAAACAAATTTACGGAGCCAAAATTAACTAGTAGTACTTGACACAATTTTAAAAAGTAAGCGCTTTCAAAAAAAAATATCTATGCAATGTGCAACACTATTTATAACAAAATACCCTCACATAAGCAATTAGCTAATAACTTTAAAATTTCACTACGACGATGGCTGGTTGAGAAAATATTTTATACACTAAATGAGTTTCTGAATTGTAGTGACTCAGTAGTTTTATCGTAATTAAAACCGATGCATTAATTAATTAATTTATTTATAAAGATGATGTTTGAGTTATTTGTATAGATTAAATTTAGTAATTAATTATATTAAAAAAGTAGGATGCCAAACATCTGAATCTCCCCAGTGACCATCGGTGCTGTAAAGACCAGAAATGTCGAGAATTAAATAAAAGTTAATTAAACTCGATAAAATAAGTATAAGTAGTTTATTCATGCAATTTAAATGTCACACAACTTTTAAATCAATTGAAGAAAGTTGTAAATTTCAATAGCTATGATTAAGGGAAATAAAGAAATGACGAAGGAAAGAACTGTTTATTTGATACACACATTTTAAACAAAGATACATACAAACCTAAGGGGGCAAAAATATGCACGCAACAGTCTTAAACTGGTTACGAATTAAAAATTTGGTGCAGTACACATACATCATGCATCATTAAATAATAATGAAAAAAATTGTGACATCAATCATCAGTTCTCGAGCTCAGCAAAATGTTGCAAAAGCAACGCTAGTTTTCAGTTGGAGCCTTGTAAATTCACTGAGAAATTGGTGTTTGATCCTCAATATCACAGTTCAAACTGCGAAGTATACTCAGTTCATAAGTACGAGTAGAGTACGAGTAGTGTTAACACGCATAGATAATACACACATACAATGAGAAATCTCGATCACGGGTTTAAATGAAACTGCTTTTAACGGGCTCTATCGCGTATATTTAAGCAAGTTTTACATAAAAACAAGCTTTGGGTGACGCGTATATGCGTTCACTTTGACGCATACGTCACAGCCGAGCGTGTGCTTGCTGTACTGTCATATGTGTATGAGCTGTCACTGACAAGATTGACTACATCTTGAAGCGTGCTTAAATAAAAACATACTTCAAGCAGCCGAAGTAGATAAGTCAATTCTTACCATCAGTAAAGTGTAATGTCCCTCTGCAAGATGCAGGAGCTTACAAGCTTGATTGTGAATGACACATAACAAACACGCAGTCTTTGAACACACATCAAATTTAATAGGCCACAAAACACCGATTCCTTCAAAGGCAAGGCTACGCAAGGCTATTGGACTGGGTGCTACGATCTGCTTGAGATCCTATAATTGATAAAATTAAATCCCAACTCAAGCACTAAACTGCAAGACTTCAATATACTATTTAATTAATATTCAATTAATAATTTTAATCTCGAGGTAGATTTGGTTGACTATGACATAGGGACGTCGAATACCTTAATACCCTCTCTAACCATGGCTGCTGAAAAGTTTTCGAAACGTCGGGAATATAAAATAAGTTAATATACGCGATAAAATCCGTAAAACTAATGATTTCTTATGTTTACGCGAACACTACATATTGAAAAAATACTAGTTTTTACGGATTTTATCGCGTATATTTAACTATAAATACCCGACGTTTCGAGCGCTTTACAGCACCCATGGTCACGGGGCGGACTGAGATGTTCAACGTCCAAATGTCATAGTTAACAGCGGTTACCATAGATAGAAATTTAACTTTTGTTCGGATCTACACAGTTAGCTACCGTGGGTAAATCTTTGTTTCGGAGAGCACGGATCTGTGACAGTAAACACCTGGCTGCCGAGCTCCACCATGACAAGCAAGTTTTGCATGACAACAAGCTTCGGGTCCCGCGCCTACGTCACAGTGAACGAGCGAACACAGCCCACTGCCATATGTTAGAGGACTCACTGACAATATTGGCTACATCTTGAAGCGTGCTTCCATCAAAACATACTTCAAGCCGAAGAAGATAGGCCAGTTTTTACCATCAGTCAAGTGTAACGTCCCTCTACAAGATGCAGGAGTGTACAAGCTTGATTGTGAATGTGGTCTCTCCTACATGGGACAAACTAAAATATCAATTAAAACCCGCGTTTAAGAACATATAGCTGATGTGAAGAATCGCCGCTCCGGGAAGTCTGCAGTCTGTGAACACGTACCAGATCGCCCCCCGTCACTACATCAGATTTGATAGACCACAAATTCTCGCTAAAGAACACCGATTCCTTCCAAGGATGATTCGCAAGGCTATTGAAATCAAAAAACATCCTAATTTCAATAGAGAAGATGGCTGGGTGCTATAATCTGCTTGGGATCCTGTAATAAATAAAATTAAATCCCAACCCAAGCATACAACTGCAAGACTTCAAGATACCATAAGTTCATACTGTGTAGATCGAAACAAAAGTTTTTTAAACTATTGTAACCGCTGTTAACTATGACATTTGGACGTTGAACATATCAGTCCCCCCCCCCCCCCCCGTGACCATGGGTGCTGTAAAGCGCTCGAAACGTCGGGTATTTATAGTTAAATATACGCGATAAAATCCGTAAAAACTAGTATTATTTCAATCCGTAAAACTAGTTTTTTTTAAATATGTAGTATAATAACTCACTAACGGATGTTTAAATTTTATATAATCGATATATATTTTATAAAGCTTTATTAAATTTGTTCCTTTGACCATTCAACTCAATGGACTCGCCTCGCATGATTATTCCTCTCTGCGCAAGTATTGGATTTAAAAATCTTGTGCGTTTATAAAACAGTTTACGGAATCGATTTGGTCATTACAAGAATCGTTTCTGTCGTTGTTGGTGCTCTTTAAAGAAATGCCGATTTGTGCGGTTAAATAAAAGAAGTCTATACCATATTTAAAAAAGAACATTTATATCTTTAATCTCTTTATTTAAAAAATAAATAATAAGAACTTACCATAATATAGTAATAATTCTTTCGATGAAGGACACCCCAGAGATTAGTTAATTAAAATCCCTTAGAGAAATAATAAAAAAAATAATAAAAATATTCTAATTTAATACGGTTAAAAATATAATTATCCCCTAGACCATGTTCGTACATAGGTGTACGAACATAGGTGCATAGAGTAGCATAGGTGTAGGTGAGGTGTCTTTCTCTATAACCGGACTAAATACAGGAAATATCCTTTTATGATACGTGCATGTGGAACTTTTAACGACATTTCCAATAGCATTAGCATTAGCGTTTAGCGTGCTTAATACCAGTGTTTCTCGAATCAAAAATGTTTTAGCGAAAATATTCTTTTGTTGAGTGCTCTTCTGTTTAATTTTGTTAATTTACTGTATTTGTCTTAATCGATGTTTATCTTTTACCGACTAGAATTATTGTTTATAAATTCATAAAAATAAAATAAAATAAAATATTTAGTTTAGGGCAGTTTTCCAATGTTACTTTTAAGTTTCTATTAATTGTCTCTTTAAAAGATTGCTTAATGGAATTCCTATCTTTTCTAGGACCTGTTTATTTTATTTATTTACCAAAGATGTTTCTGTCAGCGAATCTAGTACTTCTTGCAAACTTGTAACTTCTCTCTTTGAATAATTGTTTTAAAATAGACAATGTGTTCAGTAAGATCAGCCACAAATAAATATTTTATTAATTTATTTATAATTTTATTCCTTTATCTTTATTGTACTAATTAATTAGTTGAGCCACTTTATTTTCGTTTCACAAAAGCTTTTTATTGTAATAATATAAATGTCGATTTTTTAACTAATTTTTTTGTGATGCGGGCTTGTTATTTAAAACATAAGTTCCTCCACTTTTGGTTCTTGGTACTTAGAGCTTATTTATTTCGGATATTCATGTTTAACCATCCCTTTTTAGAAGTCTCTATAATAAGCCACGAAAAAACCGACAGATTGTTGAACTTGGCGAAACTATGAGCGTTCCATGTTGTGTTACTATGGAACCCTAAAAGAACTTACTACGCTGACCAACTCACAGAATACCAGCGTAAAATAGTAGCTTAATGCTGCTGTATTTCATATGGTGAGTGTAGAGAATGGGAGACCCTTTTTATTGGAAGCGAGGCATTCCATCTTAGTCCTCACGGGTGACAACGCATCTGCATTTTGATTTGTAATCGAGGATAGATGTAGATGTCTGTGGGCCGCAGCAACCACTTACCATCAGGTAAACTGTGTGCCTTTTTGTCATCCTATCCTATATAAAAAAAGAAGAAAAAAACTAGAAAAGATGATTTTAATTGTTCGAGTGCATTTTGCTAATGCTTGTGAGTTTTTCTCTTTCTCTTAGAGAAAGTATCGATATAGAATATCAATATGGTAGCATAGTAATTAATTTGTCCGTCATACACTCATAACTTTTTCTATGTTGATGAATTTAACCTACATGTGTGCGTAAAATGTAATAGTGTTGGAGATTTAGATTTGTGTGTGTCATAATGACACAAAATTTTATTGAGTGCTGTCTATGTAGTGTTTCTTCCCCCGCACCAAAAGTGATAGAATGTTTTGTTCGTAGCATTAGGCGCATTACTCGTCCATTGGGTTGAATGGTCTAATATTTAATGATTTCTTAAATTTACGCGAACACTACACATTGAATAAAACTATTATTTACGGATTTTATCGCGTTTAATTACTTTAATTATTTTATTTATTATCCCGACGTTTCGGGTGCTTTACAGCACCCATGGTCACGGGGGGGGACTGAGATGTTTGACGTCCCAAAGTCATTGTTAGCCCGGCTACCTTCAGTTTTTGAATATTAATTTTTGGTCCAAAAATTAATATTCAAAAAACTGAAGGTCCAAAAAATTAATATTCAAAAACTGAAGGTAGCCGGGCTAACAATGACATTGGGACGTCAAACATCTCAGTCCCCCCGCGACCATGGGTGCTGTAAAGCACCCGAAACGTCGGGATAATAATAAAAATAAATTAAAGTAATTAAACGCGATAAAATCCGTAAATAATAGTTTTATTCAATGGTCTAATATTTGTTCATAAAAAAAAAATGAGAATGTGTTCACTCGATGAAAAAAAAATAGATAGACCTGTTTAGATTTAAATAAAACTAGTTTTTATACATGTCATTGCGTATATTAACTTATTGTATATTCCCGATGTTGCGAATACTTTAAGCACCCATCGTCACAGTAAACCAATTACGCAAAATGTCAGGAAAAAGACAAGTATCATATAAATGTGTAGTGTTTGTGTAAATGTAAAAAAAAGCATTAGACTGGTGTAGATTAATGACGGTTATTGGAAAATTGCAAAATTACAGTATTGCATAAATAAAATGTTAGTTGAATTCGCATTAAATTCTTCGACCAATCTAGTTTTCGTCCTCGCACGTCTACTTTGTGGAATCGTTTACCACTGGTGATTTTTCTGGGCTTATACCACTAAGGTACCTTAAGGAACGAACTTACCCTTTTTTAAAAGGCTGGCTAAAAATTAAATTATAAAACTTTACTTTTTTATACAATTCTAATATGTTGAATTGAAATTATTTTAAAACATTACACAAACATTTACAAACATTACATAAACATGTTGCATCGGGGAAAACAAAAAAGGTACGGAGGAAATAATGCGTACACACCGAGGCGGCTTTTGTTGTCTCTGTATGTAGATTCTGTTAAAACAAAAGCACTGCTTGAAAACCAATTTACACCTGCATACAGCAGCATACAGCCGCAGTCACGCACACCTCCAATATGCTAAATCAACAAGAACAGCCTCCACAAGTGAAGGGGATCAGGCCTTTGTAACTTTTGATTGAAAATCCGGGAACTAATTAAGAATAAGTGGTATGCAATGTTAAACACAAAAGACGGAATTAAATGTTATATTTCTCCACAAAAGCTAAAGCACGAAAATTTTTTTTTGTTCCGAATACGCATTAGTGCGGAAGTACGGAGTTTTTTGAATGACAAGCAGTACATTGTTGTATTAAACTCAGATTTCTTTTATCTGAACATTCAAAAATAAAATAATATTTAATAACCATATGACTAATCTTAATGTACGAGTATAACTCACACTGAAAAGAAGCGTAACTTAGTTCGAAGCGGAGTTACTCACTGTCAGACGGGGCTCCCGGATTGAGGCCGCAATTTTTTACAATTTTTTTATTAAAAACTAAAAAACCTTATTATTGAAAGAGTTCAGTTACTCATCTAACCCCTATAATGTTGCATGTTCATTCATGGTGTAGGAATAACCACAACTCCATATCGTCCCCTGGGTATCGTAATAGTCGAGAGAGGGAAATAAACTAGAAGGTGGGCAGCAGCGTCTTCCTAATGCCAACTAGAAAATAAAAACCTGCGACCCGCTATCTCTTTCCTGGGGCAATATACATCGGGGATTCCTACGTTTAACAGTTTATGTTTAACAGGGCTGTTGCCGCGTAGGACCGCTAGAGCCGATAAAGCCCCTCCACATTTATTTTAGAAACTATTCTAAAAATATAAGTGTTCCATATGCTATGCATTTATTTATTTATTTACACTTTCTTGTAATAATATTTTAAAATGAATAAAAGGAAAGAAAGAAACTATTTTGTGCTCTTACTCACCATACCTTTACTTTTACCAATTTCAGTGCTACAATGTCCGTATGTTCAAAAGTCTAACTTAAATAGTCCTTTATCAGATTTGTTCTCCTCTACTGACTAGAAGTCCGTCCGGGAAGGTATCATCGCTCTCACGTATTTCTGCCGCCATATAGAGCTGTTATGTATAGGTCTGAAGGGAAAGCCAGTATAATACAAGCTATGAGATATTCTATCTCAATCCACATAAGAGATAACGATTTTTGGTAATATCCCGTAACACACACTACAAAAAAAAACACTTGCATTGAGATACTCATGTTTTGAGTCGGCTAACAGCAATAAAACGGTGAGGTTAATCTGTTGTTAACAATTTAAGAAAGAATGTTTGTATTGAAAATTTGTTTAAAAATCTATAATAAAGAATTAAGGTTAAAAAAATTCTTTAAAACTAAAGTAAGACTTAAAAAATCTATGTAAGTGACCTGTTGCCTTAAAAAGTCTTATGATGTCACACGTACTACAAAGAAAAGTACTTTAAAACAGGATTTGTACGAAATACACTTCGATTATATACTTGTCTATATAATCAAAGACGAAGACACGACCTGACTTGGTAGAGGCAATATACAATTTATAAGAAACGCCGCACCCCGCCACGGGACCTTCCACCTTGCCTAATTCACTACAATAGCTAACATCGCGTGAAGTGAGGAATGATCGTTCTTTCCTACGAAACTCACCTGCTTTCACGTAAGAGCGATTTTGAGTTTATATCTTATCTATTTAGCACATTATATAAAGTCTGGGACACTTGAGTTGAGTGAATCCTCTTTAAATCTATGTGATGTTATTTGCAGCGTGCAGTCTACAAAATTGCTATCATTTCGCCCCGCTGCAGTTGCAGGAATACGACAGTTTGCAATAAAGTGAAATTGTCGTCTACTAACATTACTCCGAACAATTTTCTTTTGAAAGGGTATTATTTGATGATATCGAATGCGCACGACTTTACTCGTGTTATATTTATTTTATAAATGATCTTAATCCCTAATCTTAATTAATTAATTCAGAACAGCCTTCCAAAGTTCACAGCCGTACATACGTGTCCCCATAGATAGAAGGGGGATATTAAACAACAAATTCTCCCGCTTTTACCGGTACGACCAGGTTGATTTCAAATTTTTACTGTTATCTTAACGTTAAAGTAACGCAATAAGTATGCAATTTAATTTTCTCGAAACTGGGCGGTGCATAAAATCGTGATTATGGCAAGTAATAGCTACAAATTCGTATGTACAATTTTAGGATTTCTGCTGACTGTCACTTGCAGATTTATTGGGCTGACCATCTGGCCCAAAAATGTGTTAGATTTATTGTCCACAAGTCTCTCGTTTACATAGACATAAAAAGACGATGTGCTGAGAAAGTGGAACTTTGAGATTGGAGAACGGAACGGAAGAGAGCATTATGTGACTGACTTTATGAAGAGGAAAGGCCTCCATATGATGAAATTATTCCTCGAATAGCGGTCTAACTCATATGGACTTGGATTAGCTCCATCAGTCCTATGAAAAAGAGATTGACTTCATTCACGAAGACTTAACGGCAACTATTCAGTGATGTCGCTAGATTGAGAACCGGCAGCGACCACCGAATTTTAACATCAAAGAGGCACATTTTAAAAGAGAAACAGCTTAAAGAAATCAATTGTCCAACCTCCTCTTGTCTAATCTAGAATCTGAAATCTAGAATGAAATTTCTTGATAGAAAATCTAACTAGCTTTGAAGAAAATTGGGCATGTTTGACAATCTCAATCAGAGCTGATGTATACGCGCAAAAGAAGAAACAAAGATAAACTATTCTTAGCTAAAAACAATTTATTAAAGTTTACAGGAAAAAACATTTTTAAGGCATACTTTTATTGAAATGCATTAAAAACAAGAAAATCAAATTTAAATGAATTCTTATTCTTCTCAGTAAACCCTTTCATAGGGGGACTACACAAAAAGAACTAGTCCGCCATTTTGAGTGGTCCGCCATATTGGTTACAGAGTGACGACCATCGATATATATGTACTACGCACTAGATTTCGCATTTCGATCACTCACTATGTTCAACTGAACTGTACTGCAATCCATACACCTATTATTGTGGCTTCGATATTCATGCAGTGCGAAGCGGCGCTAATAATAAGAAAATGAAATTAGCGCATATGCAAAATAAACGAAAATTAAAGGTAGTAGTAAGTAGGAAAACGAAAAAAATCGATAACCGAGACTAACTTCGAAACCATGTGAGCAAATTGCTCGAAGAGGGGAGGGTCAAGAGTACTCGGATACCTAGACGTGCATGTATGAAGAAGTTAATGAACCTGAAAGAAGCGAAAGAGGTATGTAAGGATCGTGACACTTGGCGATCTGTTCTCTCTGGCTACCCCGTTAGGGATTGTGCGTGAAGATAAGTAAGTATTATGACAATTTTCGCGCGTCTATATCAACTACGCATGCGCGACTTTACTATTTCCCGAGAATGCGCGGGTACAGAGTAGTGCACATTTTTTGTTTGGAATAGCTTCTCTGGTACGTATTTACATATAACTCAATGGTGACGACATTTTAATATTATTTTATTTATTATTTTTCCTTATTCTCAGCAAACCCTTTCATTTAATATCCGCAATATGGGGGCTCATAATAAAAACATAGTTGCTATCTTTGAATGCCCACCATATTGGATTTGGTGTAATGTAATTTTAATTATATATAATATCCTTCTCAGCAAAATCTTTTATTTGATATCCATGTCATGGGAGCGCATAGAAAATATCTAGTTAGCCAACTTGGGTGGTATGCCATATTGGATTTGGAAAGATGTTACTTTGCTTATCATACATTGCCATCCAAACTAGACATGTATGCAAAATTTCAGCTCAGTCGGTCGATGAAAACTGCTATAAAATTCAGTTTCAGAGTCAGAGTCAGATTTGACCATTACAAAGTAATAACCTTGAATCCTTACGTATAATAACTTTAAAATAACTAGAATAGACATGAAATAATTAAGGTAAGCAACTTATGTCGTAATAAGTTTTATAGCTTATTAATAAAGAACTGAAAAATTAATAACTTTTGACAATTTAAGAAACTACTGAAGTAAACTAGTCCTAATTATTGATGATGTGAATTTCTTAATATTTTTATGACTATGATTAGAAATAGCGAGATCGACATTACTGTATATTCTTTAATAAAATTGGATGTGGTTTATACTTAGCTCGTTTTTGCTTTTTATCTACATTAATGACTTACTATAATTATTTCTGAAGCTTAAAAAATTGTATTTTTCGAAACTTAATGGATATTTAAGATGTATACATAAGTATACATACAGTTATTGTTACAAGTTTTCATAGGATTGCAAATGCCATTTTATTGAAAAAAAAACTTATTCAGAATTCCACTAGAGCCTTTATAGCCTATCAAAAGTCCATTGCTAAACATGGACCATCCTTATAAAGTAATATATTCGCCATAGTTGCCACGATTGCCAAACAATGATTGGCAATAGCAGATTTTTATATCTTTAGTTCTTAAGTGGTTGTCTCGTACCGAGATCAATATGTGGTAAGACATTTATAGTCAATAGATGCCGATAGATAAGGACCGTGATATTCTTTCGGCAAGACTACGTACAGCGGTCGACTTGTGATGCTAATTATGATGAATATAGCTGCTGGTTATCTATGTTGCAACCCCAGTTACGTAAGATCATCAAATTGCCACTTCAATATTAACATTACTAATAAGTGCTAAGGTAAATATTTCCAAAAGAATCACAACGCATGGTGAATTTTTTGTAGGAAATGTATTATGATTTCTTAAATTTACGCGAACACTACACATTGAATAAAACTATTTATACGGATTTTATCGCTTTTAATTAACTTGTTTTTAATTTCCAACATTTCAGGTGGTTTACTGCACACATAGTCCATGTCATGGTCATGGTCATACAACACCTATGGTCCTTTACAGTCCCCCTCGTGACCTTGGGTGCTGTACTCGTAAAATACCCGAAACGCCGGGAATTAAAACAAGTTAATTAAAAGCGATAAAATCCGTATAAATAGTTTTATTCAATAAAATGTGCGTATTCTAAAATTCTATGCTCAAAATAACCAGTGAATCCACTGCAACTGCCACTAAAGCCCAAAGCAACGGTAAATACAAACTTCATCATCATCATTCGGCAGTACCATAGGCCACATACACACCTTGCGGCAGATTATACAGAAGACCAAAGAGTACAATCTGCCACTTTGTCTGACGAATGTGGACTATGATAAAGCCTTTGATTCCGTCGAAATTTTGGCGGTGCTACAGTCTCTTCAGCGTTGCTAGGTTGACTGTCGGTATATCGAAGTGCTGAAGTGTTTGTACAGTAGGGCTACGATGGCTATCCGAGTGCAGAACCAGAGTTCAAAACCTATCCAACTGCGGATAGGTGTAAGACTGGGTGACTTTATATCCCCGAAACTCTTCACCGCTGCATTGGAAGACGTTTTCAAGCTACTGGACTGGAAAGGATACGGTATTAACATCAACGGCAAGTACATCACTCAGCATCGATTTGCCGACGATATAGTCCTTATGGCAGAATCGCTGGAGGACCTAAGCACTATGCAATGACCTCAATGGTGTCTCCCAAGGGATAGGTCTTAGGACATGGACAAAACAAAACTCATGTCACACCTATGCCGGTAGTTGTTGGAAGCACTATGCTCGAAGTTGTTGACGAGTACCCTTACCTGGGTCAAATAGTCCGACTAGGTAAGTACAACTTCGACTGCGATGTTTCAACTTGGCTGGGCAGTGTTCGGGAAATTACGACACATCTTCTCGTCAGGTGTATCTCAAACTCTGAAAACTAGTACAACTACAACTACTTGTACAACCAGTGCGTGTTGCCAGTGATGGCTTACGGAACTGAGACGTGGTCCTTCACTGCTGGCCGTATGAGGACGCTCAAGGTAGCTCAGCGAGCTATAAAAAGGACTATGCTCGGGGTTTCTCTGCGTGATAAACTCAGAAATGAGAATATCCGTAGTATAACCAGAGTGACCGACATAGCCCAACGGATTAGTAAGCGGCAATGGGCCGGCCATATAGCTCAAAGAAGCGATAACTGATGGGGAAAATAGGTTCTCGAGTGGCAGCCTCGTACTGGTAGGCATAGTGAAGGCGACCACCCACTAGATGGAGTGACGATCAGGTAAGACATGCAGGAAATTGATGGATGCAGGTAGCTCGGGAGCGTGCTTTGTGGCATTATTTGGGGGAGGCCTATGTTCAGCAGTTGACTTGTGAAGGGCTGTAATGATGATGATAATGATGATGATGAGGCAATCTATTAGGAAGATTATGTACAGCAGTAGAATTTTCTCGGCTGTAAAGAGTACAACAAGGCCACTGCTGAACATAATCCACTTCCAAGGAATGTCACAAAATAATATTTTTATATCAAGATCAAAAATGTTCGAATGTTGAAATTCTAGTTCATTGTTCTCTGAAAAATGTTTCCTTTACTTGTAATAATATATTAAAATATTCTCAATATTTCTAAGCTGACTCACTAACATAAGGAATGACAGATATATTGCAATACTTTCTATAGTGATCTCGCCAACTCCGCCCGTCGCGAGAAAGCAATATTTTCATTTTTTGCGATCTAGCACTGCGTACATTTACACGCAATAAAAAAATTATTGCTTTGTTTTCGTCTCTGATGTGGAAGTTCTTGTAGAGCACATCATATTCAACATATGCCTACCGGGACTTTACATACCATCAGGAAGTCACGTACCATACAGCACCGCTAAATTACAGGTCTTTAAAGATGTGACTCGATTCACTTACGTGACTTAAGAATATTCAACATATGCCATCGTTGCTGTAGGAAAAGCTATTCATCTCCTTCCACTGCAACTCTCCCTTAGCTGTAAGTCACGCGACAGTGTCATATATGTATACATTTTTTGTAAAGGTCTATTTTTATGACGTAACGAAACTCTACGAACAGATAAAAGTAATGCCAGGATTGGTCTAGGCCATATTTTATCCCAAGATCTTGGACAGATTAAAAAAATCAAAAATGTATGAAATAAAATGGTCTTAATCATCTTAAATTTATATATCGTCAGATTAATAGATCCTACACAGACAAAGCCGTGTAGGATTGCTATGAAATATATTTAATTTTAGTTTTTCTTTACGGAAGTCAGTCTGTTGGAAGCAGGATTCCCACGTGTCCCTACAAATTTATTAATGTACCTGCTTGTTGACAGATCAATTCTATTTTTTTGTATATTTTATTTTGATATTATGAAGAAAAATAAGAACTGTCATACCCGGGTCTGATCAGTTTACTATGTGGTATTCAAAAACATTTTATCTTCTAGTACGAGTTTTAAAGAGTCTGTAAAATATTTACTTTCCATCAAAAATTAATTTCTAAACAGAAAACTTAGTTTTAAATCGTTTAATAATTAAAGTAATCATGTAATTCATTCTAATTACCAAGCTACACAAAATACCTGTATTTTACAGCATAAGAATACTAATAAAGAGTAAAGGGAAATAGAGTAAATGGGGCCCTGCACTCTATTGTGAAGAGTCAAAATGTGTCAAATAAGGCACGTATGGCAATTCACAACGCTGTGTTGGTCCCTACTTTAACGTATGGTAGTGAAAGTTAGGTGTGGCAGAAGAAGCACGAGAGTAGAATAAACGCAGTAGAAATGCGGTCGTTAAAGAGTATGTTAGGGCTGAATCTGAACAACAGGGTAAAAAATTGTGTGATAAGAGATGAGTGTGGTTTGCAAGATGATGTTGTGACTAGGATTAAGAAAGGAATGCTTCGGTGGTTTGGTCATGTGGAAAGAATGAATGAGGAAAGAGTGACAAAGAAAATTTATGATGCAAAAGTGAATGGCAGAGTCGGAAAGGGACGTCCTAGGCGAAAATTTATCGACCAAATTGGTGATTTATTGAAAACGGGCCAAATTAGGAGTACCCGACGAGCATGTATGCGTAGGTGTATGGATGTGAAGGAGGCGAGAGAGGTGTGTCATGATCGTGCCAAATGGAAGTCTGTAGTCTCTGCCTACCCCTCTGGGTGACAGGCGTGAGTGTTTATGTTTATGTATGTATGTATGTATGTAAGAATACTAATAAATTTCGTTTGACTCTTTTTCGTTTGTAAAAATAATGTAAAGCGACTTTCAATTTGTTTACGAATTTCTTAACAATATCAGCGGTTTTACTTTACAAGGCGCTTGTTTTACAAAGGACTACAGTTTTTTAAGCTTTACTTATAATGACGCTAAATAGACTTCATGTATACCGTAGTATAATTTTAAAATAATTTATACATTATTTTTTAAATAATACTGGTTTTTACGGATTTTATCGCGTATATTAAGTATTTTATATTCTCGGCGTTTTGACTACTTTACAGCACTCATATTCACGGCTGAGGTGTTCAACGTCCAGATGTCATAGTTAAACGCGGTTACTCACAGATTAAAATCATTATTTTTGTTCCGATCTACACAGTATGAACTTATAGTATTTTCAAGTCTTGCAGATGTATGCTTGGGTTAGGATATAATTATTAATATATAGGATACCAAGCAGATGGCGGCACCCAGTCATCTTCTTCATTGAAATTAGGATGTTTTTTGACTTCAATAGCCTCGCGAATCATCCTTGGAAGAAATCGGTGTTCTTTTACGAGCACTTGTGGTCTGTCAAATCTGATGTAGTGACGGGGCCCAACCTGGACGTGTTTACTGAGACTGCAGACTTCCCGCATTATTTTATAATCATCGATTACTTATATAAGCTATATGTTATTTAACGCGGGATTTTAATTAATCTTTTAGTTTGTTCTATTTAAGGGAGACCACATTCATAACCATGCTTGTACTCTACACTCCTGCCTCTTGCAGAAGTATACCACACTTGACTGATGGTAAAAACTGACCATCCTTTTCAACGGCTTGAAGTATGTTTAATGGAAGCGCGCTGCAAGATGTGTCAATTTTGTCAGTGACTGTTCTGACATATGGTAATTCAGCAAGTACACGCTCAACTGTGGCCGGCTACATTTGTTCATTGCGACGTAGGCGCGGGATCCGAAGTTTGTCATACAAAATTTGCTTGACGCTGTAACGTCCCTCTCTTTTATTTATATATTATTATTATTTCCGCTTTATATAAAATTATTATCTATATGTGACCAGGATAATAATTTGTTTTGATCTTTCCAAATGATCTTTCTAAAGGTTTAGTAATAGGCCGTTTGTAATATGTATGACGTGATCGTCTTTGTTAGGACTCTTATTTACGTTGTTTTTGTTTAGTAACTTCGTTCTTTTAGGTGTCTTTTGGAAGAATGAATATTTGCTACAGCAATTTAAGGCTATTAGTGGTGCCTTATATGCTAAGTGAACCCCGTTCATGAAGACATAGTAGTGAACATAATAGTATTGTGTAGTCAACGTCAACGTCAAACGTGCCGTGCAACATATCTGTGTTAAAAATTTATTTTTTAATTCTAAAAGTTCAAAATAACTACCAAAAGTAATACAGAAAGATTTTTTAATCTACAATAATTCAATAATTATGTGTCGTTAGTATTCAGCAAGGTTCTAGCGTAATTCTGAAGATGATCTGGTGTTAGCGCAGTAACTTTGAATTTTAACTTTATCTAATATTTCAAAGTGAAATATATATCTCATATTGCGTAATAAAAGCTAACAGTATGTAATCAGTGTTTCTAATTAAAAAAATAACTTTAAAAGTTAATCCAGTGAGCATTTCTAAAATACAATAATTTGTGATTACTCACGACCTATCGATGACTTTTGTTTGTGTACTACCGACAGACTGTTAATACTTGTTGCTATACTCTAAATATATTGATATTTTAGCAAACTGTACTAACATTACCGTGGCGCAGATAGTATAACGACGTCCAAACTGCAGTGACATGCGATTGATCACAATGCCAGAGAGTTTTTGTCATTTCTACAAACTTCAAATTTAAGTAACTAAATTGTAACAGAAATTGCGTCTGCTATGAATTCTAAAATTTTCGCCAGATGCAGGAATACTTTACCCAAAAAGGAACTTTTTAGTTCTTGATTTGTAAATTGGAATATGACTGGGAATGCGCAAACATACGTATCAGATACTTTAATCAAATGGACCAGCAAAAGAAAAATAATTGGACTGGAAGAGATGAAATCTGCAATTGAAGAAAAATCCGCTATTATTAACAACTTAAAAAAAGAAAATACTCAATTTTAAGCATCTCAAGGACCTTAAAACCCGGTTAAATTGTCCCATCGTCGAATCGCATATGAGAGAATGCAACATCGAAGTAAATGGTTTTCCCCAAAATAAAGCGAAAATTTTTGCAAATACTATTGTGCAGTTAGGACAAGCTGTTGAAAATTCGTTGTCAGTAGATGACATCCAATATGTTACCCGAGTTGCTAAGTTGAATAAAAATGCCAACGAGACACGTTCTGTCATTGTTAGGCTTCGTACCATGTAACACAGAGATGCTCTCCTGGTGGCTGTTGATTTATTTAATAAGAAAAATCCTGATTATAAACTAAACTCTCACCATCTACGAATTGGAGGATCTAGGGTCCCAATATATGTCTCAGAACATTTAACTTCGGGAAATAAATCCCTTCTTGCCACAGCGCGCATAAAATCCAAAGAAATGAAATATCGCTTCATATGGATTAGGAATGCAAAAATTAACGTACACAAAGACGAATTTAATCAAGCAATAATAATAAAAAATGAACGTAGTCTTAAGCTCATAATATAAATTAAGAAAATATAAAATGATACGGCCCCGAAATTTTTACAGTGTTAGAAGTATGTTATCAGAACGTGCGATATTTGAGAACTAAGACCTATGATGTGCTTAAGAATATTTTGATTTCAAATTATAAAATTATTATAATTACTGAGACTTGGTTATGTTGTTTATAGAAAAGATCATGCGTCTAGACGCATCCAAAAAGGTGGAGGTGTTCTCATTGCTATTTCACGTGAGATCTTATCTTCTCATAATGTAAATTGGGAAACTGATGAATAAAATATGAGGGTAGTGCTAAAATTCAATACCAACTATGTCACAAAAGTATTGGACTTTGTGAAGTCCATTTGCCACCACCAGTAAAACTAAAAAGCCTAAATAAATTTTAACTGGATATTGCTCACCACGTTGATGACTTAGTTGTTAGAGGTGACTTTAATATGGGTTTTATTGAGTGGTCTGCTGGTGAAAAATGTTCATACATGACCCCATGTAATTATAGAAATGCTCTAGGACACCCATATATTTGACTTTATGTCTATTAATAATTTATACCAATATAACTTAAGCAACTATGACGGTAGACTTTTGAACTTAGTGCTAAGTAATTTATCAAAGATTATAGTTACAAAGCCTCCTGAAATACTTAGTAAATTAGATTCATACCATCCTGATTTGTTAATAAGTATAGAAGACGGTCATATCTCCTTCCTTCGTTCCAAAAATCGTATAGATTATACTTCTTTAAGGTTGATAATAAAAATATTATTGATAAAAATAAAAATATTGATTGGTTGCATCAATTTTCTGAATGCAAAGATGTCAATGCTATGGTCAAAGTATTTTATAATCGTCTCTTTGAAGTCATCGATTTATCAGTATCTAAACGTAAGACTATTTCCTAATTGGTTCAATCATAGCTTGGTTAAGTTATTATCAGAGTAATAAAAACTTTACAAAAAATATCGTAAATATAATAACCTTATAGATCACTTATAATTTGAAATACTTCGCAGTCAGTGTCAAAAACTCTTTGTTTCATGTTTTAATAATTTTAAACATAATACAGAATCTGATACTTCAAAAAATCCAAAACACTTTTGTAAATACATAAAACATAAAAAGAAAGGTGAGTCAACTCCACCCGCGTCAATGAAATTGCATAACAAGGTTGCAAACTCTGGAACGAAAATAGCCAATCTATTTGTAAGCCATTTCGCATCCGTTTACACCAAAACAACTAACAACAAAGCTTTATACCAAACAGCAATATTACACATTTGAGTAAATTGAAGATTAATGAAACAGATGTCGTAAAAAAATTAAACCTTTATATACTCAAAAGGATTCGGGTTCAGAGAGGGAGGGACACCACCATTTTTGTTAAACGTTGCGGCCCAAAACATCGCTTTTCCATGGACCCTTATTTTTAATCGTTCCCTGAAGATGGTATCTTCCCTGAAGAATGGAAAAAGGCACGAATGGTCCCAGTTTTTAAAAAGGGTGATCGCATGGATATAATATATTATCTCCCTATATCAACTTTTTCTTGCTTTTTCAAACTATTTGAAAGTCTTGTGCACCCAGTTCGTGCCATGCACCTTGATAATTTTCTTACAAGCTCGCAGTATTGATTAAGAAGTGGATTGCTAGTTTAAACTAATTTGTGTAATTTTACTTCTGATATTTTAAAAGAAGTAGACAAGGGCCAAGAAATTGAGCCGTATATACAGACTTTAGCAGTGAATTCGACAAGGTTGACCACAAGCAACTCATTAACAAACTTTTTCTGTATAGTATTGATACTTCCTTGATTGGATTGTTTAGATCTTTTTTGAATAATTATCTCAAATTGTTGTTTTCAATGATTTTGAATCCAAAAAGTATTAAGCTCAATCCAAGGTTCGCATCTCGGTCTTCTATTATTCTTGGCTTTTATTAAGGACATCACCTCTGTAATCAAAAATTTTCGTTGCTCGATGTTTGCCAATGATTTAAAAATTTATAAACTAATAAAATCAGTGGAGGATATAAAACTCATACAGGAAGATCTGAATCAAATATCCCACTGACACATGACGTCAATAGTATGACACTCAATGCTAAAAAATGCTTCCATGTAAAATACTACTCCAGTTACTTAATTGTTAATGTAGTTTTGCAAGAGATTAAAGATTTAGGAGTAACTATTGACAGAAAACTAACCTTTAAATCTCATATAAACATTATTTTTAATAAAGCCGCGAAGTTATTAGGATTTATTAAGCGCAATAAGAAGGGATTTTCATCTGTGACTAAAATTTCTTTTGCTTTTAAGAAGTCTCCTTGAATCCGCTAGTGTCATATGGAATCCATCTTCTAGTGTGCACTCCCAACGCGTTGAAAGTATACAGCACGCATTTACTCAACATCTTGCCTTTCATGCCAGTGGTAACTGACATATGCAGCCTTACTTTCAGCAACTGGATAAGTTTAAAATGATGTCTCCCCGAAATAGACGAGATATTCTAGATTTGTGTTTTCTACATAAAATAGTACATAATAAAACCAAGTGCGGTGACCTTCTTGACCGCATATCATTTGCTGTTTCACGTAAGTATCCCCGTTGTCGCATCCAGAAAATATTTTATAATCCTTTCGCGAAAACTCATCTCGGGAATCATGCTCCTATCGTGCGCATATGTGGAAAATATAACGAATTTTCTAAAATCATACCTGGCATTGACATATTTAACGACTCCTATATTGCATTTAAAATTGAACTTACAAATCATTTATCGTCGAGTTCCTGATATAAATTACATTTTCAATATATTTTATAATTAAATTAAAAATAAACATACTCCTGAAGAGAGTATAATATCTACCATATTCCCTTTTAATAATTAAACCTGTTTTTTATTTTCAGATTTTCTTTTTTAAGTGCTATAACGCTCACTAGTCACGGTTGATTAATGAAACGTCACAAAAATTCCGAATACACAGTTTATTCACATAAGCAGTAACAATACAGGTCCTTAATAAGTAAATAAGTACATAAAACGACGTCTCGCGAAACGCAGCGCGAGCGCGGGAGCGATCGATAACACACATATATCTCAGAGCGAATCGGCTAGCGGACTGCTTGCGGGAGCTAAGGCGTAGCAGGTGCGTGACCCCACGGCAGGGGTATCGTACGAGAGGGGATAGCGAGGCATCGGGTGGCATAGGTAAGTATCTGCGCGCTACATACTCCCCCTTTTGACCAAGAGGGAATATCCCGAATGGTCAAACTAATAGTTAGCCTAGCAGCAATCCTTACGACGAAGACCCCTGCGACGCTTAGGAGCAACCGGCTCCGGACGTTCTTCACCACCTCTGTTATGGTATTTACGCAGATCCAACACATGATACTTACCAACGACTTCACCAGTCTTTTGCGAACTTAGGAGGTAGGTAGTAGGACTCATCTTTTTGGAGATCACATACGGATCATCCTGCTTCGGGATGAATTTAGAAGTGACACCCTTAGCAGCATTACTCAGTACATGTGACTTCATGAGTACGAGATCACCTTCTCCTAATGGATCCGGATCACGGCGATCGGAATCGGCTTGGAACTTTTGAAGATCTTGTTGATGTTCAATGTTCTCCTTAGCTTCCGAGAGAGTGTCAGTAAACTTCAAAAGGTAAGGCGTGATCTGAGGGACTAAGTTCTCCGACTCCATGACCGCCCGTAGATCAGCCTGTACCGATTAAGGAGAACGGAGCTCACGTCCAGAAGTTAAGAAAGCCGGAGTGGTACCTGTAGACACGGTAACTGAGCTATTAAGAGCAAATCGGACGAAAGGCAACACCTCAGACCATTGCATATGGTTACCCTCAACGAGAATGGCGAGGTGAGCTTTAAGGTCCCGATTCTTTCGTTCTACCGGATTCGCTTCCGGGTGATACAAAGGCACCAGGTTCTGTTTCACACCAAGGACAAACAGGGCCTTCTGAATGACATCGGCCACAAATTGGACACCGTTATCGGACATCATCCGAATAGGAAGTCCAAACCTCATAAGATTTCACTAAAAAGAATTTTTGCACAGGTTTCGGCTGTGGCCTCGGATAGAGCGAACAGTTCAACCCACTTACTGGCAGTATCCGCCACTATCAAAATCCACCTTTCACCCTGAGGCCCTTTGGGTAACGGCCCAAAGAGGCGACGTACTCAAATCGGTGATATAGCGTCTGGCCATACAAGTAATTTGAAAAGTAAAATGTAGATAAAAGAGTCACTGCTGGACTTAAATGATATACCAACCTGTATGTACCCAAGATTACCGCTGACTCTGCATACCTGCATGAGCGGCGGTTGGCGAGTCTTGACACTCAAACATAACTTTGCCCACAAACTCTAAGGTACTACCAGCTGAGGCTCAGTATCGGTGTCGTCCACGTACCGGTACAAAACACCTTGTTTTACCAGGCACCCCCTCTCCGACCACCGATGAACTGACAGCTTAAGGATTTTGGCTACTTCTGCATCAGCTGCTGTGCTTCAAGGGTTGATGTAGCATTCCAACGTGGAACATCCACAGACACAGGGCAGACACCACATTCCGGATGACGGCTGAGTGTATCGGCTAGCACATTAGCCTTCCCAGGAGTGTATTCCGTTTGTAGACCAAAGGACTGTAGCTTCAAAGCCCAACGAAGAAGCCTACCACTAGGCGATTTGACAGAAAACAGCCACTTCAGGGGTTGATGATCACTTCTGACCACTACCTGGTGACCATCAATATATCCACGGAATCTTTCCACGGCCCAAACAACTGCTAGCGCCTCCCGCTCCATAGTGGTATAATTTTTCTCTGATGACGTGAGGACACGGCTCGCGTACTCGATTGGGTGTTCGTCCTGCGGGAACTCCCCCTGAAGTAAAGCTGCGCCTAAAGCAAAATCGCTGGCGCCCGTCCTAGGGATGAATGGCTTCAAGTAGTCTGGCTGAACAAGATTGGGTGGTGGTTCTCCGACAACATTAAAAACGTCAGAATACTCACATGATAGATTCGCCAATCTAGACCTTTCCGAGTCTGATAACGCGAAGTCCTCGTCCTCTCGCAACACGTTAAATGCGGCGGCGCACTCAACAAGTTCGCGACAAGTTTCCCATACATACAACAAAGCGTGAAATGTCCGGGGCTGATCAACTGTACGCCAAATCCACTTATCAAAATCAATAACCATCCTAGCCTTTGTTATAAAGTCAATGCCTAACAAAGTATCGTTATTAACGGCATTCGGTAAAATATTGAACTCGATAGTTATATTTAATGAAGCAAATCGAACATTGACCTCCGTGAGTAGCAGATCACTATTCCTAATAGTACCGTCCGCAAGCTTTACCGACATCCGTTCGGTACGAAAGTTTAAACCGATACGTTTCATTAACGCATAAAGTGAACAATTCGCAACACTACGACGCGCGGCGGTATCTAACAACGCGGTACCCGAGTATCCCCCTATACTCACTCGTACGATAGGCCTACCTTGCTCCTTACAATTGGATTTCGAATTCGAGTCACCATTACTAACAAAGACAGACGATAATACATTTTCAACCTTAACATTATCATCAGAAGGTCTACTTTGTAAACATTTAGGACAATTTACTCTAATATGACCTTTTTCGCCACAATTATAACAAACAATACCTGAGTTAGAAGGATGAGATCCTTTACTTAACTTATCACAAGAGTCTTCGACGTGTCCTCGCGTTTTGCAGTAAACACAGAATATCTTTCTCTCACCATCACTATTTTTGCTCACACACTGATCATTACGTGGCACTGGCGCGCGGTCACGTGATGACTGCGAAGCGGAGTCGGGGGCGCGCAGTTGCGGTGCCGTCGAACACGAACCCGAAGTATTATGCTGAGCTCCCTTGCCATGTCTGCGGTTGGGTCTCGCGGATACACCCAGCGGCGACGCCGATGGTTGTGGCAACGCGGGCGGCAGCAGAGTAGCGTTCTCCAACAGCGACTCTTCTATAGCTCGAGATCTTTCAATGAGAGATTCAATGTCATTCACAGTATCTCTCGACAACCGTTTTCTAATTCTCTTATGTAGAAGCCCGTAAATCATATGTAATCTCGCTTCCTCTGGTAACTCATAGGGTAGTTTTGATAACAAGGCTTTTATCTTCACGACAAAAATATCGGCACGCTCCAATCTTTGCTCGGCGGCAAAAATATCTCGGTACAACTTATATACAGGTCGCGGAACTCCGTACATCGAGCGCAGGCGTTACTACTACTGCTCACCTCAAGGGAATGGGGTCCCATGATGAGCGGCTTTCGGCCGCAGCCTTGAGAGTCTCCTCAGATCCTTCCTTCAGCTACCACCCGCATGAGGTCGACACATATGCTTCACCAACCAATACAAAGGCATATATAGCCAAAAGTAAGTTATAAGATAAAAGTAATAATTTGCCATCAGAAAGGATTTGTGTCACTGACGTTGTGTATATGCATTTTCGATCATGTTTGTCTCACCCACCAACAACTTGCCTTCAATCATTCACAGGTGGGAAATTTACAGAGATGTATTATTATGTTGTTATATAAAACTTTAAGGTCAAAATAGCGTCCTAGGCACGCCACTATAATAATCCTTTTCAAGTCCCATTTTTATTAATATAATGCTTTTACTTACTTTCTTTGACTTTCCACACATTTGCTTTATTTCATAGACCTTACCATATTGTATGTCTTTAGGACTTCAGTTTATAATTTTAATGCTTTTGCACTATAACATGAAGTTGAGTATGCTTGTTACACTTAAAATTGCTACCAAACACACTTATCCCGATCCGAAGGATAGACGACGCATCGCTATGCGCTACGACGTCGCCCACAAACGTTATGGGTGTGTGATGGATAAAGGATGGTGGTGAGGATTACAAATTAAATATCTATCTGTTTGGGTATTTTTTCAATACATAGTTCAGTTTTATAATAGAATTCGCATATTATTCCGTTGATGTTGTAAGAGACGACAGAGGAAATTGAACAGTTGGTGGGCAGTGTTTTTTTTTTAATTTTTTGCTTAAACAGCAAAGTAATCATCCGTTCACACATTATTATATTTAACAATAACCCGTTAATGCTATTTCCCACATACATAACGTTTCTCCTAGGTATACATTTTTTTAAACATGTTATTATAACATCATAAGTTGATCGCTTTCTTTTGTAGGAGTGTGCGTAGTCCCGGAATTGACGCTCCGGAAAGTCTACATCAGATATGATAGACCACAAATTCCTGCTGAAGAACACCGATTACTTCCGAGGATGATACGTGAGGCTATTGAAATCAAAAAACATCCTAATTTCAATAGAGAAGATGGGAATTTCAATAGGGAAGTTCCATCCGCTTGGGATCCTATAATCAATAAAATTAAATCCCAACCCAAGTATACAACTGCGAGACTTCAATATACTACAAGCTCATACTGTGTAGATCAAAACAAAAATTAATATTTTTAATCTGTGGGTAACCGCAGTTAACTATGACATCTGGACATTGAACATCTCGGTCCCCCCCACCGTGACCATGGGTGCTGGAAAATGGTCGAGTCGTCGGGTATATAAAAAAGTTAATATACGTGAGACAATCTGTAAAAACTAGTTTTTTTAATGTATAGTATTCTCGTAAATATTAGAAATTATTATGAGGCTCGTGGTTTTAATAAAAAATATAAATTAAATGATAGAATATACTTACTGAAGTCACAAGATGCATCAATGTCAAGTCATTGCAAGAAGTAAAGCGTTGAGACATTACTTTCCTGCCTAATGGTGCTTGAAATTTAAGGATCTTCAACAGTGAGATCAACTTTATGAACACGTCTATAAATTTTCTTTAAAACTGCACAGTTAGCTAGCACGTTTTTCAAGATGTTCAACTTATTTTTAACTTAATAACCTATATAATCTTTGAAAGTGAGGTCGCCGCAACCAAGCTATTACTCCATGTTTTTTAATAATTAAGAGGCTTATTTTTTGCCAAACGAGCACACAGTCCGCCTGATGGTAAGTGGACGCTGTGGACAATATGTGGATGTGTGACATCCACATTTTCAACTTATAAATATCGAAGTTAATATATGGAATGTATAGACCATTTTCTTTTTTGCATATTTTTTACGCATTTGTATTTAAAAAAGAAATACTTGTATTATTTCTTTATTTTTCTATCTACAATTAATCAAATTAGGTTATACTATTAGATTTTTTTTATTAAAACTTACACAAAAAATATTTTTAATCATCCCTATGAAAGTGATGAAAACGTCACCTCCATGTCATGTGCAACATTATTTTATGATACAACAGACTCAAATATAATAAATATATCAATAATAAAAAAAATCATATTATTTTACGATAAAACGTAGAATAAACTTTTTATAAAACTCCAAATAATTAAAACAAAAGTGAAATGTTTTCTAAATACACTTAAAATTTTTGTGCATGGAAGAACTATCATTTCCATGGATAAACTCATTGAACGCAGCCATAATACAATAAATCAGTAAACAAAGTTTCTAAACGAATATAGACAGCAAACACAACGCCCTTTTGAAAACTTTTGACAGTTTTTCATTACTGGGATAATCACTTTGGAATAAAACTTTAAGGTGAGTTTTTTTTTTGAAATTAGCATGCAATTTCTGTCACTTTTGTGGATTACTTATCAAACAGTGTTTATTTAATTAAGGTCTATCGTATATTCTAAAATGATGAACTATTGTAGCCTTTTTCTTAGTGTTTCGTCGTTTTTTTAATTAGTATTTGAGGTTTAGAAAATATGAGAATTATAATAAATAATATCAAAAAATTATAATAAATAATATTAGTCTAAGTTGAATTTTTTTTTATGTATACACATCAAGATACAGAAGCAGTCTTATAGTAATTTCGTATACTTATTCCATAGTTTGCTGAAATATCTTCCAGTAGACCCATAAAGGAAATTATATTGAAATTGCAAATTTAGTGCATACATTAGTACTACTAAAAATAAAAAGAATACATCTATGGAGGTGACATTTTTCCTACGTGGATTACGGTTATTCACGGAAGTGACGTAATTTCCGTGGATATGACAATATTATGATCGCTTTTTTGTAATTTTTAAATTAATATTGGATATAATAACATAAATGGGATAAATTATTAATATATAAATTATTCATAATAAAATATTCCGTAACCCAGACGAAAGAAAAAAGAATGTGAGAGGTGACGTCGGGAAAAAATAAAGTCCAATCCACAAATGTACGTACACGTTAAAGCTAAAGAAAGAAAACGTTATAGAAAGCGAAAAAAGGTAAAAAAAAATCATAGCAATTATCAAATGTCAGAGAGAAAACAAACAAAACAGATAAAAGAATGGCATAAGAGGCAAAAAAAAATGTAGAGATAATATAAAATGCAGGGATAGATTTTTATCCCGTTTGCGAGATGATACACAACTTTCAAGCGATATTGAAAATTATGGTGTTTCAGTTAAGCATTCTCCTACTGTTTCAAGAATATATTCCTCCCCAGTCTCATGTCGACAATCTAACTCTGTCTTAATCCGTCTTTCGTCATCTTACAGAGAGACATCTCCATCTGTGTTGAAAAATTACTTGCCTAGGATACTTGATTCACCAATTGTAGTACAACATCATACCAAAAGAAGGCTGGATTGAAGATTGCAAAACGTAATAGATACATTTTTAGTAAGAAACAGAAACTTTAAGAAAAGATGATTTCTACTTTAAAAAAAAGGTAAACGCTTTAAGAATGAAAGTGAGCAGGGAAACGATATCAACGATTCTTGAACAAAATAACAATGTTACAGAAAAGCAGAAATGCGAGCAGGGTAAGAAGGTTTCTGTTGTGAATTTCATTGAGAACGATGAGAATACTCGGCTGATGGCTGGCAAAAGAGATATTATTGCACGGAACAAGGTTAAAAAGCAAAAGAGGTTGCTAACTAATTCACTTTGAAAACTTTAGAAAAACATTTAAGCTAAAAACACCAGCAATGCAAAAAATGAGCTGTGCTACCTTTTGCAAACTCAAACCCTTTTGGGTTTTGCAGGCTAGTATTGTAATACGTAAAACTGATTCATGTGTTCATCACAAAAAACTCGAATTTCATTGTCGAAAAATTGTATTTTTGCGTATATTACAGAACTGCTCAAAAGATGCAGTTGCTAAAGAATTTGCCTGTGACATGAATCGAACATTTGTTTAGACCGTGTAATGTTCGTAAAGACAGAGTTCCAACGATAAATACTTTTATTGACTTCCAACTTACTTCAAAAAATTAGTCGTCAAAAAAGACCCAAGGAACATTAACGGAACTTAAAAATTGGTTGTAGGAACAGTTAAAAACACGATTCAAATTACTACAGTAGATTTGGTAAAACTTTTGATAGACCTAATACCAAAATTTTTGATTCATTTGAATTATTACGAATCAATATGAATACATCCACAACTTGAAGAAATCCATATGTAGGAATATCATATTGCGGTCAAAGAAATGTAACATATTTCAAAAATAATTTATTGAGTTCATTCTCTCATCTTCGCTAAATTTATTAATTGAATAACAACCTTTGCTGTGTTTGATTTTTCGTAAGGATGATTAAGTTATTAATACTTTTTATTAGTTTATTATGGTTTCTCTTTTATCATAATTTTAAAAGTTTCAGATACTTTATTTAATAAATTTTTTGCAAAGTTATATGCTAACTAAATAATGTTGATTAATAATCATTTATTTCTATTAAAAGTTTGTCTATTTGATCAAATAGTACTGAATAAAAGACTGTTAACCGACTTGATCCTATAAAACTTATTTTTAATGTGTATAGTTAACATAATATTAATTAAGCATAATTACATTCTTAAAAAAGACTGAAAGTAAATAAATACCAAACTGATTAGATGCATAAATATAATAATTAAATAAATACTGTTGTATTCGTTAGTAAATTATTCACAGTTCATTGAAATTTTACAAATATGTGGTCGTTTGTCACTTTAATAGATAGGTGTTTCCATTTTAATTTTTTTGTGAAAACAACTGTGAAAATAGCTAGGCTTTTATGTGCCTCGTAATGTAAGATAAAATATCTTTCATTTGAGACTCTTATATTTTGAATAATATCAAAGTTTTTTTTAAATAATTTTAAGTCCATTTTTGAGAATGACCCGTATAAGGTTGCAAGTCCTTATTACAACTAAAAGACTATACAAAGAGATGTGCAAAAATTGCAGTCTTCAGTAACGCATGTGCACCCTCACAAAAAAAATCTTACGGATGATTGGCAACAGAATGGGCTCCAATTTTCTTGCCAGTTTCATTTGCCTACGCCATTGCTATAGAACAAAAATGACATAGGTACTTACCGTCTACCTGATGGTAAGTTGCTTCTGCAATCCAGAGCAGACTGCAGATTCTTTGTCACCTCTTTGGATAAGAAAGAATGCCTAACAGCCTGCAATTAAACTGGCTCTCTTCTCCTTTTGAACCGGAACACGGCACCGGAAGCACTACTATTTGGCGGCAGTAATAGTAATAGTAAGATGGTTTGAGGGGACCTTTGAGCAACAGTAGTCTAATGGTAGTGTGCGGACCGCGAACCTAAAAGGTCACGGTTTCGAATCCGTCATTCGACTACTGTCGTGTAACAATTCTAACACAAGCATTTTAAGCTTATCATGTGAAGTTTAAAGGTGTTAATGGCATTATTAGTTTTTTTAAACTTACTCAGACGGTTCCGGAGATCATCCACCAAGTTATGTATTAAGCAATCCATGAGCCGCTCCGGTATATATATATGATATATTCAATTAGTTGTTACAAAAATAGCATGTTAGAAAAATGGCACGAAAACAATTACCATAGCCTAAAAATAAATGATTAATGAAAATAAATCCATTTACGAGTAGATTTTTCTCATGCAAAATTTTAATATATTTTTGTAAATGTGTGACTGACGAAGTGAAGATAAGTCATATTTGTAAACACATTGGGCACGGGATGCCGGCATTGATCAAGTGAAGTTGTGACATACATTTGAATATTTACTGTTATTGCTACGTTAAGCTTGTCAAGAAAAATATGTTCAAAGGAGAGACAATAATTGAGTGTCTCTATATTTAACTTTGGTAAAAGACTCGAGTCAACACGACAGAATTTTTATATATAAATTAATACTTTAGGGATTTGCGCGCTTACGATCACTAAACCAACGAACCATTCAAAAACTGGCCAAGAAAACAATAATAAATATATATTAGTAGAAAAATAAATTTAACTAGCTCCTTAGATGAGTTTCGATAGGGAAAGCAATTGCAATCTAATACATAGTTATGAGCTTCAGGAAACCGAGGTAGGTAAACACTAGTGGCATACTTTATTTATCGTTCAAGGGGAGAAATTCTTTTCATGCAAAATATAAAACGTTCGAACTTAAAGCTCAAATAATAATGTAGCAAAATAGTTCAATGAATCAACCTAATCAAAACAGTTTATTGTTTGAAATAAACTTGTATTATGTTGCTTTTGGGAGCATTTAAATTTAATATGTCTCTTAATTATATCAATAGGCAAAAATGGCACTTATTACTTTCTATAAATTAAGTCCTATTAGTATAAAAATTTAATTCAAATAAATACTTACTTTAGTGCTGCTTTTAAAACTATATTTTGATTGAATATCAATAAATAAATTCATTATTATTATTATTATTACTATAATTTACTTTTATACATCCATCCATCCATCCATCTATTTCAAGTTCACTATCGAATATAGGCTTACCCTTAAACCGTCTCATAAGTGGACATTTGCCAAAGTTTGAGAGGCTTGTCAGGCGGGCATTTTTTATTTTTAGTTATTATTAGGAAGATGGTGCTGCCCGTCTCCAGGTTAGTTTCAGTCTATCGCCTCTTATGACCCCATTTATTTATTTAGTTTTTATTCCTTCATTTAAATGCAAAGTGTGCACTTGAAACCTTTTGGTATTCTCTATCAGTTAACATAGATTATTAACCCTCGGAGTAAATTCAAATCGCAGTCTAGTTGAACGGTATATAAATGGCATCTACACGTTTGCTGGCACATTTATTACATACCTAAAACCATTGCAAATGTGTTTACGAATTTGCGTTTTACGTGTGAATAAGTTGTGCAAGGATTGGGCTTTGTTTCGGCGTTACCTAAAACTTAAATTTTTAGTTGTGACTTGGCGTCAGAGCGTATTGACAGTTCGTATTGAGGCGACGAAAGCATAGCGGCAGGTGGCGAGGAATGGGGAGGTAAAGCGCAATCCGCGCAGGGTTAAGTTAATTTCTGTGCTTTGTACGCAGCATTCACATAGTTACCGTTACAGCCTATCAAAAATCCACCGCTGAATATAGGCTTCTAATATAGCTTTCCTTATAAGGGGTGGTATATTTGGAATAGTTTTTCCGCTTGGCAGGCGGGTTGGCAACAGCATTTTTATAGGATAGGATGTGGCCCATAGACATCTACATCTCTCCTCGATTACGAATCAAAATGCAGATGCATTGTCACCCATGAGGATTAAGATGGAATGCCTCGTTTCAAGTAAAAAGGGTCTCCGTTTCTGCACCTGCACCTGCAACTGCATCCATTGACTTCCTGCATGTCTTACCAGGTCGTCACTCCATCTAGTGGGGAAATTGCAAAAAAAAATTATTAATTATTTATTCAGTCATAAGTGAAATTCAACAATTACTTATCTAGTGAGCTTTGTTTCGTAGGGTCAGTGTAGAGAATCGGAGACCCTTTTTACTTGTAAGGCATACCGTCTTATATTTCAACGAAGACAATTTATCTGCATTTTGAATCTTAATTGAAATATAAATGTGACAGAATATATACTATCGGGTATAGTAGTATATAATAAAGTAGTGTACAGTCCCGATTTACTTTTTTCCTGTGTTCACCCGTCGTTCTATATCCTTGTCATATCTAATATCCCTGCTAAATACGCATCCCAAATACACGAACTCATCCACTTGCTCAATCAAATGCCCTTCATTTCTTATTTCACATAGCATTTTACCTTTTTCTCTTTCAAAAACCATCACTCTCGTTTTACATGCGTTCACTATCATTGCCCTTGCTTTCATGTAATTTTGAGATAAAAGCATCCCATACCGGTTTGCAGTTGTTAACATCTGGTACAAATCCAGCTGCAATGGACTTAGCCTTTCCAGTTAAACTGTGCAATAAATAATGGACGCGTTCCGAATCAGTCAGCGACGGATTATCGTGAATTGTTCTTTCAAATGTTTCGTCGTAAAAAATGGAAACTTGAATGTTCCCATTTCATGTGGGAAGTTCAATGCGTGGCACTTTAATAGGGCTCATACTGCTTGAGTGGTAAGGATCCGAACTGCTCGAAGAAGCTTACTCCACTGAACCCAAACAAGTGTCTCTGACTACTTAAAGGGAAGACTCCTCTATGTAAAGAATTAATTTTAATTTTTTAATAAAGTGTCCTTAATCATACAGTACAAATCACCAAACGCTGTGGTAGATTGGTAATTCACTTCATAATTGTTATTGAGTTCTAAATTTAATAGGTTAATGTCATCCACTAACGTATGATATTCATTCATCCTCAGCCCATCAATAATTTCTCAGCAGCTGAAAATGGGTACTCTTCATCACGCATAGCGATAAAAATCTTAGTTTTCAATTTTTACTTCAGTTCTGGATGTTTGTCTTTGTGCAATTTATGTTTTAAACTCTCTACACGATACAGGAGAAAATTCTAGTGTGAGATAACGTTTGGAAGAAAGAAAGAAAAAAAAGATTATTAATATATAGATAGGTAATAATAATATAAAGATAATAATAAAACAATATATAGATAGGGCAACGAATTTGTAGCAATAGACTGCACGTTCTTGTTGCTCAGGATATCTGAATTTCGTATGAGGCCTACGCTCATACAAAACAAACATTTAAATACCTACATGGAATATCATGTTCCTAAAGTTTTAATAGATTTTTATAAGCCAGTAAGTGCCTGCCTACAATCCCATGATGAAGCTTAGTGGTGTGGTGATTTCATCCTGAGTTGATGTATATTTATTTGAGTTAATTCGTAGAGAGGTTGTAAGTTGTAATTTATTATTGAAATTAGAACACTCTGTTTCAGTATCATAATAATTTTTTATGTGATACACCTCAATTAATATAATTTAAGTTGGTTTATTAATTCTTGCTTTTCTTTACTTGTATCATTTTAGTATTTATTTAAATTAAATTTTGCATTTACCTAACACACGTATTAATTTTAAGTATTTATTTAATTTATGTTTACTGCAAGTAATCATTTCTGCTGTTCTTGACGTCACAGAATTATCACTATTCGAATTGAATGTCAAATCGCAGTCCAAAGATGGTAAAGCGCACTGACTTTGCCTAAAGAAGCCCTTTTACTTTTGCCGTGCTTGGAAAGGCAGATGGAACTCTTAAAGGTAATTTTTTTTTCAAATTCCTGGTTAAGTAAATAATAAATAATTCAAATTTTTGGTGAGCATACAAAGGAAGAAAAACGTAACGTATGGAAAAACCTTCTTCTTTTGGAACTCAATTAAAATATAATACCGGTTCAATATCTTACGTTTAACTTAATTTTTTTAAGTCACTCAACGAATTATTAGTAATATAGCGATTTGACGCATGCATGTTGTATATAATAAAACGGATCGTAACACAGAACAAAACATTCCTTTTATGTAGGAATCGGGCATAAGGCCTCAGAGAGTTCTCCTCTTTAATAATTCTTAGAATCGGCTATTTTGTTTTATTTTACTTTTATAGCATCCCTGTGAGTGGCAGCGTACCAATAAATAAGGGTGTTTTACGTTACGTTTCAGAATTGTTTATGACAAAACGAACATTATAAATTGGTAAATTGGAATTATATAGTTATTTATGAATGGCTTAACTTTTGGTAAAATATTAAATAGACCATCGCAAAACAGGCCACATGTGGGGTCGACAGCCACGGGGCGATGGGTTTCATAAGAGGCGATAAAGGGAAGCTTAAACAAAAGATGGGGAGCAACGTATTCCTAGTAAAAACTACAAAATAAAAATTGAATTTTAAAAACAACTTGTCGTGGAAATTTGACTCCGAACGTTTTTTATAAATGTTATAGTGTTAAGATACTAAAGAAAATACTCTCTTTACTGGAAACAGGGCATTCCGTCTTATTGCTCAGGGGTGACAACTGAAAATGCATCTGCATTTTGTTTGTTAACTTAAGGTAATTGAAGATATCTATGCCTTAGCTTACTATTACGTGTACTGTGTGCTCGTTCGTCACCCTTACTCTACAAAAAAGAAAACGTTATAGCAATGGTAATGAGCTCATGTTTTGATATGAGATAGCAGTTGACATCAGCTCTCACAAACGTAACGCGTCTTATTTCGTTTAGTTCATCAACGGTAAATAGGTTTCAGTTCATGATTGGCTTGTGGCTGGTAGATGTCGTAAAAGTAGCTCTTGGGGTTAGATTAGATAAGGGCACGAATGATGTTCGAATTTTATTTTACTATTATCGACATAGAACCAATGTATCCTAAACTTTTAGATATGTGGGATTTAAATGTCCGAATTCAGTTTTGCACTTGTACAAATTCTTAAATATAAATTATTTAATTCATCAATCTCATCGTTGTCCGTTATGTGTATCCGTTGTTTTAGCCCCTAAATAAAAAGAGAGACCAAATAACAAGTATTCTCTTAATGATAATGACACCCACAATTATTGAAATTTCCAATCCATGATATAATTTACGTAATAAAACGCTAAACTTAAGTTGTCTTAAAAGTAAATCTCAATTTTATACATTTTATCAAGTGATTTTGCATGTCTGTGAGCTGTGAGGACTAATTATGAGAATGTTTTACTTATGTTTTCCATCTCATTTACTATATTTAATGCAAATAAATAATTTGATTTGATATGTTAATAATCTTTAATAAATAAATAATAAAAAAATATACGTGAAATTACTATCGTTCGACGGAACCTAAAATTAATAAAACGAGGTCGACGAAATACTTGGACGTGTCCAATATTTAGAAGGGCACATAGGGTGAAAAGCGGAGAAGCACTTAAGAAAAATGTTTTATTTTAAATAGTTAATTCATATTATTATTACAATACTCATTTTTTTGTTTTCTTTGTTACAAATAGAGTTTGCGATGAAATTGGCAGTCCAGGTAAAACGCCAAGAGATCTAGGTACAGTCGCATTCAACTATAATTCTAACACAATGCCGCTTGAAAATTGACTTGAAAATATATTCCAAGAAAATTATGCCGTGGATCTAAATGTCTCCACAAATTATATTCCGGACAGCCAGCCTGATCTCGGTTTCTCATTACTCGATGAAATAGATTCATTTCCTTTTCCAAATAGTCCACCGAAAAAAATTAAGGTGATTCTGTACACTGAAATATCCAAAAAATATATCAAGAGCACTCAAAGCATGGCCTATCTATGTACCAGACCAGTATATAACACTCATTAAGATGTCAAAAAAATGGCACTCCGTACAAGGTAAAGGAACTCGCGTATGAATATTTTTACGATTTAAAATCTTTAGCTACGGAAAACCTATCGTGTACAAGTGAAGACGGAGAGAAAGTGAAATGGAAAACTATGAAAATCACCAAGGACAACAGATATACATTTTTATTCAAAACGTCCATATACATTTTTATTCAAAACGTCCTATGAAGATAAAAACTTTGAAATGGTACACACATTGAAAAGGAAGCTAAGACTGCAACAGTGCCAACTTTAAAGAAATTATATACTCAAAAACTGAAAGTTTCGGAGACAGAAAAGCAGGGTATCATAAAATAATAGAAAAAATGTGATACCTAAATATTATGAATGCTTTTATGCAAGTCTTTAGATCAGTGCGTATTAATTTTTATTATTTTTTATTGAAGCTATTTTTTTAAGATTGTTATGTTATTTATAAGTTTTCATAGTAGATTTTTGGTTATATAGAAAAAATAACATATTGTCCAGACTGTTTGATTTTTATAACATTTTATTTAACTGATATTATTTTTATAAATATTATATTAAAATTAATAACTATTGTGATATTCATCTTTATGAATAACGATAGTAATTATTAATTGATAGCAAGTTGTGACGATGAAAATTAGATTAAGTATAAAGATATCTAGTTACTGAATGATCTCACAATGTTTAAAGCTTTTAGATTAACATTTTTAGCTTTTAAAGAAACAAAAAAAGGGGAACAATCGCCCCCCCCACAAAAAAACCCCCCCCCTTCCGTCCCCCAACCCCCCCTTGCCCCCAACCAAAGACTGAGAATTTATACTTTTGAAATATTAAACAGATTTTGTTTTTAAGAGGAATTACGTAATAAGAATATCAATTATTTCAAAATGATACTGTATTTAGATTTACAAATAAACTTATCGATTTATGTGTCTTATTTAAGAAAATAAATATATAAAACCCTGATTTTTTTTTCGACTTGTGGCTTTTATTTCATACATTTCAGTGTAATTACACCTTAAATATATATTCAAAAGTAACTTATCTGCTTCTGTGTGCTTTCTTATAAACATAAGTGCAGAAATACTAATTTAAAGTCATTTAGGATGCAAATACGCATATAATGATGTATTACGCGTACCAATCGGTCGTGATTTGGTTGAGTTATTCAAAAAAAAAAAAAAAGACGTGTGGCACTCGGGGACTGCCGCGGTAAAGCTATTGCATAGCATTTTGTATCAACTTATGTAATTATAATTATTTATTTATTTTATTTATGCAGTATTTCTTTTTCTTTGATATTAATTCAAGTTACTTAGGTTAATCCAATCAAATTGAACCAGATTTAACCGAACCCGCGTTATAACGAACTCACTATTTGTGAAAAATACTGTATCACCGGACCGCGTCGCAAAAAACTCAGGTTCGCGCAGTACATACGTCAGGGTGGCCGTACGGCAATTATATTTTAACAAGACGCGCAACTACTCAGTTCCACGCTCCACGGCAAGATTTGTCACTTATTATTTATTGTCCAATTAATTGTCTTTAAGTTCAAATGGCACGCTCTATTAACATAAGTCTAAGACAAAACAAAGAGAATTTCAATATATGAACAACCCGGCTTCGCGTTTGTGTTAGTAAAATAAGCTCTTATTAAGTTAGCTTAGAGTTTAAATTAGTGTAAGCTATACGCAATCCTTGTGGCATAATGAATGTAGGTAGTATTTTATTGACTCCCATTGTCTCGGCCGAGGCGACGGTTGGACCGTAAACATAAACAGATGACGCTTTCTAACGATAATTAATATAATATTATAACAGTCAATGGTTCATTATTCTAATGTGTTGTAAGATTAAAAATATATAATGAAATATATTATCTGTTGTATGTTATAACGCCCAACTTTAGGGGTGACCGACCGCGCGCACAAATGCAGCTAGCCTCCCCCTCCCGCACCTCCCTAATCGTCGCTTCACACCGCTTGAGATAAGATGATCTACTATCAGGCGCTAACAAACCCCCGTCCCGGACATAAGGACCTATGTCCGCGAGTAAATTGGCAATTAGAAGACGCTTTGTATTGTTGGTTTTTACAAAAACGATCAACTGGCCAAATGATATCTGGCCCTTTACTTTGTGAAAAAGCATTACAGTTAAATAAAAAATTGGGTGACGGCGGCTCGTTTGTCGCAAGTAACGGATGGTTATATAGATTTATATCTCTTCATGGAATTTAATCAATGTTTATTAAAAAATAATAATTTCTTAATAAACATTGATTTTCGTTGAAATTGTTGTTTTTAATAAACACGTAACATTATGTATGTACATATGTACTACAAATGCACAAAACCCGCTTTTCTTCATACATTCGATCATCCGGATTTTCGATTATCCGAATCCCTAACGGCAACAATTAGTCCGGTTAATCGAGTATATATATACATATTGAGAATCTAAATTGAGAATTTAAACTATACGCGTGTGTGTGTTTGTGTGTATATAAAGAGGGCTACTTTTAATATCGCTCATTTTAATATCAAAAATTTAGGTTATCTAAAATGCAATGCAAAATGCGCAAAGCATTGAGGGTCCGCAATCAGTTAGGATGTGCAGAGGCATTTCCTCCGTTATAAAATAGAACCGACCCATCCTTGAGTTGCTTAGTACCAGGATGGATATGTTCTTTTAAGACAACAGTGTCCAGTTAGGGCTCGCGATTTATTTTTACTTAATCCCAGGGCTTCTAAAGCAAAATTACGGTCAAAAGTCCGGGTTAAAGTTTTAGAATGTTTTAAGTCTGGTGTGAATGGATCTCAATCTGTAGGAGAGCAAGCTCAGACCGCACTGGGAGTTAATCCTATACAAACTAGCCTTCGACTCCTTGTCTGGATAAAGATCAAGGGGCATTAGGCATAGAAGTGCATTAAAAGCCGCTCCCGTCGATGATCGCATAGCACCAGTTGACATTAAGCAGGCAGTCCTTTGTAGACTATTTAGTCTGTCCGCAATCGTCTTTTGGTTGACCTTGTTACACCGGACAATAGAAGCGTAGATGAGATTTGGCCTCACTATGCTGCTGTACAGCGATATGACCATACTGTGATTCAAGCCCCAGTTGTACCCAAAGCAATATTGGCTTAGGGCATACGTTGCCGAGGTGAGAGTTTCACGTTAGTTTTTGGTCGATTGTTACGCCCAAGTACTTAACTTCAGTGAAAATTGGTACTTCTTTACCATTAAGTTTTTGTATGACTAATTTGTCCAACCGTCTCTTTTTGGTCAAGGGTATTAAAATAGTTTTATCAGCATTAACAGATAATCTGTTATCCCACACCAGCCATTTATGGTGTTTAGGGCTCTTTGTATGATTGACGATACATAACCCAGTGTATCTATGCGTAGGTCTGCCATTTTGTACAATAGTTGGTCAACCGCAAGAGTCCAAAGAAGGGGTGACAAAACACATCCTTGTGGGCAGCCTTTTGAGTTGCAACCTCGATCGAAGTTTGAAACAGCGCTATTTTTGCCTTGCCATGCACGTTTGTCGCCCTTATGCCATTAAAATCTTTCATCAACCGACTTCAGTTATCATCCGATCTACTTGAAATTCATAATATATTAACACTGTAAATGTATTGGTATTCTACCGGTAAATAACCATCCGCTAAATTTGCTTAGTAACTTAGTAAATATTAAGTATATCAAACAAACATATTATTATACAATTATTGTCTTCCCTATTTGACAGTCATTTTAATAATATGGCAGTTATTTGTTCATTTGGTAGCCTCGAAGGACGAGCGGAAACATCAAGTGAAGTAGACAATATTCAATGCGATAACATTTTAATATGGCAAGAAAATATTGCTGGCATAGATTTATATTTGAGAAAATAACTTTGAGTTTCGTTTTTATGTTTCAAAAAATGACATCAAAATAAATTCAGTAATTACTATCACAACAATTATTCACTTCAATAAAGCACTGTAAAACTGAACTAACACTCAAAATCAAAAAACAACAACACCAAAAAATATAATATAAAACAACACCAAAAAATATAATATAATATACATGCAAGAACGTCCAAGATTGCACTCATTTAAGTAAACAAACATTGCCAAGTACGAAATATAGCACACATTGACCCACTGTGCTATTACTGTTTAATATAGCTTGCTCTAATGACAAAAAAGAATGGCAAGATATTTTTGGGCTCAGTCGTTATTAGTGCTATTTATTAAGGACATGTTAGTCGCCGAGCCTAAGCGAATTTTTACGATAACAAAATAACAATAGCGTTTACAATTTCATCGATTTTTTCTGAGAATATTTTTGCAAAAGTTTTTTGTCTTATCTTTAAAGAAGAAACTGTTTAACTAACTTCATTTTATTTTTCATGAAGCCTCGTGTGTTAGAAAAAGTGACGAATATTATTGCATTATTCTATAATTTTTTTTAGTAATGTCTGCAAATTCACGAAAAAGTTGGGTAGATGTATTTGGAACCGTAGAATTCAAATATGGAATAACATATAAACTATATAAAATTAACATCAGTAATCACGTTATTCTCCAGGGGCAGCCAAATATTAAATATGTATGAAGATAAGAACTGTGTTAGTTCAAGCTTGCAACGATTTTCACATGCTTACGGAATTGATATTAAAAAAAAACTTGTTGGGAGCTTTTTTAATGTGAAGAGGCACGTCGTTTCAGAGTCTGATGGCTGTGAGGACAAAAGATTGAGATAAGTTACCAGGTGTAAAGGAGTGATCAACTTAAGATTAGCCGTAGGATGGAGAGAACAATTATGAAAATCTCCCATGTATTGAAATGTGGATTTCAGATATTCGAGAGCACATGGATCGTTCAGAATTTTGAAAAGGGTGCAGAGTATTCTAATATATCTACGCTGACGGATAGGCAGCCAATTAAGCTGATTACGAAAAGAAGATACATGATCATATTTACGAAGACCAATAAATGTATCTGATGCAATTGTTAAGCAAACGACCCAATGTATAATCACGATGTTGAGACAGGTTTCAGCAACACACATCGACATAACCAATTATCGGTAGAATAAGCATCTGAATAAATAAAATATTTGTATTGGTGGGAAGAATTTTTTTTAAACGATATGAAAATCGAAAAGTTAAGATAAAAATAGTACCAATTTTTCGGTACATTTCTCTGTCCTGGAAAGAAGCATAGGGATATTGTTTTTTTTTTTTTTTGAAAATAGAACAGCTGACAATGATATATTTTGTAGCTCAATTAACTATACAAAATAAATGAGAAATAGCTCGGTATACATAAATTGATTAATATGAAACTAACAATCTTTATTAAATAAAGTATTTGAACCTGGTGGTGAATAATTATTTTATATGTTGTGGGATTTCGTTGTAAAAGCGTATAATTACATTGCCCCAAAACTTAATTACTAGCAGTGTGGAGTCGAATAACTGGTATACTATGTAATTGTTCCGGGTCTGAGTTAATGTACATGATAAATACATGAGAAATAGTGTGGGTGTGAAGTATATAAAAAAGTACATACAAAAATACAAACATAAAAACATAGTTTAATTGAATATTAGTTTTCTCACTTACTGAAGTCATTTATTTACCTTTTATTTCGTCTATCTATAGGTATATTCCATTTACCATCATAAATAATACAAAATTTGACCTGCACAAAGTTTCAATTTTTTTAAATTAAGTTTGTATAAAAACTGTTTCTATAATAATAAGGAATTTATGGATGCAAATAACCCCAGAAAAGGTGATCGCAATCAAGCTGTTACTAATTTAATAATTTACATGATTTTAAGCTGTTACTTTTATTAAAAAAGAGTCCTGCTGGTTTCATGCTGGTTCTTCCCAGGATAGAGGTGTTTTCCGAACCAGTGGTAAATAAAAAAAATGATTTTCAATAGGTAATATTTATGAATATATATATATATATATATTGAATAAAAAGTTTCTGTTTCTGTTTCAAATAGAACTCGTAGTATAATCCAGGAAGAACAGGATTGTAAACGAAAATTGTCGATTAGATCGCTTCACCGCATCCCGAAATTGCCTCACGATAGCCCGGTACTGCGGTCTGCGATAAACATCTCCTCTAGAATTCCAAATATAACGTTTATGTAACCCTACCGCAGCCTATATACGAGCGTAATATTTTAAATTTTATTCAAAGATTTATACACGGTGAAGCCACGTTACAGTTATATTATAATTAGGAGGTAGGACCACCCACTCACAGAATACCAGCGTAAAATAGCAGTGTAATTCTGCTGCGTTTCGTATGGTGAGTATAAAGAACCGGTGATCCTTTTTACTGGAATCGAGGCATTCCATCTTAGTCCTCAGGGGTGACAGCGAATCTGAATTTTAATTCTTTGTTGAGAATAAATGTAGATGTCTATAGGCCACAGTGTTCGTTTATCATGAGGAGGACGTTTTGTCACAAAAAAGATATTGTCAAAATATATACATCATAATTTGCTAACCTATTCTAATAATAATATTAAAACGCTTTTAAAATGTATTGATTTTATTGTGAGTTGATGATATTATATAAAAATGTAACAAGTATCCTTGACTGCTGTTCTCTGGGAAGATCTTGTTTTTGATATATATATATATATATATATATATATAATCATCCTCTAGAAAATCGAAAAATCATCCGATTTCAATTATTTTTTAAAAAAATCTTCGTTACGGCGTATTTATGGAAAAAAAATGGAAAATATCTCACCTCAAGGTTTCATATAGTTTTTACTTTAATTGTGATCATAAACGCACTTCTTCGAATAAACGTTAAATGAAATTTGTCTTTACTGTTAATATACACAACAAAAAAAAAACATAAAAAAAGGCATTGAAATATGTTTGTTTATTAATTTTTTATCTCACTTTAAGTTTTTGACTAAATGTTATCATAAACGCTCTAGAAAATCGAAAAATCATCCGACTTCGATGAGTTTTTTTTAAATCTTCGTTTTTACGGAAAAGACCAAAATGAAAATAACTAACTATTATACTCAAAAATAAATCAATAACTTATTTTATCCTCAAAAAATCTTGTTAAAAAATAAAAAAATATGCAATCTTTGACAGTGATCTTATTCTTGTAATTTTTTTCATGAATCCGCCGTAATAATGAAGATTTAAAAAAAAAATTGACTTTATAGAGCCAAATAACGAGGTGAACGAGATAGTATAAAATATAAATATTATCTTGAGAAGATAGATAATATCCGTCTGCTGAAGTATATCGAGAAGTTGAAGCTAGTTTCTGATAGACAGTTTGGGTTTAGGGTAGGGAAGTCCACTGAGGTTGCTATTAATCTGCTAATAAACCAAACTTCATCGAAGGTGGATAATGGTAAATGTAGTCTAGGCCTATGACACCGTGTCTAGACAAATATTGTTGAAGAAGCTCGAAGGTTTTGGAATCCGCGATACTGCTAGGAATTGGTTTCAAAGTTATCTTACTAACCGATACCAAAATGTGCAAATAGGGCCTGATCATACAAGTTCCCAGCTCCAGGTGACCTTCGGGGTGCCCCAGGGTAGTATTCTCGGGCCGACCCTTTTTGTTCTGTATATTAATGACCTTCTGGAACTCAAAATACCTCAGTGTGAAACAATTTGTTACGCAGATGACCCCGTTGTCTTATTTCATGGTCGATCCTAGAAAGAAGTAAGAAACCTGGCCGAGAACGGTATGGGTCAAGTGGCTGGGTGGCTGAATCGTAAATTGTTGACACTTAATGCGAAAAAATCCAAATACATGTGTACACAACTAATCCTTTGATGCAGAACTACATTCCAGTCCATACTTGTGACATTCTGCAACATTGTGACTGTGAGAATATTGCGAGAGTGCAGACGATCAGGTACATGGGTGTAATTATTGACCACAATCTTTCCTTCAAACGGCATATTTCATACCTCTCAAATCGAGTCAAGAAGGTTATTTACATAATGATGTTGCTCAGGAATTGTTCTGATAAAAGGACACTTCTTATGGTTTATTTTGCCCTCTGCCAATCCCTAATAAAATATTGTATATCAGCTTGGGGTGGTGCCTCCAAAACCACGATGTTGCAATTGGAGAGGGCACAGAGAGCAGTTCTCAAGGTCATGTTTATAAAGCCCTACCGGTACCCTACGGCCGATCTTTATCGGGATAGCGAGGTTTTGAATGTACGCCAGTTGTATATTCTATCTCGAATAAAAAATAATAATGTAAGCGACAAATATTTAAAAACTATCTTTCTAAATTAAGAAATAATTTGTTGTTTTGTATAATTTGGGTACTTTTAACTACGTAAGTAAAACTGATAACCGTACTCCTGGTCCTCAAGGTACATGCTATACCCAAACTAGGCGTTTGGGGCCCGCCAGTAACTTTTTTATATGTAATAAGAATTTATATGTAATAAATACTTAATTTAATATAATATAAGTTAAAATTAATTTAATTTAACTTACAATTTTTTCCAATTATCAGGTTTGTAGCTCTATTTCCGGGAATAAGTGATTTTTTATTTATTTATCCATTCTAATATTAGAAATGCGAAAGTGTGTTTGTTTGTCCTTCTTTCACGTTGCAACAGAGCGTCGGCATGTCATGATTTTTTGTATGGAGATAGTTCGGTAGCTGTAGAGTGACATAGGTTACTTTTTCCGCGGAAAAACATTTCATTCCCGTGGGAAAATAGAATATGTTGCAAAAGTTTGTCCTTCTTTCACGTCGCAACAGAGCGTCGGCATGGCATGAATTTTGGTATGGGGTTAGTTCGGTGGCTGTAGAGTGACATAGGCTACGTTTTTCAGCGGAAAAATATATAATTCCCGTGGGAAAATCGAATATGTTGCAAAATTAAATTCAACTAGGTGGCGCCACCGTGATTCTACAAGACGGACGACGGTACGATGGACTAACACAGAAGGTCAGAATATCTGGATTATTATGTCTTTTTACCAAAATTAAGATAAAAATGTATGGTTCTGTATTTTTCCACGCAGGACCGGGAAGAGAGCGATAAAAATACATAAAATTCACCAGCTGGTTTTCTTCAAACGTTTTGGTGCAATGTAATGCACAGAATAGGCGATAACCTCGGAGACGCTATTAAGTAATCCGTTGATGCTCTGCCTACCCCGCAAGGGATACAGACGTGATTATAAGTATGGATCAGAAATACTATCACCACCTGTCACGCTTTCACCCTTAACTATTACTTAACTGTGGTAGAAACAGTTCTTAGTAAGCCTTATTAATAAGCCTTAGTAATATTTATTGAACGGAAATGAATACAGTTCTTATATGTGGTTATGAATGAATCGGTATTACAATAAGAAAAATTGTGTAAAATTGTAAGAAAAATATTTTTTGTGAGTTCTTATTAACTAACGTATGGATAGTTTAAATTGATTCCGCTAGATGTCGTTACTATGTTTTTAAAACGCGGTTCGATTTTGGTTGTTTGTTATTTGCTTTGTGATTTGGTTAAGGTTGAATGGATTTATATTGGCTTTCATTTTCGGATTTGTGTATTTTATTGGATCGGTTTTATTGATTTGGTTGGTATTCCTTTATACATATTTAGTCCCTGGCTTTGATTTTGGATTTTGTTTATTTAAAATCGTGAATTGGTTTTCGTTTTTTTCGGTTGTTTAACAATATTTCAAAGGAATATTAATAGTATAGATAGTGTATACGGTACCTATACACTTACTTCTTTTTTCGTTGGTTATATTTATATTGACTACTGCTTTCAATTTCGGTTTTCTGCGATTTGTTTTGTGATTTGGTTTAAGTTGATTCGATTTTTTTGGCTATCGTTTTCGGATTCGTGTTGTGTCTTGAATTGGTTTTGTTGTTTTGATTTAAAAAAAATTAAAGGAAATATTTATTCCTTTTACATATTTTGGATTTGCTTTTAAAAAAAATATTTAAAAGGAAATTTAATTCCTTTTAAGTATTTTAACGTTTTTTATAAATAGGTTTTTTGTTACTTTATAATGCCTCACAAACATAAGTCCAGCCTTTCAAGAGTATCTTCTCAAAGACAAGCGAAAGGATTAGCTCGATCGATAGAATCTTTAGAAGATGCTAAAATGAGAAGGCAAGAAAAGTAGAGCGTCAGGCTGCTTTAAGAGCTTCCGAAACACCTTCTCAAAGTCAGGAAAGGCGTCTTGAACAGGCAGAGCGTCAAGTTACTTTAAGAGCTTCTGAAACACATTCTTAAAGTCAGCGAAGGCGTCTTGAATAGACAGAGCGTCAAGCTACTTTAAGAACTACTGAAACACCTGCTCAAAGTCAGCAAAGGCGTCTTGAATAGCCAGAGCGTCAAGCTGTTTTAAGAGCTCTGAAACACCTGATCAAAGTCAGCAAAGGCGTCTTGAACAGGCAGAGCGTTAAGCTACTTTAAAAGCTACTGAAACACCTGATCAAAGTCAGCAAAGGCGTCTTGAATAGGCAGAGCGTCAATCTACTTTAAGAGCTACTGAAACACCTGCTCAAAGTCAGCAAAGGCATCTTGAATAGCCAGAGCGTCAAGCTGTTTTAAGAGCTCTGAAACACCTGATCAATGTCAGCAAAGGCGTCTTGAATAGGCAGAGCGTTAAGCTACTTTAAGAGCTACTGAAACACCTGATCAAAGTCAGCAAAGGCGTCTTGAACAGGCAGAGCGTCATTCTACTTTAAGAGATACTGAAACACCTGCTCAAAGTCAGCAAAGGCTATTCGAACAAGCGGAACGTCAGGCCGCCTTAAAAGCCGCGGAAACACCTGATGAAGCTCAATACAGACTCATTGAGCAAGCTGAACATCAATCTACTATAAGGGCATCTGAAACACCAGAACAGACACAGGCGCAAAGAGATGCAAATGCACAACTCCAAGCTGAACGTCGACAAAATTTTCAAAAAAACAATTGGTCGGTTTCTAATGACGCAGCATTCAATTATGATCCGTTGATTGATTATAAAAATCACAGGTTAGTTGTTATCGGACTGATTGACAAGGCGTGTCGATTTTGCAGCGCTTTAAAATGGAAAGACGAGACCGCATGCATGTGCTGTTCCAATGGCAAAGTGTCTCTTACGTTACTTGGGGAACCAGAAAAACCTTTGAAAACTCTCTTTTTATATGATGCTAATGAGTCACGGTGCTTTTTAAACAGGATCTGGAAATATAACTCATGCTTTCAAATGACTTCCTTCGCATTTGACCGGGAAATAATAATGCCAGGATTTTCGCCTACATTTACGGTGCAAGGGCAAATTTATCATAGAATAGGCTGGTTCACTTTTTCCATCTGAAAACGAACAGCATAAATTTTTACAAGTATATTTTATGGGTGACGAGGAAATTGAGGTAGACCGTTGCTGCCAATTTATCCAGGGAGTTAAGAGAGACACAGTGTTCAAAATTCAAAGATTCTTGCATGAACGTAACATTTTAGTCAAAATATTTAAACCTGCTTTAGAAATCATACCTGAAGAGAATTATAAAGTCGTCATTCACGCAGATCGGACCCTTCGAGGAGAGCATGAAAGGCGCTACAATGCACCTTTGATAAACGAAATAGCAGCCGTAATTAGTTGTGATCAATTTTCGTCACGAGACATTGTCTTGCGAGCACGTGATGATACATTGCAACGGGTAGCCGATACACACAAATTTTATGACGCTCTGCAATACCCATTGATTTATTGCAAAGAACACGAGGGTTATCATTTTCAAATTCCACTTATTAAGCCGGTCACAAAGGAGCCTACTCCGAACAAAAAAGTATCATGTATGGATATTCATGCGTATCATATGATGTTGTGAGAAAATGATTTTAACCTCTTAGCCCGGCGTAGACAATATTTCATCAATTTTTGGTAGACATGTATGTGAAGGTAGAAAGTGAACGTCCCCGTTATTTATCTTTAAATCAAAAAAAGCTGCGCGTTGAGGATTATATACATTTACAAGATGCAGTTTCTAGCTACGCCAATGTAAACCCCAGAGATTTAGGTAAAATGGTAATTTTGCCTTCATCATTCGTTAACAGTCCCCACTACCTACATGAGTACACACAAGACGCATTCGCCTATGTACGAACTTACGGAAGACCTGATCTTTTTTTACTTTTACTTGCAATCCCACATGAAAAGAAATAACCGAAGAGCTAATGCCGGGCCAAAAAAGTACTGACAGACACGATTTAGTTGCTAGAGTATTTAGAATAAAAGTACAAAAATGTATTTAAATTAAATGTAAATGTAATTAACAAAGGGAAAATTTTCGGAGAGGTGCAGTGCTTCATGTATTCAATTGAATGGCAAAAAAAGAGGATTACCGCATGCCCACATTCTAATATGGCTTAAAGAGAAGTTGCGGCCCAGCGAAATAGACGACATAATAAGCGCCGAGATTCCGGATCCTGAGCAAGTTAAAGAATTGTATGATCCCGTCGTCCGAAATATGATTCACGGTCCATGTGGAGCACGAAATTCAATATCGCCATATATGAAAGAAGGCAAATGTACAAAGAAATTCCCTAAACAGCTATTAAAAGAAACAGTGCACAATGACAATGGCTACCCTTTATATAGACGCAGAGCTCCCGAAGATGGTGGCAGGAAAGTTACAATCAAATCATACTCTGGAGCCTCCGAAACCTTAGAAAATAGCTGGATTGTTCCGCATTCGCCCATTCTATGTAAAATGTTTAATACCTACATTAATGTAGAAGAATGTAGCTCTGTCCGCGCAATCAAGTATTTCTGTAAGTACATAAATAAAGGAAGCGACTAAGCAATATTTAATCACAGGAGTGAAGGTGAGGCAAATCCCGTTAATGAAGTACAGACCTTTCAAGCAGGGCGTTATGTCAGCAGTAACGAGGCAGCGTGGCGTCTCCTTGGCTTCCCTTTATGCATTTTATAGAAAAGCATGTGAAGCTCTGCATCTTTTAGAAAACGATAATCACTGGGATGAAACTGTGCAGTGCCAGTCACCAGCCAAAATTAGGGATCTTTATGCAACTCTCATATCATTTTGCGGGCTATCTAATGCACATGAATTGTGGGACAAATATAAAGAGTACATGGCGGAAGATATTTTGCGAAGGTTACATCAGACATACGCGAACATGATATACAATGAACACATTTATAATGAAGCACTTGGAAAAATTGAAGATAAAGTAATAGCAGCAAAAAATTAAGCGACTTTAGAATGATAAGCCCTCAGCGAACAACCGAAAATGAACTAGGTGATGAAATTATACGTGAAACAAACTACGATATACCAGCTTTGCAACAGCAAGTAGCCGAATTTCTACCTCGCTTGCTTCCCGAACAAAAACGAGTTTTGACAAAGTATTAGGACAAATTGAATCTGGAATTGGTGCACTTTTCTTTTTTGATGCCCCTGGAGGAAGCGGGAAGACATTTTTGTTAAATTTATTAGTAGCGCAAGTACGGAAAGATAAAAACATTGCTATGGCCGTAGCTTTCTCCGGTATAGCCGCCACGCTGCTAAGCGGGGGCCGCACTGCTCATTCTGTTTTAAACCTCCCTCTAAATCTAGCCCAGGAAGAATCGCCGATCTGCAACTTTAGCAAAATTAGTGCACGAGGTATAATGCTACGACAATGCAAACTTTTAGTGTGGGACAAAAGTACAATGTCGCATAAACAAAGCTGTAACTAAATCGAACGCTCCAGGATTTGCGCAGCAATACCGATGTAATGAGAGAAATTGTGGTTTTACTTGCTGGTGACTTTCGCCAAACTTTACCTGTCATTCAAAAGGGCACACATGCAGATGAAATTAAAGCATGCCTCAAGTCGTCTATTTTATGGAACAAGGTGACAAAATTCAGTTTAACTTCGAATATGATAGTGCATTTGTATAATGATATCGACGCTGGAAACTCTGCTGACATACTATTAAAAATTGGCGATGGGCGGTTGGAAACGGATGCTGAGGGCTGCGTTATATTGACGAGAGATTTTTGTAATTTAGTACAGAGTCGTTCCGAATTAATTGCGACCACTTATTCAGATTTAACGAACAACATGCATGAAGACAAATGGTTATGTGAAGGGGCGATTCTTGTACCAAAAAATCAGAGCGTTAACAAAATAAATACAGATATATTAAGCGAAGTAGCAGGATAAATAACGGAGTATTTGTCAGTAGACACAGTTATGGACACAGAACAGAGCACTTCATATCCCGCAGAGTTTCTAAATTCTCTATAGTTGTCAGGTGTGCCCTCACATAAGCTTCAATTAAAAATATGCGTCCCAGTCATGCTAATGCGAAATTTAGATGCTCCTCGGTTATGTAACAGGACAAGGCTGCGTGTAACACATCTTAGACGGAACTTAATCGGAACTACAATTTTCACAGGCGTAGGAAAAGGTGAAAATGTTATTATACCACGGATCCTTATAATTCCCACAGATCTTCCTTTTCAATTCAAAAGGTTGCAGTTCCCTATTAAGCTCAGTTTTGCAATGACAATTAATAAAGCGCAAGGGCAAACGTTGTAGGTAACGGGGGTCAACTTAGAAAAACCGTGCTTCTCTCATGGTCAGCTGTACGTAGCATGTTCGCGCGTGTCAAATGCCCAGAATCTCCATATTCATTCCCCGAATGGAAAAACATATAACATTGTGTACAGTAGCGTCTTAAAATAGTGTTCAGTTAGTTTTTTATCCAAAATTCCCACAATCAATTATCAGAATTCCCACGGATCTTCCCTTTAATTCAAAATTTCCTATTTAGCTCAGTTTCTTTTCAATTCAAAATGCTGCACCTCTGACGGACCTATTAAGCTCAGTTTCCTTTCAACTCAAAAGGCTGCATCTCTGACGGATCTTTTATTTGCCTCAGTTTCCTTTCAAATCAGAAAACTGCATCTCTGACGAATTAATTTAGCTCAGTTTTTTTTTCAAAATTCTGCATCCCTGACGGATAATTATGCCTAGTTTCCTTTAATTAGAAAAAAATCCCATTTCCATTTCGAATAAACAGGCTATTTTCATGCTTTCCTACACGCTGCGTTTCAAAACATTTAAATAAGCTGACGAATAAATTTTGCTCAGTTTCATTTTAATGGCTGCATCTCTGACAAATCTATAAAACTCAGTTTTCTTTCAATTCAAAAAGCAATGGATAGTTCATTTCCCAGTGACCTTGCGGGCGAAGACGCAGGTAACAGCTGGTTTAGTATAAAATTACCCACATTTAATCTAATGTGAAGTGAATGCAATGGCCTATTGACATATCTACTTCCATTTTTGATAAACATCAAAATGAAAGTAGTTCTTCATCTTTGATGACTAAGTAGGACTGTTTCGTTAACAGAAAAAAGGATCTCCGGTTCTTAATATCTGCCGCCGTAAAGGAAGCAACATTACGATACTATTTTACGCTATAAAAAATCGGTCATTGCTGCAGTCTTAATAACGTGGTGTCGTAATTCTAACTTGTATCATGTGATAAGTAGAATAATTTGTCATTAGTATTACCAACCCAGTCTTTTAAATGTTTACCGCTGATCATAGGCCTCCCTCATTGTTAGTTTTGCTGTAGTTGCTATGCATGACAAGTGGGTAAGAAAACGCAATTTTTTTTCGGTTGTTATCAGGAAGATGCTGCTGAACATCAGCTGTTTTATTTTCCTCTGTCACCTCTTACGCCACCCACTGGTTGATATGGGGTAGTTGATATCACTGTTTAAGACCGGTTAATTAGGACTATCTAAATTACGTTTTATTTCAATGGTTTAAAAGAAATATGAAGTTATGTATCGTATTCATTTACTTCTTAGTTCCTCTATTTCTATAATTAGCTTACTTCGAACTTAGCTCCTTCACCGTACCTGCGGACGATTAACTGTACGCAAGCTACTCTACATATTTCCATGATACAATTAGGACTTAGGAGAAATTAAGAAGCCGTTGCAATTAACCCTGTAAAAATCTAGAGCTGAGAGGAAGAAATACACATCTATTTACGAGACTAACATAACATGACATAAACTCTCACATCTGTCACCCAGAGAGGTAGGCAGAGACTTTAGGCACAGGCTAAGGACTACCATTTGACACCAACCTGATACACCTCTCTCGCTCCAGTCCCATCCATATAATCTATCGAGCATACATGCGGTTAAGGATTTTCTTAATTTTTTTCCATCTGCAATATATCGCCAGTTTCGTTGATAGTTTTTTTTATATACCAACTGCAACACTAGGGGAAAGTCATGTCTCCCATTCAGAAGGATTTGGCATAATTGTCATGTTTCGCAAGCGTGTCGGCTATCTTAGTGCCAGACGTCTCACGTCCTTGACACACCTCTCCGTCAAACGGGTATTTTACCACATTTATTAACTCGCTTTCGTGTATGGTGGTTCGGGTCGAATTTAGTAATTGATTTTAAACTAACTTTCGGATGAGGTATATACTTAAAATTTTTACATTGCTCAGAATCGGTATATTATAAAAACGTGGTATATTAAAAAGTTTTAATCACAAAAACAGTTATTACGTCCGAAGTGAAAGAGACAGTTGTAAAGACATCTATTGTAGTCATTAGATCTCATCATTATTGGTCAAAGTCTTAACCCGCTAGCTCAGAAAGAACAGCAAACAGATAAGCCAATTTCATGGCCAATATTATTACAGCTTAAAGCACCATTTTTAGTTTTCCTTTGTGAAATAACAAGAAAGCCTTATCCTATCCCTCCATTCGCGGCTTTTTTCAGAGACCTTTCTACAAAGCAGTTATTTGGCATATTTATGGATATATATCACGCCCACAAAATAGGTCAACAAGGGAAGGTACCTAGAGTATGCCACATACATATAAGGCGAGGCTCTAGAGAACAATGAGGAAGAAATTGCTGTTTACCGTGGTGTCTCGAAAGACTTTAATAGGACTGGCACGCCAGTCTTTTGGCCAACCTTTTAGCTTACGGCTTGCCCTGTCTGTACATGTCAATAAAAGACGTTTTTAGTGAAAGGTTTCTTCGAGTCGATATCGACGGCAACTCTACTGAGACTATGACAACTAATCCCGGAGTTTCTCAGGGTTCGTTCTCTCCGCAACTCTCTTTCTGCTGCACATCAGTGACCTGCTTATACCCGTTATCAGCTTAGTGCTCGAACCAGTCGGAATCAATTAAAGAACGAAAGTGAAATTGTGGTTGGGCACGTGAATCTCTCACTGCAGACGGACTTCGAATGGGTCGGTGCCTCGTAGTATTCAACGCCTCCAAAACACAAGTGTGTCCCTTCACCGCAAAAAGCAACCTTCTCACCTTGATTTCTTCCATCCGAAATGTATCATTGGACTTAACCGATTGCCTTCGGTTCTTAAGGTTGAGGTTTGTTCCAACCTAAACTTTGGTTGTTTATTGAGTCTAAGACCAAAGCAACCGCAAGTAAAATAGGCGTTCTTGGAAAGCTGCGGTGATATTTCACGCCGGGAGAGACACAAAAGCGCATGTCTGGTTGTGCACGGAGTACTGCTTTGACATATTATGGCCCGATGTTGCTAAACGCCACCTACACGTAATTAATATAATTAGGCGTTTCTTTGCGAAAATTCATTACATTAAATATGTTAAAATAAACTTGCTAAGATCCTCGTAATAATATAGGAAAGTCACACCACCGTCGATAATGAAATATCAATAAGTCTACTTCACCTGAGGATATATTGTGTGTAGACGAAACACGTGTCGTATTTTATCAACGGTGGTGTGTCTTTTATAGTGTATTGGTGTTGGGAGTAGTGGTGAAGGGATAAATTGTAACGGAAATAATCGACATAATTGAGGGGGAGTAGGAGGTGCTTTTCAAACTAGGTAAGGTACATCATTCTGTTTTATTATGCACATCTTATCTATCAAGTTAATTTTTAACATCTTTGATAGTCACCTACACATGTTAGAGCCATACTGTAGCTATGATATTGTTGTATCATGAATTGTTCATTTCGACTAGGGAAGAACTAAGAAAGTATGATGAGTTGTAGAGAACCAGAGACCTTTTATACTCGAAACGAGGCATATTATTTCAATCCTCAGGGTTGACAGACTTCTGCATTTCGATTCTTAATTGAAGATAGAACACTCCACTTAACTCACAGCATTCACTAACCATCAGGTGGACTGTGTGCTTCTTTGTCTCCCTTATTCCATAAAAAAATAAGCAGCTTTTGACTCAGCGGAGAGATGTGTTAAAAAACTTATTGGTGACACGCCCCCTCATAGATTGCCTCATTATATTCGCTGCACTCTCAATCAAGTTAAAAAAAAAGACCACAGACGAGATTATCAAAAAAAAACAACCCCCAGAAAATAAAAAATCAAACCCCCAAAAAAGCGCCCCCCCCCCCCGAAAAAAAACCGGGCCCCTGTTGTAGACCACAGAAAAATATTACGAAAGTCCTTAGTAACAGCTGTTTTTTGTTTTTTATTCAATAACATCTGTAGTTGGTATAATTGAAGTTTGAAATAAGATCTTACATTATAGACATGTAGCACGTGAAAATTTCATCACATGACATTTTTAATTTAAAACTGTGGAAAATAGGTGATAAAGATTTTAGTGTGACTAATGAGACGATATTTTAGTCTCAGAAGGGCAAAATATAAAAACACGAACAAGAATGAAATAATTTTCACGTAATATTTTCTAACTTCGATGGGGTTTAATTCTTTATATGATATAATGTGTGTCATGACACAGACTTCAGAAACTACAAAAAGTTCTGAATATCAATCAAATTTAAATGCTACTTAAACTTAAATCCATACATAATTAAAATTAGAGTGTATGTCTGTAATATCGCAACAACTGGCTGAGATGAGCTTTGCATGCTGGTAAGACATGAATAACCGTATTTTATCAACAGTGGTGTGTCTTTTATAGTTTATTGGTTTCGCGAGTAGTGGTGAAGGGATAAATTGTAACGGAAATAATCGACATAATTGAGAGGGAGTAGGAGGTGCTTTTCAAACTAGGTAAGGTACATCATTCCGTTTTATTATGCACATCTTATCTATCAAGTTAATTTTTAACATCTTTGATAGTCACCTACACAACATGTTAGAGCCATACTGTAGCTATGATATTGTTGTATCACGAATTGTTCAGTTCGACCATCAGGTGGACTGTGTGCTTTTTTGTCTCTCTTATTCCATAAAAAATAAGCAGCTTTTGACTCAGCGGAGAGATGTGTTAAAAAACTTATCGGTGACTTTTATTAAATTGAATTCTTCTCAGCTTCGCGCACTAGACATAGTGTAGCCAGTCCCTCAGTGTTCTATAAGATAGTTAGAGCTTGACGCTCAAGGTCGCTCAGCGAGCTATAGAGAGGGCTATGCTCGGAGTTTCTCTGCGTGATAGACTTAGAAATGAGCATATCCGCAGTAAAACCAGAGTGACCGACGTAGCTCAACGGATTGGAAAGCTGAAGTTTTTAGATGTTTTAAGCTGTTTTAAGCTAGTTTGAAGCTTTAAGGTAGTGTAGCTAAGGCGCGTACGTCAGATCTCTTTAGAGAAGCTCAAGTTTTAAGTGTCCGTAGATTGTACCTTCTGAGGGCCTTTACAGTTATGCACAGGCAAGCTTCGAAACTGCCAGCGTTTGATACTTTAATAAATAAAAGAGTGTTTAACTTTCCTACAACCTTAGTTAAAACATATTTCGCTCATCATATCAGATTGTTCCTACTCCTTCGCATCTACAACAAATTAGTCAACTTATACGGCTTTAAACGATCCCAACTGTATGAGGCTAAAATAAAATGAGAAGTCATTTATTGACTTGGATCTATGAGAAATCAGAAGAAATATTGCTGACCCTTAAGTAGGTTAAAACGGTAGTGGACACCACTGACGCATGCCCTGTCGTCCGATCCCAAGAATTTAATCGTAGGGCTACCTAACCACTCAAATGTATCCCCAATTGCAATCTCTTACCCTTTTACTTATAATGTTTAGAGAATTATGTAACAGGCATGCTAGTATACGTTCTCTCTATTTCTCTCTCTCTCTCTCTCTCTCTCACACACACACACACACACACACACACACACACACAAACACACATACACACACACGCACGCACGCGCACGCAAACACACACACACACGCACACACACACACATTCATACACACTCACCCACAAGTACACGCGCGCTCCTTTTAATTAGAATTTGTTTTTTATGTCTGTAATTTTTCATATTACCCATTAGATGGAGTGACAACCTGGTAAGACATACAGGAAGTCGATGGATGCAGGTGGCTCGGGAGCGTGCTTTGTGGCATTACTTGGGGGTGGCCTATGTTCAGCAGTGGCCTTGTGAAGGGCTGTAATGATGAACGATGATGACATTTGCCTCACCGGTTGGAGGATGAATAGCTTTCAGTGTCGTAGTTAGTAGTAATGAGTTGTTATACTTTTCTACACCACTACCACACAGTATGACACTATGAATATCCATCCATCCATCACAGCCTATCAAAGTTTTTATAAAGTCTAAGCCGAACACACGCCCCCTCATAGATTGCCTCATTATATTCGCTGCACTCTCAATGTTATGATTAAAAAATACATTTTTAAACAATAAATCAGTGTTCTGCACTAAATACACTCAATAATTAAAACTTAGGAACACCGCAGAATACACAACTTTTTTGCATAGATACCAGGCACCATCACTATTTAAATATTCAGTTAAAAACAAAAACAACAAATCACAAGACGGCACAGGACGATTGAATTATCAAAATAAAAACACTTAATAATTAAAACTTTCATGAGAGTGGGGCAAACAAAGAACTAAGACAATAATTGTTCTCTTTGTCTCCAAATTTATAATCACTTACAGCGACCCGACCCTCCTAGGAATGAGTAAAATTTTAACACAATGTCGTACAATTGGTTTGCGTCCTTTCCACAATTGTTGTAGACCACAGATATTACGAAAGTCGTTAGTAACAGCTGTTTTTTGTTTTTATTCAATAACATCTGTAGTTGGTATAATTGGAGTTTGAAATAAGATCTTACATTATAGATATGTAACACGTGAAAATTTCATCATATGACATTTTTAATTTAAAACTGTGGAAAATAGGTGATAAAGATTTTAGTGTGACTAATGAGACGTTATTTTAGTCTCAGAAGGGCAAAACATAAAACACGAACAAGAATGAAATAATTTTCACGTAATATTTTCTAACGTCGATGGGGTTTAATTCTTTGATATGACATAATGTATGTCATGACACAGACTTCAGAAACTACAATTACGTATGAAAAGTTCTGCGTGTGTGTATCAATAAAATTTAAGTGCTACTTAAACTTAAATCTATACATAATTAAAATTAGAGTGTATGTCTGTAATATCGCAATAACTGGCTGAGACGAGCTTTACATGCTGTTAAGACATGAATAACCATTGATTAAATCTACTGTTACGGATTTCATAAATTTATAAAATCCGTAAAAGTAGTTTTAATCAATGTGTAGTGTTCGCGTAAATATAAGAAATCTACTACTAAATACTACTCTTTGATTATTATCATATAACCATATACTAATTATAACTAAATAGTGAGTGTAGATAACCAGATACCCTGTATACTGTTAAAGAAGCTTTCAATCTTTGACCTCACTCCTCAGGGGTGAAAATGCGTCTTCATTTCGATTCTTAAATGAGCATAGACGTAAATGTCTATGTCCACAGCTTCCACTTACCATCATGTGAACTATGTGCCACTAGTAGCCACTAAACTTACCATCAGCTGGTAAGTGTCTCTAAGTTTGTCACTTCATTTTTATAAAAAAATCTTTGAAATAAAATGACACAGTTCTAAATTTAAAATAAATTTATTTCAAGCTAAGAAGAACACATATTTTAAAGAAGGTTACTTTATTACCTAGTTAGAGCTTTTTAAACAAACAAATAAAATTAAAACACGTAAAGTTCGTCGAACCTCCCTTAGTCCAGTTGCGTTAGCGCCCGTATCTTATGCTTTAAGAAAAATTGTTCCTATTTAGCCTAATGCTGCAGTAAAGACTACAGCAATGATTTATTAGTCTCAGTGAACAATTTTGTGTTTCAAAATTTTTTTTAATTAGGGAAGGCCTCTGTCAAACAATAAGATATGGTTGTTTCTCTGCTTATTTCATTTATAAAGTAAAACATGTGGGGAAGTAGACACAAGGATTTTTTGCTGTATCGTGAGGGCAGTTACGTACATACTCTTTATAAGAAAAAACATCCAGAACCGGTACAATTATTTGTAGGCCATACAAATACTAGTTCCTTGCGGGTTTAAGAACCCCGGCCCTTACGCGGCGCTGGAACGCATTGCAAGCTTTTGCGCTACGAAGCCATCATTTCTTGTTTTTGTTTAACTAACCTTTTATTTAACCTACCTGTCTAGCACAGTCAGTTTCTATGCTGTTTATTATAAAAGGCAGGAGAATGAAAAATACTACTTATTAAATGTACTCGTAAATATGTACTATTTTTGCACTGCTGTAAATAATGAAATTGAAAAAATAAAATTTTCATTGCAGCCTAATAAAAGTCCACTGCTGAACATAGGCCTCACCACATATATGGTGAATATATAATACGGAGCCGTGGTAGCTCAGTGGTTAACGCTCGCTGTAAATAGAACAGAACTCGAGTAACCCGGATTCGATCCCCGCCGGCACCAATGAAATTGTTAATTGCAATTTTAAGTGCTGATTTACTACGTGCTCGGCGGTGAAGGAAAACATCGTGAGGAAACCTGCATGTCTGAGGAATAAGAAAAAAAAATATTTCGAAGACATGTGAAGTTCGTCAACACGCATTTGGGCAGCGCGGCGGACACTTCCTTCCCCCAAACCCTCTTAGAAATGAGGGGGAGGCCTGAGCCCAGCAGTGGGACGTATATAGGCTGTAACTAGATATAATACGTTCAAATAGTCACGCCTGTAATTACCGAGGGGATAGACAGAGTCAAAAGAGCTGTGAGCAAATCAGACCACGTTTAGCTGAATACTACGGGTTTGGATAGAAAACTTTGAAAGAAGTAATAGACGATTTCGCCACTTACTTGTGTGATTGTTCACTAACATAATATCCTTTTCTCGTTTTTCACGTCACCTTTTGCGATACGTTAGGCAATGTAACACAGTTAGAACTTTACTTTTCATTATAAATCCCACATAAACATTGGACCTAAAAGTTTTAGATCAAAATGAGACAATGTGGGTTAATATAATAAAATAAAATTTGAAACTCATTACGTGCCCTTACCTAATGTTGTTGAGAGTTGTCCAAGAGGTGGCGCTGGCATTTCCTTTACTAGACCTTTACGACTGCTGCCGGCCATTTATGAACCATAACGAAGTTATCGTTCATAAATCAAACAAAATAAGATGAATTCCATTTGTGAGAGCTTAATGTCGACTACTGTATCATATCAAAGCATAGCTCTACCACTGTAGCTTTTGAGTATTAACATTATGAACAGATCTACCACTGTAGCTTTTGAGTATTAACATTATGAACAGGTCTACCACTGTAGCTTTTGAGTATTAACATTACGAACAGGTCTACCACTGTAGCTTTTGAGTATTAACATTATGAACAGGTCTACCACTGTAGCTTTTGAGTATTAACATTATGAACAGGTCTACCACTGTAGCTTTTGAGTATTAACATTATGAACAGGTACCACTGTTGAGCAAACAGGTTAACCTGTACAAATGTGACTAACACAACGCCCTCCGCCCGTTCGGCAAGGTACACATTTTTCCACTAATAATTTATGAGGGCGAACCCGACAAAAAAAGGTTTGTCATTAAAAATTATAACAAATTTATAATAAAATGTATAATACAGACATAGTCAAAGACATACTCTTTAATTTGGTACCATAATCTGTCAATTTCGAACTAAAAATAGACATAAAAATCATTCTGACGTAATGGCTTTTTACACCAGTAGTGCGTGGTAATGCGTGAGCTATTTCTGAGTGATTTCTCCGTTTTTCTGTGTGTTTTTGAAATAAAAAGGTGAGTTTTATACTTTTGTGTATTCCTTGTAATAAAACAAACACGTAGATATATAATTTGTGGCATAAAAAGTGAAAAGTAAGTGCCAAATGTACTTAGAAATCGAGAAGGTCCATTTTAGCGGTTGGGTCAAATATGTGTTATTTTCCAATTCTCATTTATTTTTAGTGTAAAATGTCACTAAAAAAATAGTTTTAAAATATATTTCAAATAACTTGACGTTGTATTTATTTCAAATTCACACAAAAATATATTTGGTATTTTTTTCGAAAATCTCATACAGCTAAAAATTAATTTCGCTTTTTTTTATTTTTTTTTTTCATATTTTGGTATTAGTAACGAATAGAAACACATAAAACATAAAAATATACATATTTCCAAACATTTTCATGTAGATTTCTCCGAAAATAAACGTGTAGAATTCAAATTAGTAGTAATTTTAGACTAAAAGTGAATTATCTACTACTATGCTATAAAGGGTAATTTATGAATTTTATTACAAATTCTAGCAACTAAAAATTTTATTCGATAGTTTATACATTCAATAAGAATCCATGTAAGTTTTATCCATAAATATTGTCTCAAAGTGCAAATATAGCAAAATTTGCAGTTAGCAAAAAGTATCATCATCATCATCACAACATCATTCACAAGTCCACTGCTGAACACAGCCTTCCACAAGGGATGCCATAAAGCACGGTCCTGAGCCCTGCATCCATCGACTTCCTGCATGTCTTACCAGGTCAAATCTACATCTAGTCGGGGGTCACCCTACACTTCGCCTACCGGTACGGTGCTGCCACTTAAGCACCTTTTCCCCATCGGTTGTCGGTTCTTCGAGCTATATCCGGCCCATTGCTACTTTAACTTACTAATCCGTCGGGCTATGTCAGTCACTCCGGTTCAATGCGAATATCCTCATTTCTAACGTCATCACGCAGAGGAATCCCGAGCATAGCCCTCTCCATAGCTCGTTGAGCGACTTTTAGCGTCCTCATACGGCCAACATTGAAGGACAATTTCTCAGTTCCTTATGTCATCACGGGTAACGAGCACTGGTTGTACAGTCTCGTTTTCAAGTTTTGAGGTATAGTTGATGAGAAGATGTGTCGTAATTTCCCAAACGATGCCCAGCCGAGTTAAATCCGTCGATTGACTTGTCGGCCGAAGTTTGACTTACCTAGTCGGACTATTTGTGAAAGGTAACATACTCGTCAATAACCTCGAGCTTAGTGCTCCCAACAACTACCGGCATAGACATATACATATATAGACATGGACGTTACACATGATCTTCGTTTTGTCCATATTTATCTTAAGACCTATCCGTTGGGAGACACTATTGAGATCAATGAGCATAGTGCTTAGGTCCTCCAGCGATTCTGCCATAAGGACTATATCATTGACAAATCGAAGGTGAATAATGTACTCGCTATTGATGTTAATACCGTATCCTATCCAGTCCAGTAGTTTGAAAACGACTTTCAATGCAGCAGTGACACAGTTACACATCTCTGCAGTTGGATAGGTTTCGTACTCTGGTTCTGTACACGGATAACCATCGTAGCCCTACTGTACAAACAATTCAACACTATATATCGACAGTCAACTTGGCACCGCTGTAGGAACTATAGCACCGTCCAAATTTCGACGGAATCAAAGGCTTTCTCATGGTACACACCACTTTGCCTGGCGTATGTATCGCCAGGCAAAGTGGTAGATTATACTCTTTAGTCTTCTGTACAATTTTCCGTAGGGTATCTATGAGTTCTATGGTACTAAAGCCTTTTCTCTCGAAAAAAGCACGTAGACGCGACTCAGAAGGAAAATCGGTCTGTGGTTCTTTAAGAGAGCATTGTCACCTTTCTTGAAGAACAAGACTACTGCACTTCTGCTCTTCGCCTCCGGAGAAGTGCCACCATGAAGTTCGGAATTAAAGAGGTTCTGAAGGACTTCAAGTACCGGTTTTTCATCCGCTTTCAGGAATTTTGCTGTAATTCCATCATCGCCCGGAGACTTGCCGTATTTAAGGTGCTGGGGAGCCATTTTAATCTTGCTTAGACTAACGTTCGTGATGTAATCGGAATAGTGTCAGATAAGACTTGCTCTTGAATCGTTACTCACTTTTGCGTGTGGCTCCAACGATGACGTGTACAGCTGCCCATATGTTATGTATACGGTCAGGAAGGGAGTTAAACGGCCGGTAGCTTGCTATGCACTGGTTTATTAACAGAGGGCGCGTGGGCACAGCCACGCATTGTAATACATAGGTATACAAATGTATACATACATAACAATTCCCCACCCTATTTTAGAGTACAAGAATAAAATAAATTATAATAAAAGACGACAACTATAACCTAAAAGAATCGCTTATAATCAACCTTGGGACGGGGGGCGCAGTCTATTTCTAGTGGCTTCGATTCGACCATCATTAAAATCTGCTTCTGCTTCGTGGAACTCGTCGTCCTCCTCCGACCGAGGCGGCACAGAGTTCTCTACTTCATCACTTTCCCCACGACGTGGCGAACCTTCTCGTTCTGCCGTGGTAATTAGGTCGGGGTCTTTGTTAGACGCCGGATGAAGTAGTGACGATGATGATGGTGATGGTGATGGTGATGTCGGCAGCGATGGCGGTGGTGTAAAAGTGTTTCCGGTGTCGCAATTGTTCCCTTTCTCGTAAGCGTCTACGTCCCATGCGTTACAGTCATTACTTTGAGCTTTATATAAAATTAATTGATTTTTTATGCTTTCGATAACATATTTGCATGTCCCAATCTTTTACTAAGTAGATAACTTTGCCAATTCTTTTTGTTATCGTTCCCTTACACCAGTTAAACTTGTTATTTACATATTTTTTATATAAAACGAAAGTTCCAGGTAGCATTTGTTTAATACGTACTGGTTCTTCCTTCTGTGAACATTTTTGCGCATTTATTAAATCGGATTTAGCCGCAGACGTAGACAGCGATGACGTAGGTACCAATCTGTCTAAGCGCGAGTTTAGCTTTCGCCCGAAAATCAACTCAGCGGGTGAAATGCCGGTGGTCGAGTGCTTTGAATTCCGGTAATCAAACAAAAACTTTAATACATTGTTTTTTGATTGTTTTGTGTTGCTGCTAGACAAAATACTTCATTTTATACCCTTTTTGACTATTTTTACATAACTTTCGGCTTGACCGTTACTTGCCGGGTGATACGGTGGGGACGTAACGTGTGATATCCCGTTTATTTCACAGAAACGTTTAAATTCTTGTGAAGTAAACGCTGTTCCATTGTCGTCGCTGTTCAATCGTTTGCGGTATGCCGAACCTAGACATGAATTCGTACATCTTTTCAATGACTGTATCGGAGGAAGTAGAACTAGCTGTATCGTGTATCTCCGGCCATTTAGAGTACGAATCAATGACCACTAAATACATTCGACCGGCTATGGGACCCAGGAAATCCCTATGTACGCGGGTGAAAGGGCGGTGTGCCCGAGGCCAGGGGCCGGCGGCGCGCGGTGGGGATGGCCGCAGGTTGATGCATACCTCACATGTCCCTATCATACGTTCTACGGCCTCATCTACACCCGGAAACCAAAATCTGGATCGAACTTCGGCCTTGGTTTTTACGATACCCAGATGTGTTTTGTGTAACTCAGCTAACACCCTTTTACGCAACGTCTCGGGAATCACGACCTTATGACCTCTCGTTAAGCATCCATTTTCAACCGAGAATTGCGTTCTACATGAAAAATAAGGCTTAAGGTACAAATCAGTTATTTTCTTAGTCCAACCGTGTTTAACATATTCGGTTACTTTAGATAAAATTTTGTCCCTTTTTGTTTCATCTCGTACTTTTGAAACCGTAATCGGTAAACTCGTGCCGACCACAAAACACACGTAAGCCGCGCGGTCGCTCGAAGTGAAGTCGTCCGCAGTGCACTTATCGAGTGCGCCTGCACCCGTGTCGGACGCGGGCCTCGCTTCCGAAATACTTGAGCGAGACAAATAGTCGGCGCTGTTATCAGCGCTTCGTATATACTCGATCGTATAGTTATACGCGCTTAGAAACATTGCGTACCTCTGTAGTCGATTCGCCGATACTTCCGAAATGCCTTTGTACGGTCCGAATGTCGAAATTAGTGGCTTATGATCTGTTCTTAATACTGTTACGCGCTCAAATCGACGATACACTAGCGCCATCTAGTGTCAGGAACGAGAGCGAGGGGATCATTGAGAAAATGACATCACAAATCACTCAACCGACAGCGCCTAGTTGAAACTCAAACGCTCGGTACCTTGCGCGTGTTTACTTGAACATTCTGGATATTTCTTTGCTAATTTAAATATATAGGTGCTGCAAGATGCGAGGGAAGTACTGTTGATTTGGCGAAACAAGCGAAGCTTCGGAGCGGAATAAAGTGAATAAGTGTGTTTAATTATTAGTGTTTTTAACTTTAATTTGTGTAAAGTAAATTAAAGTGTTAATTTAGGTAATTTTATCGGCAATTTTTATTGTCACGAACCTCAAGCTCGTAACAATTGGTGTCAGAAGTGGGATAAAATCATGCCGATTTTACCTAAGGAGGAAACGGAGGGTGTCCGTACCCGAAGTCAACGCCAGCAGGAGACGGACCAACGAAGATTTGGTGGTGCAACGCCGCAGACGTCGGAGGGCCAGCCACCGGCTGAAGGCCCGTCGGTAGATCCTACATCTGCAGCACCTGACTTAGGTGATCTGATGGTGATACTGCAGGAGCAGGCTCGCCGACAGGAGGAACAGGTCCGTCAGTTGAAAGAGCAGCTGCAGAGCGGACAGAAGGAACAGGCCCGCCGATTGGAAGAGCAGCTGCGGGGCGGACAAGAGGAGCAGGCCCGCCGACAGGAGGAACAAGCCCGTCGGTCGGAAGAGCAGATGCTCCTCATTAAGGACCTTCATGCTACCTTTGGGAAAGAGATAAAGGATGTGAAGGATAAGGTTGCTCAACATGACAACCGCCTGTCGGAAGCTGAAACCCAAATCAAGGAAGCTAAAACCCAAATCGACCAAGTGAACAATCGGGTTGATTACGTGGTGGCTGACGTGAAGAAAACGCTGGACGACCTCAAACTGGGTGATGGAACTACAGCTCCCGTAGTAGCTACTACACCTTCACTACGTTTGTTCAAAGTGCCACCGTTCGACGGGACTCCTTCCTGGTCAGCCTACAAAATCCAGTTCGAGGCTGTTATGAAGGCGAACGGCTGGAATAAAAATCAGGCCATGACTGCTCACCACTAGGCCTGCGTGACCAGGCCTTAACAATTCTGGAAGCTCTCGGTGAGGAAGTGACTTATGAGCAACTCCTTGAGGCATTGGAGGCGAGATATGGCGACGCTCACCTGGAACACGTCTTTCGTGCGCAGCTTAAAGATCGTGTGCAGGGCATCAACGAAAACCTGCAGCAGTGGGCTCTAGAAGTGGAGAAGCTGGTGCGAAAAGCATACCGGTCTGTACCTGCGCTCATTGAAGGGAACCTGGTGCAGACATTCATCGACGGCATCCGCGACCTGGAAGTCAGAGCTGCTGTGAGGCTCGGGCACCACGAGACGCTTAAGAACGCCTTGGCCCATGCACTGGAGGTGGAAGCCGTGCGGCAGGATCATCGTTCCCATCGCGTCAGGGAGGTTGCAGCAGCTACAGTCCGTGACCGCAGCAAAGGATACAGCCCTAGGTGCTATGGCTGTGGGGAAAAGGGCCATCTTCGATCCAGCTGCCCTAAACTAACCATGGAAAGGAGAGTTGATCGATCTCGAGAGGGTAGTACAGCTAATGGCACTGCCTGGCGGCGACAGGATCATCCTTCACCTCACGCTAGGGAGATTACAGCAGTTACGGTTTGCGACCACAATAAAAGATACAGCCCTAGGTGCTATGGCTGTGGGGAAAGGGGCCATCTTCGGTCCAGCTGCCCTAAGCACACCCTAGGAAGGGAAGGTGAACGGTCTCAGAAAGGAAGTGCGGCTAACAGCACCGCCCAGCAGCAGCAGGAATACGACTTTACTATCAGACACTGCAGCGGGAAATCTCACGGCAACGCAGATTCATTGACAAGAAGACCTTGTCCTGAAGATTGCAACCATTGTAGTAGGCAAGAGAGTAAGGAAGTGGTATCCGTGAGGATGCTCAGGACAGACCACCTCAGCAACGGGTGGAAGGACAGCCTACGACATGCACAGCAGGAAGATCCGGACATCAAGCCGATTCTGGGATGGATGAAGGCCCGTGCTACCAAGCCTAAGTGGAGGGACGTCTCAGCGATGAGTTCAACCACGAAAAGCTATTGGGCCCAAATGGGACAGCTTGCTGATTCAGGATGGAGTCCTGTGCCGTAAATGGGACAATGGTCGAAGGGACAGCTGTCGTTTGCAAATGGTTGTCCCTAAAGCTAAAGTGCCGAATGTTCTACAGCTGTGCCATAATGGTCGTTCAAGAGTCCATCTGGGAGTTAAATGAACTCTACTGAAGGTCTGAGAACAGTTTTACTGGGTCCATTATCGTGACGATGTCGAGGATTGGTGTCGTACATGTACAAGTTGTGCGTCCGTGCGGGGACCTCAGACACGTAGTAGAGGAGCACCGAAATTGTACAATGTTGGTGCACCACGGGATAGAACAGCCCTTGACATTGCGGAGCCGTTACAGAAAGGCGCAAGAGGGACTCCTAAGATCGTCCATGTGGATCGCCTAGCGCGTTATTATGGGACAGATAATGCTCGGGACGAGCATGTCTTAGGAGGGGGCAGTGTTACGCGCTCAAATCGACAATACACTAGCGCCATCTAGTGTCAGGAACGAGAGCGAGGGGAGCATTGAGAAAATGACATCACAAATCACTCAACTGACAGCGCCTAGTCGAAACTCGAACGCTCGGTACCTTGCGCGTGTTTACTTGAACATTCTGGATATTTCTTTGCTAATTTAAATATATAGGCGCTGCAAGATGCGATCGAGGTAGAGTTGATTTGACGAAACAAGCGAAGCTTCGGAGCGGAATTAAGTGAATTAGTGTGTTTAATTATTAGTGTTTTGAACTTTAATTTGTGTAAAGTAAATTAAAGTGTTAATTTAGGTAATTTTATCGGCAATTTTTATTGTCACGAACCTCAAGCTCGTAACAATACGAACGGATTTGTTCTACCGTACAAATACTGATGGAAGCGCCGAACTCCAAATATAATTGCGGTAGCTTCTTTCTGTATTTGTGAACATCGTTTCTCTGCGGTATTTAGAGTTCGTGATGCAAACGAAATCGGTCTTTCTTGCCCGTCGGAACCTACTTGCGACAGTATCGCACTCAAGCCAACCGGAGACGCGTCTACAGTTAGGATTAGCCTTGCTTCGGGGTTGAAGTGGGCGAGTACCTGGTCTGAAGCTAATACCAGTTTTATTTTAGTGAATGCCTCTTGATGATCTAAACCCCACGACCATTTTACCCCCTTTTTTAGCAGATTGTAAAGTGGGCTTAAAACAGACGCTGCACTTGGTACAAAGTTTCTATAATAATTTACTAGGCCCAAAAACGATTGCAGTTGGCTTATATTTGATGGTGCAGGGGAGTCTACTATTGCTTTAATTTTATCTGGAGACTTTTTCAACCCATTTTTATTGATAACATAACCCAAGTAGTTAACCTCATCTTTATAGAACTCGCACTTCTCCCTTTGCAAGGTCAATCCTGCTTCTTGTAATGTCTGCAACACCGCCCGAAGGCGTGCAGCGTGTTCGGCGTCGTCACGCCCCGTAATGAGCACGTCATCCAACAAACATAGCACGCCATCCTGTCCACCAACTAGGCCCTCCATCGCGCGCTGAAAAATTGCTGGCGCTGGAGCAAGCCCAAAGACTAGCCTAGTATACTTGTATAATCCACGATGAGTATTAATTACAGTGTACCTTTGTGACTATAGATAACTCTAATTTGGTGAATTTTTTTCCACCATAAAGCTTTGCAAACAATTCCTTGGCAGTTGTCAGAGGATACTGGTCGATAATTAATTGCCTATTAATACTAACCGAGTAAATAAAAGTGCCATTTCTTTTTAAAACAGGGACTATAGGGGACGCGTAGTCTTCGTGGTCAACCGGTTTTAATACCCCTAACTCAACCATTCTATCTAGTTCACTGTTTATCTTATTCCGTAGGGCAAATGCAAAACGACCTAATTTATCCGAAAAAAGAACTGGAAATTGACATTGCAGTTCTTCCACGGAGGGAAGGGTACCCTGACAGTAATTCACCGTTGATAAAACTGATGATAACTCTAATTGGAATGTAGATATAAAGTCCCCACCGAGGAGCGGCGGCCCGCCGTCCCGGACGACGTACACGTCGAGCGTGTGTGAGCGGTTAGTATAGTACACGGGCAACCGAATTGTGCCTACACATGTTATGCTATTACCCGTGTAGCTCATCAACCTTTTATGCGGAACGATCAATGGAATATCTTTAAAATGAGATTTATATAATTTTTCCGGTATCACAGTTACGGCGGAACCGCTATCTATTTCAAACTTAAACGCCGTTCCACGAATAAACACGGTCTCGACCATCGGTTCACCCCGCAAGGAACGAATTTTAAATACCTTACCATCATCACCGATGTCTTCGTCTCCGGCTCCATTATCTACGTAGTTAACTTTATTTGACGTACACATTCTACGTAGATGGCCTACGACGTTACACTTCCTACATACGAAATCCGCATATCGGCACTCCGAAGCCTTGTGGTTCGTATAACCACACACTTTACACTTTTGTTATACCGAAAGATCACTTTTTACACTTCTTGCACTTTTATCTCTTGGTCTAATCTTGTACAAAGCGCCAGTAGAAGCTGCGGATGTACTGGCACTGGCGATTGCAGCTGATTTCGCACAAAGGACGTTTTCAGCAAATTCTATAGCTTTCGTGAGAGTTAGATTGGTAATATCTTGGGCGTAAAGTTTCTCTTTCTCAAGACTAGGCATCATTCCCATAATGAACCGGTCTCGTAGGGCCTCTTCGACATCATAGAAAGCGCAGCGTGACGTAAGACCGCGCAGTCTCGCGGCCCACTGTGAATGTGTTTCACCGGGTTGCTGCGATGCTGCATAGAAGTTGTGTCGTTCCGTGAAACCGACAATCTTCGGGTTAAAATGGATGTCGAGGATTCGTAGGATGTCTTCGTAGGGCACCTCCTGCACATCCTTGGGTAACTCTAAATTCACAGCGAGCCTATAGGTACCCTCCGAGAGTGCACTTAGCAAAATTGCTCTTTTTCCCGCTCGGATCCGTCGTATTATTAATTTCATTTGCCAAGAACCACTGATTTATTCGGCTTTTATAAGTTTTCCACTCCTGTAAATGGTGGTTAAAACTGGATAATATTCCAAAATGTGAATTAGCAATTTGTAATTACTTTTTACGCGGGTACTCGTCGCCAATGTTATGTATACGGTCAGGAAGCGAGTTAAACGGCCGGTAGCTTGCTATTCACTGGTTTATTAACAGAGGGCGCGTCGGTACAGCCACGCATTGTAATACATAGGTATATAAATGTATATACATACATAACACCATAGAACCTCTCAATCTCACTAAAATCTCAGGTTTCCCGGAAACTATGCTACCACACTCGGTCTTCAGCTTCGACAGTTGACTCTAGCAGACAGATATCTGGCAAAGACTTTGCAGCCCTGGTTTCGCTCAATCACTTCTTCAATACGAGCTGTATTGAAGTGCGTGAGTCACGCTGCATGTATTTGGAGATCCGTCTGTTCAGTTGCCTATATGCTGTCAAATCTGCTGAAGACAACAGCTTGATTTTCCGTCTAAGAGTTATGAAATTAAGAGTGTAATCGAAGAGTTATTGTGTTCTTCTGCAGCAGGTCTTGTAGAACATAGCTCGAACCGCATGGACAGTTTCCGCGAGCTTTTCATTCATATCGTCCACTGTATTGCAGTCGTCTAGGCACTGAAAACGGTTTTGTAATTCAAGTTGATACTTTTCTGGACCCTGAATTAGCGCACGAATGGGACGGAACGGCGACTTCACTAGATGAGACCTCTCCAACTTAACGTTTAGTTTCTGTGTGCCTCTAAAATTTGGTGATCGCTGCCAGTTTTCACCCTCGCGATCACTGAGACATCACTGAACAACTCTCGTCTGGTTACCATAATAAAATAATTCTAATTTATGGTCGAACCGTGGGGCTCAATTAGGTCAAATTTCTTGTATTGGAACATAAGATACGAAAATCGGATAGGGTCTAAAGGGTTTAAAATCTGTCACTCGCAAACATGCTCTCTCGCCCTAACCATTGCCCTCACTCTCCCCACACACCTTGTACAACATTTTACAAAAATAATGTTATTTTAAAGAAACAGACAAATGCATATTTTATTGTTCTGCTTACATTAATAAAAAAATAGTCTGTTGACCCCGCACTAGGGCAAGTCTGTCCTGCGGCGGCCTAAAAAATATTTTAACAAAATTGAAGAAAAAGCTTATACATAAATCAGAATGATTTGACATTTCTAATACACCACTTAATAATGTTCCTTCAGTCACGAAAACTCTGAAACGTTACCGTAAAATACCCTTATTTATTATTATGCTTCCGTTCACAGGGCTATAAACATAAAATGAAACAGAATAACCAATGCTAAGAATCATTAAAGAAGAGAACTCTCTGAGGCCTTAAGCCCGATTCCTATAATCAAAAAACGTTTCAATCTGTGTTACGATCCTTTTAATTACTTATTTTATAATATATAAAAGCCCTTTATTACAAATGATTGTTTCAGCATGTTATGACGATTTAAATTAAAAATCAACACAATATACGTAACCGCTACTATATTTTTCAAAAATCATAAAAAAAGAATGTTCTATATTCCACGCATATTCATTTATATTCACCGATTATATTTTTACGTATAATCACTGATTTACATTAAACAGGTTAATACTTCAGGAGTGGTCTCATATAATTCCACCGTAAGGGAGTAAAATAAAAAATTATATTTTGAATATTTAAATTTAGATGATATTATACTTGTTTTGCAATAGTTGCCACATTTGGCATGCGGGCTACCTTGAACTTATGAAATTCTTTGTCCACTCAAAAGGGTAAATAATAAAAAAAGCTTACTTACATAAAATGTTGTTTTCATGCACTTTTGCTATGTAGAAAACAGAACAATTTAACTATAAAAATCATGTATGAGAAAGTAATTAAGATCTAACACGGGAACAACCACAACCATCACTGACATTGTGTAGACCAAAACTACATCGCCGATACTAGGCCGAAACCGCTGACCAGTGCTGACTTCACAACTGTGTCATATTTTCTCATCACCATTCATATTTGAAACCTAAACTAATAGGGAAAAGATCTTCCCGCCGACTCTATATAATCCCGTGGGCGTCGTAAGAGACAATAGCATTTTATATGATCCCGTAGGTGTCGTAAGAGACCACTGAGTAAAATAAAACAGGAGATGGACAGTAGCATTTTATTTGATCCCGTGGGTGTCGTAAGAGACGACTGAGTAAAATAAAACAGGAGATGGACAGTAGCATTTTATTTGATCCCGTGGGTGTCGTAAGAGACGACTGAGTAAAATAAAACAGGAGATGGACAGTAGCATTTTATTTTATCCCGTGGGTGTCGTAAGAGACGACTGAGTAAAATAAAACAGGAGATGGACAGTAGCATTTTATTTTATCCCGTGGGTGTCGTAAGAGACGACTGAGTAAAATAAAACAGGAGATGGACAGTAGCATTTTATTTGATCCCGTGGGTGTCGTAAGAGACGACTGAGTAAAATAAAACAGGAGATGGACAGTAGCATTTTATTTTATCCCGTGGGTGTCGTAAGAGACGACTGAGTAAAATAATACAGGAGATGGACAGTAGCATTTTATTTTATCCCGTGGGTGTCGTAAGAGACGACTGAGTAAAATAAAACAGGAGATGGACAGTAGCATTTTATTTGATCCCGTGGGTGTCGTAAGAGACGACTGAGTAAAATAAAACAGGAGATGGACAGTAGCATTTTATTTGATCCCGTGGGTGTCGTAAGAGACGACTGAGTAAAATAAAACAGGAGATGGACAGTAGCATTTTATTTTATCCCGTGGGTGTCGTAAGAGACGACTGAGTAAAATAATACAGGAGATGGACAGTAGCATTTTATTTTATCCCGTGGGTGTCGTAAGAGACGACTGAGTAAAATAAAACAGGAGATGGACAGTAGCATTTTATTTGATCCCGTGGGTGTCGTAAGAGACGACTGAGTAAAATAAAACAGGAGATGGACAGTAGCATTTTATTTTATCCCGTGGGTGTCGTAAGAGACGACTGAGTAAAATAAAACAGGAGATGGACAGTAGCATTTTATATAATCCCGTGGGCGTCGTAAGAGACAACTGAGGAAAATTAAACAGGAGTTGGACAGTAGCATTTTATATGATCCCGTGGGTGTCGTAAGAGACGACTGAGGACAATAAAACAGGAGATGGACAGTAGCATTTTATTTGATCCCGTGGGTGTCGTAAGAGACGACTGAGTAAAATTAAACAGGAGATGGACAGTAGCATTTTATTTGATCCCGTGGGTGTCGTAAGAGACGACTGAGTAAAACAGACCAGGAGATGGACAGTGGCATTTTATATAATCCCGTGGGTGTCGTAAGAGACGACTGAGTAAAATAAAACAGGAGATGGACAGTAGCATTTTATTTGATCCCGTGGGTGTCGTAAGAGATGGACTGAGTAAAATTAAACAGGAGTTGGACAGTAGCATTTTATTTGATCCCGTGGGTGTCGTAGAGAGACGACTGAGCAAAATAAAACAGGAGTTGGACAGTAGCATTTTATATAATCCCGTGGGTGTCGTAAGAGACAACTGAGGAAAATTAAACAGGAGTTGGACAGTAGCATTTTATATGATCCCGTGGGTGTCGTAAGAGACTGTGACTGAGTAAAATTAAACAGGAGATGGACAGTAGCATATTATATGATCCCGTGGGTGTCGTAAGAGACGACCGGAGAAAATGAAACAGGTGTTGGACAGTAGCATTTTATATATATCGGTGAAGGAAAACATCGTGAGGAAACCTGCATGTCTGAGAAATAAGAAAAAAGTTATTTCGAAGACATGTGAAGTTCGCTAACACGCATTGGGGCAGCGCGGCGGACTATTCCTTGCCCTTAAACCCTCTCAGAAATGAGAGGAGGCCTGTGCCCAGCAGTGGGACGTATATAGGCTGTAACTTTACTTTTACTTTTTTTATTTTATATAATCCCGTGGATGTTGCATGAGACGACTGAGGAAAATAAAACAGGAGATGGACTGTGGCATTTTATATAATCCCGTTGGTGTTTTAAGAGTGGAGTGAGTAAAATAAAATAGGAGATGGACAGTGACATTTTATATAATCCCGTGGGTGTTGTAAGAGTCGACTAAGTAAAATAAGACGGGAGTTGTGTGGCGGCTTGGGATTATTTTAAAATTATATAGTAGACTGTATTGATATTCAATATCCCCTGAAACCTTCAGTTACCGCAGTCACAAAATTACACGTAGAAAACAATAAAACTACTCACAGTCTTACTAGCCAGCTTCCTAAGATAGGCAAAACGTTGACAGCTCCTGGTGGCTCTACACGGTAGAATAAACTAGTAATTAGATTGTACACGGTACACTCTAGAGTAGTCCTTATTTTTAGTTTTTAAGAGATATGCTCCACGATAACACAAAGAGATGTAGGCTTCTTACGCTTCTTGCTCTCCCTTTTTTTTGTCCCCACAGATTATAGCAGCGCGTTATGCGTCACAATGTTGCCACAGGTTATCACCGGCCCTCAGATCGTTGTAGATCATTGTGTCTCGGTATAAAATTTGCGACTTGCGGTTTATTACTGAACACACCCCCCCACCGAAACCATCTTGATGGTTTCTCCAAAAGATAAGATAAAATTATAACTTAATCTAACTTAACCTCTACGAGTATCAAGATAACGCTGAGACACAGAATAGTCTCAACGAAAAGGTAATTAGTACAAGTAAGCTAATTTACATAAGGGAGAGGACTCAGTTTATTAACTGGTCTCTGTAAAGTACTCTTTTGGGTGCGAAGCGTAACACAACGAACAATTCCATCTGGGCCGGGGTGAAGAGCCTCTATTCTACCCAAAGGCCAATTGCACGTCGGTATGTTATCAGTTTTTATCATTACAAGATCACCTATTTTAATGTTAGATCTATCCGAATACTACTTTGCTTTCTATTGCAGCGTATTTAAATATTCACGACTCTATCTACGCCAAAACATTTGTGAACATTTTTGAATATACTGCCAACGTGACAATCGATTCATCGTTATGTCTTCTACATTATACTCAGTTACCGCCGTTGACGCTTTTCCTATTAGAAAGTTTCCCGTTGTCAGTACGTTCGTACGTACGTACATCTGGGTTATCACTAGCTGGTAACGGACAGAGCGGCCGCGAATTGAGAATTTATTCTACTTTACAAAAAACTGTGGTGATTTCCTCGAACGTAAAACCTTTTTCTCCGACGGCTCGCGTTAAGAGGTACTTGGCGGATTTAATTCCGGCTTCCCAGAGCCCACCCATATGTGGTGCGCTGGGGGGATTAAATTTCCATATAATTTGTCGCTTTGAGCAACCCTCTAATATATTGTTTTTTTGCTCGAACATAAACCTTTGTATTTCGGTTAAATGCTTACTAGCCGCGATAAAATTAGTACCGCAATCCAAGTAAAGAAAAGAGCACACACCTCGTTGTGCTACAAATCTGTCTAAACACGCGAGGAAACACTTCGATGACAACGACGATAAGACCTCGAGGTGTACAGCTTTTGTCGAGTAACAAATAAATAATGCTAAATATGACCGTTCAATCCTAGCGTTTCGTCGTAAACTTTCTTTTTTAAAAAACGGACCACCGAGGTCTACCCCTACATGCTCAAAAACTTTATTAGGTATCAATCGAACTACTGGCAAAGGTGCCATCTCAGGCTGCAAGAGCACGGGGTTGTTTTTAAAACAAGTTTTGCATTTGGACAAAACTGACCGGATAATGCGACGGGTGCTAAAATCCAAAAGTTTTGATTAATAATGTTTTGTAAGGTGCGTGGGCCTACGTGTAAATATTTTTTATGTAAATATTCAATAAGTAATAGTGTAAATCTACTATTTTTAGGTAATAAACGGGGATGTTTCGCGTAATAAGGTAAAACTGAATAATTTATTCGACCCCCCCACTCTGAGGTATCCGCGATAATTAAGATACGAATACTTTATCAAGATACGATACGAAAGATAATTTTCACAACGACGGAACGTACTTTGTGCCCTTTGACAAATTATTTATTTCATTTGCAAGGTATGAACTCTGACTAGTTTAATTAAGACGTCTTGAGCGGTATTCAATTCGTTAGTCAGTATGGATTGCTTGGAGTGACCGGATTTAAATCGGAACCATCTCAATATTCGAGCAACCGTACGTTGCAGTTTATAATAAGAATAGAAATCGGAAGAAATTCGGTCACAGAACTCTAACTTAGATTCTTCTATTAAATTCTTTTCATTAGTGATTAAATTGACGGAATCTAATGAATAATTTGATTTTATTTCGGGTGTATTACATTCATCTTGGTTGATAAATATTCCAACTGGCCACTGCGAGTAGTCATCATACAACCAAGATGGGCCCTTTAGCCACTGCTCTTTGCACTCCAAGAGCTGTGACGGAGACGCTCCGCGCGAGCTGATGTCTGCCATATTGCACTCACTACTAACGTGATGCCAAAAGTGTGGAGGTAACATTTCGCATACCTGAGTAACACGGTTACTAACAAACGGCTTTAATTTGTAAGCTCTGTCTGAAGTCACGCCAATACGATAGTCGAATCAGTTAACGCGGTGATACGATAAATTTTTACACGAGTTAAAATGTCACGGACATATTTAATTAATCTGCTTAACAAAACTGACGCCATCAATTCCAACCTCGGGATAGTTAAGGGTTTGACGGGGGTTACTTTAGATTTTGCTATCACCAAGCGTACTTTAGTCTGACCTCTGTCGTTACGACTGATCACATATACACAACTAACGTAACCGCGAGAACTGGCATCGCAAGAGGCGACTAGTTCACATTCAGACTGTTCTGGTAACAGCATGTGTCTATCTATCTTAATTTCCGTCAGTCGCGGGAGATCACCAATGTAATTAAGCCAGCGCTTAGTTATGTCAGTTGGCAGTTGCTCATCCCATGCTATGCCCAGCTTCCATAAATCTTGCATTATTTATTTCGTGATGAAAATGCACAGCGAAATAAAACATACGGAGTCGTAAATAGAAGCTAACAATTTCAGAACAGAAAGTTTAGTTGTTACTTTGTCAGTCTTATCTACTGCGAAATGAAAACAGTCAGTCAAAGGGAACCACTTCAGACCTAGCACTTTGACTGAATATTCGTTACCATCTTTCAGGAATGTTACAGGACACTCTCGGTTTTCTAACGGAACGCGTTGTAAGACCTTTCCGCTATTACTCGCCCATCTCTTAAGTATAAAGCCGCCGGAATTAAACATCGCTATAAGTTCATCTTGTTACTGAGATATCTGTGACAAGAAACTACAAGAATATAGGATATCATCCATGTAAACGCCCTCGCGCACAACCGTTGCAGCGAGCGGATAGTGTTCTCCCTCATCATGGGCTAATTGCAAAAGTGTGCGGATAGCTAAAAACGGCGAGCAACTTAAGCCGTGACAGTCTTTAATTCATATACGTTGATGGTATCATTAGGCGAATGACGATATAAAATATGTTGATAACATCTATCCGACGGATTCAGTTTGATAGCACGGTACATTTTGCATAAGTCGCAAACCAAACAATATTCAAACAACCTAAAATTCAATATTATAGTCCCAATATCTCGATACAGATTACGCCCGTTTAGTAGAATACTAATAAGCGAAACATTCGTGGACGTTTTTTTGCCGAGGCATCGAACACCACTCGCAAAGGAGTGGTGGAACTACTGGACTTAAGTATACTATGATGTGGTTTCACATATTTACTCGGAATGTCACCCGTATAAAGCTCCATATGCCCTAGATGTTCATATTCGCACATAAATTCTGAATAGGCTTGTCGTAATAAAGGTAAACGATTCAACTTGCGCTCTGTGAACAAGAGTAGTCGCTCGGCTGCCGCCCTTGAAGCGCCCAACGGAGGCGGGTCTGGTATGAATGGTAACGGCACTGAATAGCTACCGTCCTCATTGCGGCTAGAACGAGCCATGAAAATATCTTCTGCTTATTTGTTTCAAAGGATTTATCGAAGGCTTGCTGGGTAATTCTTCACAATACTTACGCAACCTTTGATCTAAAGACTATTGTTCATCAAACGAGACTGGTAAATTATAATTTCTTAAATTCTCCTCTTCATTGTAATAAAGTTTACCACTTACAACAAACTCGAAAGCGGTATCGATCACGCTTGGTATATCCGATGAAATAATATAAGGTTTATCATAAATAAGTTCCGAAAGTATATCATTGCCCAACAATATATCAATACGTGAGCGCTTATAAAACATCGGATCAGCTAAATTAAAATTCTTATATTTATTAATAACGTCCGAGGGGAATCGAACGTTAGGCATATCGGCAGATACCTTAGTCACCATGTTCACTCTAAAACTAGACAAGTCAGTGTGTAGGGACCTTAATGTGCATCAAATCATTCCATAATTTTTTACTGCCTCTCCACCAAGGCCATAAATGTTAAACGAACATTTTTTCCGAGGTAAGCCCAAACTTTGAGCACACTCAGTGTAATAAATGAGCTCTGAGCTCCAGAGTCCTGACCGCTACTAACAATTGCTAATACACGCGCCGTTCCCAAAACGACACGGTAATTCGAGTGAACGTCGTTGTATGGCGTATCTATCGTACAATGCTCCGAGTCGCTCGTAGTCTGAGAAGAAACGAGTGCTTGTTGCCCTTGCGAGTCAGCGCTCAATAAACTGGTGGATGATGGAACCGCGTCGCGCACAGGCTCCCTATGCCAATAGCATAATGATGTAATGACGCACATACACCACAAGACATCTCACTTTTACAAGTTGAAGTATCATGATTTCCTTTTAGGCAATTATGACACAATTTTAAAGTATTGACACGGTCAATCCTTTTATCTACGGTCAATTTACGAAATTGATGGTACCTGTAAATCATATGATTTAGATTGCAATGCGCGCAAATCAATTTATTTTTATTTTTATTATAATTCGACACATTAGTATTTAAAACTGTATTTGATATACTTTTATTGTAGTTATTATTGTTGCTTTTGTAATTGTTACCTGTAGGCTTATTTCTTGATTGTAACGAAATCGCACTTGTATTAGATGAATGTTCGAGTACTTTAACTTGTTTATTTACAAAACTAATTAATTCCGAAAACGATGGAAGCGAGTTTTGATCCCGATTTTCTTCAAAAAGCCTCCTAGTATGCGCATCCAACCCACGTAAGGCTAAATGCAAAACAAATATGCAAATTTTTTATTTTTAACGCCTCGATGGCTTTAAAAGAGTGATCGAATGTTTCAATAAATAAAGTAGGATTTGCGGTAGTATCCTTATTTAACGGCGTAAAGTTTATCATTTTGTCGATGTACCTACCCACGAGTATTCGATCATCTTGATATTATTACATGAACTTTGCCATACGAGAATATAATTAGCGGATGTTATAGGCAATTTTTAACAATGTTTAACGCCGAACCTTTAACACATGAGAGTAAATAGTGAAACTTGTCTATTTCGTCGAAATCTCGATTGTGAACAAGTGATACAAATGTATCGTAGAATGTGGACCACTTCTCAATATCGCCATCGAATTCGAATAATCGCAATTTAGGTAATGACGGCCTTACATCAGTCCTATCTTTCCCACTGATGGGTGCCTGATCGCTCGGTTTTAATCGTAAATATTGCAACCTACATGCCTGATAAAGTTCATCAAATGTATCTAATTCACGGGTTGACAATCTTGTCTCCGGTTTTAATGATATATCTATTTCAATAATATTTGACACTGTTTCTTCAAACTTTGAGCGGACACTTTCTAATTCGGAATAATCCGCTTAGAAATTCTGGATTTGTGCGGAGTCATTTATTTGAGATTTCGCAAGATCGAAAACCTTTTGTAATTTAGCAAATAGGTATTATTTTTCAAAATTAAGTGTTTGACTTTTTATCTGCAAATTGTCCGACATTATGAACAAAACAACAAGGCGAATTTACATACTTTATAAACGTACCGCAAGCAATGAAAATTTAGGTAGAAAAGGCGAATTAAATAGGTGCGAATTAAATTTAGGTAGAAAAGGCGAAAAAAATAAAATAAAAAACGCTTTACTCAAGTATATGACGTCCACGGGACGCTAAGTAAGGGTAGAAATTTTATACATGAAAATCACTAATTTAAATAAATGCGATTCGAAGGCCAGAAATGTGGCAGCTTGTGATTATTTTTAAATTATATCAGTATTGATATTCAATATCCCCTGAAACGTTCAGTTACCGCAGTCACAAAATTACACCAAGAAAACAATAAAACTACTCACAGTCTTACTAGCCAGCTTCCCAAGATAGGCAAAACGTTGACAGCTCCTGGTGGCTACACGGTAGAATAAACTAGTAATTAGATTGTACACGGTACACTCTAGAGTAGTCCTTATTTTTAGTTTTTAAAAGATATTCACTCCACGATAACACAAAGAGATGTAGGCTTCTTACGCTTCCTACTCTCCCTTTTTTTTTGTCCCCACAGATTATAGTAGCGCTTTATGCGTCACAATGTTGCCACAGGTTATCACCGGCCCTCAGATCGTTGTAGATCATTGTGTCTCGGTATAAAATTTACGAGTTGCGGTATAATACTGAACAAGTTGGACAGTAGTATTTTACATAATCCCGTCTGGGTCGTAAGAGACATATACATAAATACATAAACACTCACGCCTGTCACCCAGAGGGGCAGGCAGAGACTACAGATTTCCATTTGGCACGATCCTGACACACCTCTTTCGCCTCCTTCACATCCATACACCTACGCATACATGCTCGTCGGTTAAGGGTACTCCTAATTTGACCCCTTTCCAATAAATCGCCAATTTAGTCGATAAATTTTCGCCTAGGACGTCCCTTTCCGACTCTGCCATTCACTTCTGCAACATAAATTTTCTTTGTCACTCTTTCCTCATTCATTCTTTCCACATGACCAAACCACCTGTTGGGTGTACTCCTCAGGTAAGCTCTCTCCAGACCAGGATCGCAGGATCGTCAATGAAGAAGACCAGGATAGTACTAATAACTTGATTAATAACTATATTTACAATGTCGTATATGACAAATAAAGATATAAGAAACGTGTGTTGCCGCTACGGTTGTACGGTGCAGTCTGACGCCCGAACGGGGTGGTGGCATGTGTGTGACGTATGTATGCGTGACGTCACTGTGGGCCCGGTACGATAAAAGGTTTGTTGGTTGCGCCAACATCTTCCCGCTTCTTAAAGCTCCTGGCTTTAAGCTTCATCATCATCCAGGAATGGACAGATGCGGTTGATTGCTCGACGAATCGTGCCCTTCGTTGTAAGTATGTCCGCAACTCGACATGCTCCATCGGTGCCAGGATGCACTGCTTGAATCCGCCCTAGTGGCCACTTGAGCGGTGGTTTCGCCTCGTCCTTTATCAGAACCATCTGACCAGGTTGAATGTCGGGGCGGCGTCGCTGCCAACGGGTGCGCTGCTGCAACTCGCAGATATATTCCTGGCTCCATCTTGACCAAAAATGTTGCCTTGCCTGCTCGATTTTCGCATATCTTTGAAGCCGGTTAGGGTTCACCTCTTGCAGGTCTGGTGCCGGTAATGAAATGAGCGGTCTTCCTATGAGGAAATGCCCAGGGGTGAGGGGAACTAGGTCGTGCAGAGATGAGGACATAGGACATAGGGGCCTAGAATTAAGTATAGCCTCAATCTGTGCGAACGGGGTTGCTAGCTCCTCAAAGGTTAAATGCGTATTACCTATCACCCTTTTCATGTGGTATTTTGCAGACCGGACAGCTGCTTCATATAAGCCTCCAAAGTTTGGGGCATACGCGGGTGCAAAATTAAACTTAATCTTATCTTCTACAAATGACGCTGACACAGAGTTAGAAGCGGTAGTGAAAAAACTCACCTAACTCGCGGTTAGCGCCAACAAAATTTTTCCCATTGTCGCAAAATATCTCTAGAGGGGCCCTCTACGAGCCATAAAGCGACGCAATGCTAAAATAAAATCTTCAGTACTCAAAGAACTGACAGCCTCAAGATGTACGGCCTTAACCTTAAATCTATTATGACACACAGGTAACTCTTTGACAGTCTTGCGCCGCGACCTTTCCTGTCAACTGTGTAAAAAGGACGGAAAGGTGAGGAAAAGGAATGCAGGTCCCCCCACCACAGTGACAACGACTGTACTTCGTCCGGGTAACCGCGCGAAGCCAGGTCGGCTGGGTTCTGCGCTGAGGGGACATACATCCACATAGCGTTTGAACATTTGTCATTCCGCGACTCGGTGCGATACAAACGTGCATAACTTGTTTGTCGGAATGCATAGCCATCCCAATACTATTTTACTGTCTGACCAAAAGTACCTATTCTTAATATTGCATCGTAAAGCTTGTACAGCCTTTTCACATAAGCGTGAAATTAATAAGGCTCCACAAAGCTCCAGACGGGGAATGGTCGTGGCCTTTAAAGGTGCGACCTTCGACTTAGCGCATAAAAGTCATACTGTGTATTACCATCATCCATTGATCGCAAATAAACACATCCAGCATATGCCTTTAACGAGGCATCCGAAAATGCATGGATTTCGATTGTTACCGCATTTCTATAACTTGCATGACGCGGAATACTTATTTCCTTTAAATACCCTATGTTATTTAAACCTAGTCCAGATACAGTCGAACCTGTCCCAGTCCAATTTCTGTGACCAGAGTGATTGCAAGAAGATTTTACATAAAATAACACATACACTCAACAGCCCTAAAGGATCAAAAATACTTGACACTACAGATAGGACAGCCCTTTTAGTGTACTTAACATGGTTATCTATCAACTGCAATTTCGAACATTTGATTAAAATGTTATCCTCATTAGGATTCCATTCAACACCTAAAGTGTTACTTTGATTGGATATTTTTAAATTATCTTGCTGACAATTGCTTTCTTCCGCTACACTGCGGAGAAACTCCTTTGAGTTGCTTTTTAATTTTCTTAAATTAAAATGAGCAGAACTTAAAGTTTCGTCGATCCTTTGGTGTAAATTTATTAATTTTTTTTTCATCATTTAAACCTGTTATTAAGTCGTCTATGTAAAAATCATGTAATATTACTTCTTTCACCAAAGGATCGGTGCTTTCATGACCTAATTGAGCGAGACACCTAGTGCTGAGGTAGCTTGCCGATGACGTACCGTACGTCAGGGTATTAAGCGCCAAGTACCTCATGCGCTCGGCTTCATTATTACGCCATAAAATTATTTGAAGGTGCCTCTGTGTTGGTTCCACGACTACTTGTCTATACATTTTCTCTAAATCTCCTGTGAATATGAAAGCGTGTTGACGAAATCTTATTAGAATAGAGAAGATGTCGTCTTGCACCGTGGGACCCACCATGAGGATATCATTGAGCGAATAACCAGAATCATTCTTCGCTGAGGCATCAAATACCACGCGACACTTTGTGGACTCGCTTTGCTCTTTTAAAATTGGATGATGCGGTAAGAAATAGGCTTTTTCTGGTTTGTCACTCTCCGATAAATGACCTAATTCGGCATATTCATTAATAAATCTACATATTGCGATTTTACGTCAGGCTGCCGCTTAAAACGTTTCTCTAATGAGTCGAATCGTTTTCTCGCTAATCTGTATGAGTCACCCAGCACATCTGGATGCGTACTAAACGGCAACGTAACGCAAAACCTCCCGTCAGCTAAGCGTTTCGTGTTTTGCTTGAAGTGAGCTTCGCACGCCTCCTCTTCTGGGGACAACACTGGTGTAGTTGGCACTTCCTCCAGCTCCCAAAACTTGCTTAGCTGATTACGTATTTCCATACTAAATCCACAATGAGCGCTTTTTACCTTTGAACTGCTGCTATCGTTACTACTTAACATTACAGGTCCTACCATTAACCAGCCAAATATAGAATTTTGCAACATGGGCTTATTGTGCCCCAGCCTTAACCTTTCACTGCTAATTACATCCCAAAAAATGTCCGCTCCCAATAACATATCTATTTGTGAAGGCTTATAATAAGCAGGGTCAGCTAAAACAACATTTTGTGGAACAACAATATTCGAAACGTCCACCTGTTCTAACGGCAACTGACCCGTTATCTGGGGAATAACAAAAGCATCGACCTTTATACACGATTCCTTATCACTGCGCTCGCGCGGCTGGATTGACATGGTGCAACGTCTTAGCGCATCAAATGAAATATTATTAATGCCGGTCACCCGAACCGTGTCAACAGGTTCACTTTGTATGCCTAACTCATTCCTCAGCGCCTCCGTAATAAAACAAGACTGCGAACCACAGTCTAATAGAGAGCGGGCTTCGCAAGTTTTGTTTGTGTTTACATTTTTTATTGAAATTATTGCAGTTGATAGTAATACCTGATTTTCAACGCTGGCTGATAACGATATAGGCGTAGACACAGACTCCTTGCTTTCTACACTTTTCTGAGGACTGGATGTCATTGTTTTATGCAGCAGAGTATTGTGTTTACGTCTACATATAGCACATGGACTCGATTTACATTGGTGGGAATAATGCCCACCTCGGAAACAGTTCATACAAATCTTTAATTTTCTTATTAAAGTATTTCTTTCGTCCACTGACATTTGGTTAAATTTTTCACAATTATATAAGAAATGATCCCCACTACATATGCGGCAAACTCGTGTATTATTTACGTTTAAATGTCTCGACGTGTTGGACTCGCTTGCCGTCGCGACAAACGCCTTTTGAACCTTATCCATTCGTTTATACGCAACTTGTTTGTCAGGCTTGTCGCTAGTGCTAGTGCTTGCACTTATCATTTCCAAAACATCGGCCCTTTGTCGCAAAAACTCATAAAAGTTTTCTAAAGTGGGATTCTCGGTTAAACTATTCCTATACTCCTCCCATTTCGTACTGGTTGCAGTATCTAATTTGTTCGCGAACATAAATATAATGAGCGTGTCCCAGTTATCAACCTTTTCACCTAAACTACTTAAAGCCCTCAAATGTTTCGACACATGGTCAATTAAGAAACGCAATGATTTATCAGACTCCCTTCCAATAAAAGACATATCAAACAATGACTTAAGGTGAGTATGAATCAGCTGACGTTTGTTATCGAATCTACCGCTAACGAGTTTCCAGGCCGCTTCGTAATTTGCCGCCGATATTTCCAATGATTCAATAACAGACGCTGCGCTTCCTAATAAGGATGCTTTTAAATATTGATACTTGCAAATATCACTGAGATTGTCATTATTGTGCACAATTGACAGGTACACATCGCGAAATTCTAACCATTTGTTTGTACTGCCATCAAATGTAGGCAGCTTGATGGTCGGAAGCCTAACGCCGGCGTCAGCCACACTGTGGGACGAGCGCGCGTCCTTCCCACCATCAAATCCCGTGGCCTCCGAGGAGCGAGGCTCATTAGCTGCGATCAACTCCTGAGCACTACTCATCGCGATAAAAAACAATTTTTCCGTATTTTCCCGCTCGCTCCTCGGCGCGTTTGCCTGACTTCGCCTCATTAACCTCAATTTGAGTTTGAATTTTATCATAGTCTTCAAACAATGTGTCCGCTTTCCGTAATCGTAATTTTAACTCATTTAAATTTCCCTGCCTATGCCTTTTAAACTCCTCTAAATAATTCCTAAATGTAGTTAATCGCCCCTTAATAGATGCCCTCTTCGCTTTGAACTCTGTGTCAGTCATTATGCAAACAAACAAGATTAGTAGGTAAAATATATTGCAATAAATACCTCGATACGTAGGCTTGCCTTTTTTATATGAAACAGCTGTGCGCCGAGACCGGGGATACCGCAGAACAATAAACGCTCAGCGCAGGCGACGTGGATCGGCGCATGCGCAGCGGACAGCACACTGGAATATTCGGCCGGACAACTATTAGTTACCTTATAAAAACTAACTATTTGCCTACTTGTATCGTACTGATGCGATAAGAGAAGCGACAGATAAGAAGGATCGAGCGAAATAATAAAAGAATGCAATTATACGATCGATGCGCTCAGAAAAAGTAGGTAGCTAGCTAACGGTTATCACGTAAACGGCTGATGCAATCTTTAACTCTTATCTTTAAGCAGTTAACTTTTAAGATTTAGCACCAGAAAACCTAAAATAGTTCATAAATTAAACCCATAAATGCATTGAATATTTATTTTAACTTTGTAAGATAATTTATGCGAGTGAGAATTAAAGTTAACGGTAAATTGTTTGGTATGAACGATTTAGCTGGGCAGCTGATTTTAATTTGCTTATAGATTTGAACTAATTAGAAAAATATGAGATCTGCTCGCACAACGAAGCTTTACAGGGCTAGCACAGTTAAACTAGGAAAATAAGGAACGGGCAAACCTCCCTTTTGTTTTAAAATCCTCTTGCGGCACAATAATTAACACTTGTCGCGGTTCAAATAACACTGGCTGGTAGGTATCTTCTTGATAGTCCAGTTCTTGATTCTAACAACAGTGCAGTGCGCATTCCTTTGTTTTCCTCGGTATGCAGGTTCGTACTACGCGTCCACGTAGCAACAGAAGTTCACGGTCGCAATTATGTTGGGTGTACTCCTCAGGTAAGCTCTCTCCAGACCAGGATCGCAGGATCGTCAATGAAGAAGACCAGGATAGTACTAATAACTTGATTTAATAACTATATTTACAATGTCGTATATGACAAATAAAGATATAAGAAACGTGTGTTGCCGCTACGGTTGTACGGTGCAGTCTGACGCCCGAACGGGGTGGTGGCATGTGTGTGACGTATGTATGCGTGACGTCACTTTGGGCCCGGTACGATAAAACGTTTGTTGGTTGCGCCAACACCACCGAAGCATTCCTTTCTTAATCCTGGTCACAACATCATCTTGCAAACCACACACTTCTCTTATTACACAATTTCTTACCATGTCATTCAGATTCAGCCCTAACATACTCCCTAACGACCGCATTTCTACTGCGTTTATTCTACTCTCGTGCTTCTTCTGCCACACCCAACTTTCACTACCATACGTTAAAGTAGGGACCAACACAGCATTGTGAATTGCCATACGTGCCTTTTTCGACACATTTTGACTCTCTACAATAGAGTGCAAGGCCCCATTTACTCTATTTTCCGCATTCACTCGTCATTCTATATCCTTATCATATCTCCCATCCCTGCTAAATACGCAGCCCAAATATACAAACTCATCTAATTGCTCGATCAAATCGAGACGACTGAGCAAAATGAAACAGGAGTTGCACAGTAGCATTTTATATAATCTCGTGGGTGTCCTAAGAGTCGAATGAGTAAAATAAAACAGGAGTTGGACAGTAGCATATTATATAATCCCGTGGGTGTCGTAAGAGACGACTGAGGAAAATAAAACATGAGTTGGACAGTAATATTTTATATAATCCTGTGGGTATCGTAGGAGACTACTGAGGAAAATTGAAACAGGAGATGGACAGTAGCATTTTATATAATCCCGTGGGTGTCGTATGAGACGACTGAGGAAAATAAAACCGGAGTTGGACAGTAACATTTTATATAATCCCGTGGGTATCGTAGGAGACTACTGAGGAAAATTGAAACAGGAGATGGACAGTAGCATTTTATATAATCCCGTGGGTGTCGTATGAGACGACTGAGGAAAATGAAACAAGAGTTGGACAGTAGCATTTTATATAATCCCGTGGGTATCGTAGGAGACTACTGAGGAAAATTGAAACAGGAGATGGACAGTAGCATTTTATATAATCCCGTGGGTGTCGTATGAGACGACTGAGGAAAATAAAACCGGAGTTGGACAGTAACATTTTATATAATCCCGTGGGTATCGTAGGAGACTACTGAGGAAAATTGAAACAGGAAATGGACAGTAGCATTTTATATAATCCCGTGGGTGTCGTAAGAGACGGCTGAGGAAAATGAAACAAGAGTTGGACAGTAGCATTTTATATAATCCCGTGGGTATCGTAGGAGACTACTGAGGAAAATTGAAACAGGAAATGGACAGTAGCATTTTATATAATCCCGTGGGTATCGTAGGAGACTACTGAGGAAAATTGAAACAGGAAATGGACAGTAGCATTTTATATAATCCCGTGGGTATCGTAGGAGACTACTGAGGAAAATTGAAACAGGAGATGGACAGTAGCATTTTATATAATCCCGTGGGTGTCGTATGAGACGACTGAGGAAAATAAAACCGGAGTTGGACAGTAACATTTTATATAATCCCGTGGGTATCGTAGGAGACTACTGAGAAAAATTGAAACAGGAAATGGACAGTAGCATTTTATATAATCCCGTGGGTGTCGTAAGAGACGGCTGAGGAAAATGAAACAAGAGTTGGACAGTAGCATTTTATATAATCCTGTGGGTATCGTAAGAGACGACTGAGGAAAATAAAACCGGAGATGGACAGTAGTATTTTCCTGAAAACCACGATAAATAATTATATAAGATTACAAAACTCACCCCTATCGATCAGAAGGGTAGGCAGAGACTACGAACTTCCATTTGGCACGATCCTGAAACACTTCCCATGACAATCTATTTGGTCTCATCCTACCTAATCCTTTATATGCAGCATGTCTGTATAGGTATAAAAGTTTACTTGAAAAAAAACTAAAAAAAAATCTATGCGATAGACTTCCACTTCATTCAGTTGTCACTCGATATGTTTTCCATCGTGGTAAAAAAGTCTACCCGTATTTATAAACAATACGAAAATAATGAACTCAACGTAAGAAAATACAATGTACTAGTACTACTTACAGATAACGAATACTTTTTTAGCGTACAGCTTAGGCTGGGATTCGTATGCGGAACCTGTCCTAATAATTATATTGAACTCGAGTCTGAATTATCAAGCAGTCTTAAATGATGGCGCCGTAAATCGTATTATCCGAAACACTAACAATTCCTGTCATAAAAACCAACTTGTGCAGCTTGTCCTCCCAATGATGTTGAATGTGTAACAATAGTTATGGACTCCTTGGATCGGAATTTTAATTTTAGAGACAGACATAGTGATTCATTGGCATAATGATATTTCTTTCTTGTAAATTATTAAAAATATATATTGTTACTAGCGGCAGACAGCAGACAGATAGACAGGCAGACAAAACATTTAAAAATTGTTGTTTATAACTGAATAGCATGCGAACAACCCTTAAGCTTAATAGATACCAGTTATTTAAATATAACAGGCCGACATTGCAATTTTATTTATAAACTAGCTTTTTCCTGCTACTTGGCATGCGTGTTATTTATTGCGATAGGATTTAATGAGTCTTAATTGTTTGCGCGGAGCCCTATTTTTTCTAATATTAAAGAATCCTAAGTTACTCCTTATAACATCATCTAATTGGTAGAGAATGTCCCGTTAAAATCAGTCTAGTCATTTCGGAAATCGGCAGGAACAGACAAAAATTTTAAAAGTTGTGTTTTTGTTATAAGTTCCGTATATACTTTTATATGCATTTAGTAAAAAGCTGTTATTATGACAGTACAAGCAGACAATTCAATTTCATTTATTTGATTATATATGTATTGTTACATAAGGGCTTTTGTTACATGTCGTTTTGTGTCAACAAAAACATCTAAGAGGCGCGGCAGCATATACATTTAGTATCTGCATAATATTTAAAAATTTATTATTTTAACCCTTAAAGTGACTTTGTATAGCAGGGTATACGTCTGACTTTAAAAAAATATTACTAAGTTTCTACACGTTTTATTTGCATTATTTCATTACAATACATATTTCTGATCGTTTCTTTTTTACGTCAACATTACGCTAAATACCTAATCTGTGGTAAATTTGAATCAGTTGTCAAAAATAACGAACAAACCGCGGCCAGAAATTATTGTCAAGGTGAGTTTTACTTATTTTCGTGATTTTAGTTCTTATTACAGGTTTGTAATGCATAAATCGAAAAGGTGAAGAGTTATTCCAACCATTGTGTAACTTAAATGGCCTAGAATTTTTCATATTTGGATTATTTTAACTTGTTTACATTTGTGTATGGTATACTATACAGTACTACAATCGCTACTATTTGCCATTATATTTATTTGTATAGAATACTATACATTGCTGCTAACATGGTACTAACAAATTTTAATTGATTTGGTATAATAAGAGTTCCGCATAGTGCATAAATAACTTTTTGGCTTTTATTTGGGTGATGGTTGAGCTGCGTGTTGGTTTCGTTTAATTTTAGACTATAATGAAGGAAGGGCGAGACGCATATTGTCTTTGATTTCAGTACGAAATGCTAGTTCAGATATTAGTGATGGATCCAGTAGTGATGATGAAGTCAGAGATGTCTAGAGTTCACCAGCACCGTCTCTGGATTCATGATTTGAAAAGTTCGACATTCTCGGCAGTGCCACTTCATCGTCCAGTCCTTCGAAGCAAGAGGTGGAATCACGTGCAGAAGACCTTTATAATGTGGATCCAGAGACTTTTCAAGTTTCCCTAACAAGAATTCTGAACGCCGTGTTCCCTAGCCCTATGCAATGCAATCACGTTTAATTATTACTTTTTATATTTTAATTAATACTATATACTATTTTACATCTTTAGAATTAGTATAGATTTTACGTGAAAATTACGGTATATTTAGTTTGGGGACTGTAAGGAAAAATAGATTGAAAGATGCAGAATCTAAAATTATTGATGAGGGGCCATTACTCAAGTGGTGTGCAACGACGTGTGTGAAGTGGTTTGATAATAAGCATGTTAGGCTTGTAAGTTCCTATGTTGACGCTTTTTCTCCTGAGAATAGTAAACGTTTCAGCAAGAAATCGAAAGGACGCGTAGACGTACAGTGTCCTCAAATCGTCAAGCATTATAACCGCCATATGGGAGGTGTGGATTTGGCGGATATGTTAATAGCATTATATCGCACTGGTATAAAGTCTCACAGATGGTATATGAATATTTTTTTTCAGTTGTTGGACATTTTCATAAACAAAGCACGACTGTTACGTCGTAGACACGACAACAATATAAATAAAAAGAGGAAGCAAGATCGCCTAAAAGACTTTCGTTACGAAATTTATGCTCGACTTATGGAACGTAATAGAATTGTACCCGTAAAAGACATTTTATCTGTACCTGAAAAAAGTAAGATTAAGAAACCGATGGCCGAAAGGCCTCTTGACAATGTGCGGTATGACAAATTTGATCATTGGCCTCAGTTACCCGTTAACAATGCTGTAAATATTGTAGAGGAGGTCAAGCGAGTACAATGTGCACAAAATGCAATGTACATCTATGCTAAGTTAAGGGTAGGAAATGTTTCTTGGCGTACCACACAAAACAGTAATAAAGTATAGTGTATAGTATGCTATACACTGATAATCGCAGATTATTTTCATCAAGTGTGGCAATGTATAGTATATTATACATAGTTTTTTCCAAAAAATAAAACCTCTATATTTTTTTTGGTATTTTTTTAACTTCTTTTAAACGCCTAATAAACCATTAAAACTATTTTTAGTTGTTTTCATTTGCTAAAAGTATCGTGCGACTTTAAGGGTTAAGACAGTATAAAATATTTAAATTATGTACGTATTATAATTTTTCTAAAAACTTTCTAACAGGGTATAGGGCATTCCTTTATAGGGCTTGTCTAATGAAACGAAAAACAGCGTGGTCCTTTCCCCAGCTGCACAAATACTCGTATAAAATTGTTTCAACAAACGTACGTTTGTAAGTTTGCTACATTTAAATCTTATAGCATGTAGCTTTCATTAAAAAAATTTCATCTCTCACCTGCGGCTACTATGCGATTGCGCTACTAACCGTTATTAGTTTTGAGTTTCAAATCAAGGATCAATTTCTGACTGACGTTCAGGAAAATTTTTGTTCCTCTGTGAATTTAAAGACGTGATTGTTCTTCTTTAAGTTTCATCCATCATTGGACAGGGAGAGTCTGTCAGAAACCCTAATTCATACCTATATGTTAATATCAATGAGCCAGTAAAGTTCGTAAACACTGATTGTGATTATGCATTTTTTATTTATAATAATTATTATATCAGTTTTTTTGTTTGACATTTTATACAAGCGAACTTTCAGTCCACGTGATGGTAAGTAGCCTATGAGTAACTGTAATTAACTTTAAATAATGCCTCCAGATTCGTTGTCACCCCTGAGGACTAAGATGAAATTCCTGCCGGTTCATCATCATCATCATCATCATCATCACAGCCCTTCACAAGTCCACTGCTGAACATAGGCCTCCCCCAAGTAATGCCACAAAGCACGGTCCTGAGCCACCTGCATCCATCGACTTCCTGCATATCTTACCAGGTCGTCACTCCATCTAGTGGGGGTCGCCCTACACTACGCCTACCGGTACGAGGCTGCCACTCGAGAACCTTTCTTCCCCATCGGTTATTGGTTCTTCGCGCTATATGGCCGGCCCATTGCCACTTCAGCTTACTAATCCGTTGGGCTATGTCGGTCACTCTGGTTTTACTGCGGATATCCTCATTTCTGAGTCTATCACGCAGAGAAACTCCGAGCATAGCCCTCTCCATAGCTCGCTGAGCGACCTTGAGCGTCCTCATACGGCCAGCAGTGAAGGACCACGTCTCTGATCCGTAAGTCATCACTGGCAACACGCACTGGTTGTACACTTTAGTTTTCAGAGATTGAGGTATACCTGACGAGAAGATGTGTCGTAATTTCCCGAACGCTGCCCAGCCGAGTTGAATCCGTCGATTGACCTCTCGGTCGAAGTTGGACTTACCTAGTCGGACTATTTGTCCCAGGTAAACGTACTAGTCAACAACTTCGAGCATAGTGCTCCCAACAACTACCGGCATAGGTGTGACATGGACATTTAACATGATCTTTGTTTTGTCCATGTTCATCTTAAGACCTATCCGTTGGGAGGCACTATTGAGATCATTGAGAATAGTGCTTAAGTCCTCCAGCGATTCTGCCATAAGGACTATATCGTCGGCAAATCTAAGGTGAGTGATGTACTCGCCATTGATGTTAATACCGTATCCTTTCCAGTCCAGTAGCTTGAAAACGTCTTCCAAAGCAGCGGTGAAGAGTTTCGGGGATATAACGTCACCCTGTCTTACACCTCTCTGCAGTTGGATAGGTTTCGAGCTCTGGTTCTGTACTCGGATAGCCATCGTAGACCTACTGTACAAACACTTCAGCACTTCGCTATACCGACAGTCAACTTGGCACCGCTGAAGGGACTGCAGCACCGCCCAAATTTCGACGGAATCAAAGGCTTTCTCATGGTCCACATACGCCAGGCAAAGTGGCAGACTGTACTCTTCGGTCTTCTGTACAATTTGCCGCAGGGTATGTATGTGGTCTATGGTACTGAAGCCTTTTCGGAAACCGGCTTGTTCGGGAGGCTGGAAGTCGTCGAGTCTGCGTGCGAGACGATTCGTAATGACTCTCGAAAACAGCACGTAGACGCGGCTCAGAAGGAAAATCGGTCTGTAGTTCTTCAAGAGAGCGTTGTCGCCTTTCTTAAAGAACAAGATCACCGCACTTCTGCTCCAAGCCTCTGGAGTAGTGCCACCATGGAAGACGGAATTGAAGAGCTTCTGAAGGACTTCAAGTATCGGTGTTCCACCCGCTTTCAGAAGCTCCGCTGTAATTCCATCCTCGCCTGGGGCCCTGCCGTTTTTAAGGTGCTGGAGAGCCATTCTAATCTCGCTTAGACTGACGTCCGGGATATCATCGGAATAGTGTCGGATAAGACTTGCTCTTGGATCGTTACTCACACTTGCGTGTGGCTCCAACGATGATGTGTACAGCTGCCCATAAAACCCCTCAATCTCACTCAAAATCTCAGGTGTCCCGGAAACGATGCTGCCACACTCAGTCTTCAGCCTTGACAGTTGGCTCTTACGGGCAGACAGATCTCTGGCAAAGACGAAAGAAGAGCCCTGGTTCCGCTCGATCGCTTCTTTAACGACCAGTATTAAAGTTGCGTAAGTCTCGCCGCATGCATTTGGAGATCTGTCTGTTCAGTTGCCTGTATGCTGTCAAATCTGTTGACGATTGCAGCCGCATCTCCCGTCTAACAGCCATGAGATTAAGAGTGTGATCGGAGAGTTTTTGTGTTCTTCTGCGGCGGGTCTTGCAGAACTTAGCTCCGACCGCATGGACAGTTTCCACGAGCTTGTCATTCACATCGTCCACTGCATTGCAATCTTGTAGGCACTGAAAGCGGTTGTGTAACTCGAGCTGAAAATTTTCGGGATTTTGAATTAGAGCACGAGGGGGACGGAGCGTTGACTTCATTAGACGAGACCTCTCCAACTTAACGTTTAGGTTCAGTGCGCCTCTAACCATTCGGTGATCGCTGCCAGTTTTCACCCTTGCGATCACTGAGACATCACTGAACAGTTGGCATCTGGTCGTCATAATGAAGTCAATCTCATTTTTTGTCGAACCGTCGGGGCTCGACCAGGTCCACTTCCTGTGGGGCCGCTTCTGGAAGAAAGAGTTCATCATAAAGAGTCCCTCTTTCTCCATAAAGTCGGCCAGCTGCTGGCCCCTTCGGTTCCGTTGCACTACTCCAAATTTCCCTAACTTCAGCTCACCGTTTTCTCTTGTGCCTAGTTTTGCGTTGAAGTCTCCCATCAACACCGTGTAGTGGGTTTTGGAGGAATGCATGGCTTTGGAAATATCCTCATACATTTCCTCCACCTCCTCATCGGAATGTGCCGAGGTTGGTGCTGCCGATTAGATGATTCCTAATAAAGCAATATTTTATCCTATTAAATCCTAAAAGTATATTTTGCTTATCATCTCTCTAAATTCACACCTAAAATCCTAAATATCTAGGACTGCAATCACCATACCACGCACCAATTTTTCTTTCTAAAAAAACGTTACGTTACACTAGGACTTTCTCTTGTATCGTGGAGGCAGTTTACAAACAAGTTCCACGAGGACAAACATCCAAACCTGGAACAATTGTTCGTAAACTACACAAATTCTTGTGTCATGCTCATGAGTTACGATGTGTAAAAAATATGTGTTTTTGTCTGTCCGAATGTTCGGGTAAATCTTTCGATTGGCTGAAACAGTTGTATTGAAACTGAAGTCATTTATTCGATGATTATTTTAAAAATCTAAATGACTATATGTCAATAGATCCCAATCAGGCGAAGCCGGAGCAAAGCTAGTTCTTAGTAATATTATAGAATATTACTGTTTAGTAAAAAGATAAGACTGTCAAATAATTCACTAAGTACAGATATTGTTTTCAACAAATTAATTATGTCCGTTTCAATAAGAAGAATTGAGCACGTTATTTAACACCAAGCCGTGCAGATATTTATGTGTCCCAATATCTCACTGGACGCTCTCACTTTATAGCGCACTATTTCTGTTTTATATGGCCTTAATAGACAATAATAATGTAAGGTCAGGGATTCCAGCGTATGAGATTCGTGCGATTGTATTTGTCTCATGCGAATTAGGTAGTTAGAATTCAGTTAATATTAACTTAATGCATACAGAAGCATGCAAAGAACTTTATATTATGTGCCACATAAATATACTAATTGGCATATTTTGGCAATATACAAGAATCACCCAATATCGTCCTATGGTTGCCGTAAAATACGACTATGCGTGTATGAAGTGTTCTCTCATGGTCTCATGGCTTCCGATAGATGTTCGTATTAATAATATGCCACTGTGTACGATTTTTTGTACTTTGTATGAATTGTGGTGACAAACGAGGACACAGTTCACCTTATAGTAAATGGATGATTTGGACTAAAGACATCTACATTTCCTTCGAATAAGAATCAAAATGCAGAATGAGTTTTCTTCCCTGAGGTCTAAAATGGAATGCCTCGTTTTTGGTATAAAAAGCCTCTTTACTCACCATAAGCAACACACCAACATTAAGTTGCTGCTTACCCAAGTCGAACCGATTCATTTGTGCTACAACAATTATAAGCGTGTTAATGCGAAAGGATGTTTCAAATATGCTGCCTCCAAACTTTGAAATAATATACCTCCTCCTTTGCAGAAGATCATAAATACAAATTTAATTAGAAAGAAATGCAAAGCATGGTTATTTGAAAAACAAAAGTTGGAGGCAGGTATTAAGTATTATAAATAAATTTACCGAAATTTACATATCATATATGAATATAAATTTCAGTCTATTCCTTATTTTGTTTCACGTCAATTTGAAAATTAGGTTAAGATACTGTGTTTTTTAAAAGTCGGCTGTGGCATAATACCAGCGGTGACCTCAAAAAAGAAAAAAATTAAATTAAGGCAAAAGTATACTTTTATGAGAGGGGAAAATTTAATTGAATAAGACGAAGAACAAGACTGTGTGCTCGTTTTTTATCCTTACTGCTTAAAGAAGAAACAGTATTACAATGAATCCACTACAAAATCCTATGTAACTCTGCCGTGTTGTGCTCCATTCCCAAGAGTATAGGAAGCCGTTGTATTCCAGCCTGAAGAGTAAAGAAAGCCAGTATAATTTCAGGTTGTATAGCTTTATATCTTATTGCTCAGCGGTGATATCGTATTTGTATTTTCAGTCTCGTTAACCCGCTTCTTCCTCTGAAGTTGGATTCAGCTGTTCATCGGCTGCAGTAGCCAATTACTATCAGGAAGACTATAATTTGGTTTCTCATTTCAATTTTATAAAGAAAAGATTTTGTAAAATTATGAAATAAGGCCTTTCTAATACAGTACTCTTAACCTTGTTTACTTAATCAAAACAATCACTAAAAAATAGAGCATTGACTGCAGCGTATGAGAAAGAATAAAAGACAGCGCCCCAGCTGTATAGTTTATTGTTTGCGACGGTATGCGAGTGACTTACTGTTGCGGTGGTAGCATCCGTATAAAATGACGCTAAAGAAAATCTTTAGGCATTAATAGATTAACAATTTTATGAAATAATCCATGAATTTATATATCGATTTATTTAATATTAGTGATAACTACGTCGTAACAAAATAAACAATATGTATAAGCCAGTTACATGAAAAATTTAGCCAAAATTAAAAGATACAGTTATACAATAATAATAGTAACATTTACAAACAGAATATAGTTGGGTTACAATCTTAAATAATAAATGTGTGTATTATAACGAGGTGAAATAAAATAAAAAATTAAAATGAAAAATCAAAATTGTAAAATGGGCATATTATACGTTATTTTTCATTTTTGATATTCATGTTAAACAAATGCACGCAGCCTTCGAGCCAATAAACAAGGTTATACGGAGCGCTTTGTACATTTCTAGTAACTTTGAAACCATGCTCTACTTCTTGGCAATAAAAAAAATACATTTGGGTACATATATACACCTAAAACCATGTTATTGGTTGCAAATTATTGTAGGTGCAAATGCATGCGTGGTTGCATGTTCTTTCATTGATCTGAGCATGGAGTTGTTAAACATTCTATTAACATCTTCCTAACTCGTGTGTTAGTACTCAATATTATTTACTTAATTGCCGTATTGCGGCGTTAAAGCAGAATCCATTCCCCATATTGTCCCTTGGGGTTTGTAAGAGGCGAAAGAAGAAAACCGGCCTCCTCCTTGGTCTCAATCATTACGTTTTCTTTTATTTTTAAGCTGTTACCCCCACACTAGGATTTTCTTCTATATCGTGGAAGCAGTTTACATACAGCAATTGCACAAGGCAAACATCTATTTGGTTTTGGGAGCGATTAGTCCGCCACGCTGCCCAAATGCCTATTAACCTGTGAGAGCGGTGTTCTTCCCCGGTCGAGCAGAACCATTCTGAAACTTAAATACGCTACAACATGGTTCTATCGCGTATATAATAATTATCATTTGTGATTACTTATTCTATCACATTTGGGATAACAAAATAGCAATACTAATGATATTGTGATAACACATAACAAAGATATCAAAACAGAATAACACGTGGTAGCTAAGGGACCGGTAATGCATTTAAAATTTCTGGTGTTGTGAATGTTCCATCCTTAATGAACTGCATCGTTCGCTCTCAATTCTATAAAATAACCTTTCCAAATAATATTTTTAATAAAATACTTTTTACGAACTCTTAAAACATCTGTAACATGCCTAGTTATTTCATGAGAGCACATTTATTTGTGCACGACATGAATTTCCACGAATTGCGTTTCTGTATAACATGAATTGCTTTACCAGGGAAATATTGCTCTTCTGAAAAAAATGATGTTATTTGTGTCGGAGGACTCTTGACAAAATTGTTTTTATCACATTCGCTCTTTACTCGGTGGTAGCACTTTGGACGGAACGTTGATTACAAACACGTTGTGCAAATATCGCCTCACCCTCCGCAATATCGCACTCTATCGATTGTTAACATGGACCTTACAGGCTTTTTCCTTTTATTATAATTTATTACATAGGTATATTTATTTTTAACGTCACCAAAAGTATTATCTTTGAATGCACCAAATTAAAATGAATTATGAAACATGATAATAAAAAATTGTTTTTTCAATAAAGGATTATTATTCCTTATAAACAAAAGTCTCATTGCAGAAACTGATTTAGTTTTAGCCCCGTAAGTGTCAAGCCTCGATAGTTTTATAAACATAGTCGTATAATAGATCAGACATAATATAGCAGAGTAATAACCACTTCTTATGTTACTTATTCATGGCAACGAAAGATAACATAAGGTCGATTTGAAATATTGCGATAGATCTTTCAGGAGTATTTTACAAAAGTTGCATCAATCAATCTAAAAAAGGTTTTCTCTATCCATTTTTTACTACAACTTTCTCTCTGAAAATATTTCTGGCAATTTCCGTTCAAATTCTTATCAATCTACTGTTTAGATGAATAGCATAAAGACAAGGACAAAGTTTTTTTCATGGCTCTGTAACCTAGCTCCTTGGCATTATGCTAAGGCGCTAAGAAACGTAGGTTCGGTTTTCGCACGACCCGGATCAGTTGTTTATTCATTCATTGCAACATATCATGATTTCACTGCCGAACTTAGGCCTCCTACATAGATTGCCTTAAAGTTAAATCTATAGTCTATAAAGTCCCACTGTTGGGCACAAGCCTCCTTTCATTACTGAGAGGGTAAACCCCTTTTTAGAAATAGATTGCCTTATGGAGGATTTCACTATAATTTCCACCCTCTGTTATGCGTGTGTTTAACAGTTGACTTTTATATGCTGTAATGGTATTAGTACACAAAAGTCTATTAACTGCATACTAGGCAAAGCACAAGGAAATTGAACTTTGTAAAGCAAGTGGCATGTAGCGACACCGCTGCTGCTGACGTGTGAGCAAATTGAAAATCGTTCCGCAATATTTTTGCAAAAGCACGAGAATTACGCGTAGATAAGTAGAGATAGGCAGGATATGATGCCGTTGCTGAAAAAAATTGTAAAAGTCCTACGTTTAGTATGAAAACTTCTCTTTGAATTTATGTTATTTAATAGAATAGAATAGAGTTATTTTTTATTCAAAATGGATTATATGTAATTCTCGTTCAAAGTCATTTTTTACTTTACCACTGCTTCCAAAAAAATCTCTAAATAAAGAAATGGGTACACCTAAGATACCGTGGACATGTTGACAGGTCCAAGTTTTGTGATCGCTAAGTACAGAGGACATGTATACATGTCCGCATTACGTGCTGCTATTTTCGTCATTAATTGATATAAAAATACAGTATATTTTCGATTTAACACTATTTCATTCGATTCTGAACGAACTAAAGAATATTCTGTAGCATTATATTCATTCGGTTACATAGACATCATCAAATATAACAGCCATTCGCTTTTGCGGGCCGGTGAGGTTGGTTGCGTAATCGTTGAAGTTTTGTGATTGTGATTTTAGTTGGATTTTCTTTCAAAAAAAACTGTAAGTAATGTTATTTATCCTTACTACGTAATGCTTTTGAATGATTTAAGTTACAACAACAGTAACTTTTTATGTTTCAATTGATAAAAAAGTAGAAATAAAAAACCTCTACGCGAACAATTCGTAACGGTCAAGATTTCTAATAAGATTCTAATAAGATAATAATAGTATATTTCTTATTGGAATACCATAGTAAATACTTTTACTAGTAATTGCTAAATGTTATATCTATATGATTGTATAAGAAAAATAAAGGAAGACGATATAAAATATATACACAAAAAGGTTTTGAAAACGAGTTTAGTAAGCGCGCGCAAACTGTCTATTGTCGAATTTTTAGCAAATGTTTGCAAGTAAAAAAGTAGAATTATTATAATTAGTACATGCATAATTTTGGTTCATTTTGGAAGAATATGTTGTATTGATTGTAAGGACATAAAAATAAAATAAAAACTTACGATATTTCATTCATAAAATAAAATTTATCATCAGTAAGTACACTTTATCAAGATCCTTTAGAAACAAAGAGCTGTACAAAATAAAATAAACATTTATATGTTATGGTTATTGTTTATACTTATCGAAAATCTTATCGGCTTTAAATAACTGTAACTAAAACCTCTTTAAACATAAATGAAAGGTCGTGAGAAACATAAATATTTAAAACAAGTGCCGCCAGCTGAGGTGACGACGGACGCCTCGGTACAAAGCTGTGGTTGTAGCATGAATAGGTCAGCTCAATTAGGGCAGCAACACGCTCTCACAGAATACCAGCGTAAAATAGCAGCTTGCTTCGGTTTTGTTTTGTATGGTGAGTGTATAAACCAGACACTCCTTCTACTAGGAACGAGGAACTCCATCTTAGGCCTCAGGGATTACAACGCATCTGCATTTTGATAGATACCTATTGGCAGCAGCATCCGAGAGAGGCGATGGCTTCAAGGTTATGAAACGTATTACGATAGTCACTCCTCCCGCCTGAACGAACTCATGAGGACGAAGGAGTTTTTTACTTCATATTTAAAAGTCAAATTAATATCTTGAATACGTGTACCATTTAACTTAGCTTAGTCGTTTTTTAAATATGCTCAGATTTTCCATTCTATTTAAACTCATGTTGTTAGGCGAGCGCTAGTTCGTTCGGCTTAATTATCGTTTTGTTATATTGCAGCAATCCGTCATTGTTAATAACGCTATTGTTGAATAAATAAATGTTATATTCTTATATGACATGTACTTTTATGTTAATGGAATAGAAATTTCGTTTATAAAAATAATCATTATTAAAATGTAACAATATTTCATCGTTTTGAAATCTAAACAATACTAACGCTTAAACCTGAATATATGGAAAATTAACCAAGTAGTAGGGCGTAAGAGAATCTATCATCCAATTTCATCACGTCACTATCGATCAGGAAAAATAAGCTAAAAAGATATTATGGCTTTTGGGAGATGGCGCTGAAATCACTTCTACGCCAGACGTAGAATTAAAGATGAGGATAATGTGAGTGAAGATGCGAGACGTGCGGTACTGCAATCCGCCTGCCACATGTGACGACTAACGTAAATCCTCCAATCAATGGGAATGGCCCACATCCAGCGGTGGACTTATAAGGGCTAATAATAAAGCTTCTTTAGAATCCTAAATTAATTTTTTCTTGTATAGGTGTCTTATTATTTGTAAAAAATCTAATTAAAGTTGATAGTAGATAGTACTTAGTTGATATCGTGCTTTTAGAAGAAATATTATGTGGACCACGTAATGTTTGGCAGACACTGACGCCGAAACACGGTCTACACGGACTTATAGCTTACACCATCTTTTATGGATACGCATAGACTCGGACAGTTATAAAATGAAGGACGACATGGAAAACTGTCTAAAATTTAAGCCTTACTTCTTTTTTTTGAGAAATAAGATGGATAGCCTCGTTTCCAGTAACTCACCATACGAAACATAATTAAGCTATTATTTTAGTCTGCTATTCTGTGAGAGCGTTATCCTTTCCAGTCGATTCGATACACTCGTATTACAATCATACTTGCAATATAGATGCAACGTGGCTCTAGCGCGTATCTTTATTAAAATCGCTACATAATAAATCCATTTCTAAAGCTGCAAAACACCCTCTCTTTATTAATACTTAAAAAGGTTTAAACTCAAAAGAAGGAGGTTTGTACCACCAAGTACCATCCGATGAAATAATTATTTTACTCTTTTTAATAGTTTAAGTATTTCCCTTCTAGTGGACCAAATTATATATGCTTAATGAGACAACTTGAATTTCTGTAGAAGTTTTCCAGCAAATTTAAATATTCCACCTCAATGGCAAAGCCTGTTCTTTAACTGTAAGAAGTGAAGCGAAGATATCGCGAGCGTAACATAAACACGATAATATAAAATCGAATTAAGAACTTCCTTCTTTTTCGAAGTCGTTCAAAACCGTTTGAAGAGCAAATATTATGGAAAAAAAGAGTCTTACGAGAGGATATTACGAAATAAAATAGATACTTTTTAGCTTTTTGTTAATTCCGAGAGAACAAGTTGCATAAGCACTTTATTAGCCGTTGTAGAGAAAGCCGGCTCAAGTCCCCAGAGATTTGGAGTGATTTCTGTTGACGAACACAAATCAAGTCACCGTTCATTAAGACTGTTTTTGATGTTTTCAGGTTTTATTTTTCCAGAGTTTATTATCACATTATATTCTACTAATAATACTTTCCTATCCAATTAAAAATACAATAATACTTACAGTGACTGCGTCGTTGGTCTAGTGATCGTAAATGCGGTTGCTGAACATGTTAATAGTTAAAGTTACAGACGTCACACTGCTGAGCACTAGCCTCTTCGCGTTTCTGAGAGAGTTTTAGGTCAAGAAAATATCCGCCAACCTGCCCCGATGTTGGCGAACTTCACATGTCTTCGAAATAGTTTGTTTGTTATTTCTCAAACATATAGGCTTTTCCTCACGATGTTTTTCTTCTCCGTCCAGCATTGGTACTAGTTGAGATTGAACCTGGGTTGCTCGCGTACTGTGAAATTTACAGCGAGCGCTAACCTTCTGAGCTACCACGGCCAAAATCACTTATTGGGTTTTTCTGTTAATAAATTTTTAGTAGCAACCAGAATTCAGGAAGTTGGCAGTGTTTCATCCCCGTGCCTCAAAAAAAAAATGTAAAGTCATTAGTTCTACGCCTCATCTCTCTCTCTCTTGCCCTGATCATACAATAAAAATAAACTCTCTCTGGTTGTGTCGGTTACCGTCCCATTAGACTATATATCCCATTACACGGGAACTATAATTGCGCAGATGGCTAGTCTCCGCTGAGACTGGCCGTCGTGACCGAAATTCAGTCTGGGAAACATTATTATTGTTACGAGCTTAGGGTTCGTGACAATAAAAACTGTCGATTGAATTACCGAAATTGATACTTTAATTACCAAGCACCAATTAAAACTTCAAACACACTAATAATTAATCATACTTTTTTTCTATTTATTTGATAATAATTTTACAATATTTAGACTGGTATTTTACAGTATAAACATAAGCTATACAGCTTTACCGTATACCGATGCCATCAACATACATAGCATGATAATTATTATGCCTAACAATTATGAAATACATCATAATGTTGTGATGCACGCATTGAACCGCGCTCCCCCCACACAGTCAATAGGTTTGCTCTCTGTGGCGTTATTTGCCTACCTGGCTTGACGCGTCGAGTTCGCATGTACAGGCTTTTCATATAATTTGATACTAATTAATGATATTAAGGATAAACTTATTTTAATTATTGTATATGTAACATTAGTTTTTAGAATATTAATGTGTAACTTATAATATATTATTTTTATTTTACAATACTTATTATAAGTTACTTATGAAGTAATTCTTTAATATATTTTTGATGTAGCGTTGGTTAATTTGTTTTTTTTTTTACTTGTGATGGAGGTTTGTTTATGATATCGCGAAATCATGTATTCTAATGTTCGTTTTCCATGTATTTTAGTAATGCTAAGGTAGGTTTCTTGAACCGTGCCCACAGTTACATTTAAAGTTTTGCTTAGTGCATCTTTTACTTTTACAACAAACTTTCTGTTTGCTAGGTAATCCTTGCACCAATCCAATAAGGGTCCTCTAATCCCACTATCATGCAAACTATTTATAAGCGTATTATGCCTGAGTGTGTCAAAGGCTTTGCTGTAGTCAATGTTACTACAAATATGTGTTTTTTTTTTGCGTTTAGATGTTTGTATATACTATTAGAAAATGATGTTAACAGCTGTGATGTATTTTTATGAGGCTGAAATCCATATTGTTTTTCTTGTAATATTTTGTTGTTGCCAAAAATTTCATAAATTTGCTTACAAATATATTTTTCAACAATTTTATCAATTGTGGGTAGAATAGTTATTGGTCTATAGTTTTCGTAATCCGATGTTCCACCTTTTTTTGTATATCGGTCTGACAATACCGATTTTTAATTAATTGGGATAGGTATTCCTCTTTATACTTGCATTAATGAGATTGGCATTGGCTATATTAATTGTTTGCAGTTATTTTTATGTCTATGGCCCTAATGCCATCAAAACCAGGAGCTTTGTTACTACTTAATGCATGAATAATTTTTCTACTAAATCACATAGATAATTCAGCTGACTTTCTGTAGGCTGATTCATCAAGCAACTGTTTAGGGCAATCGGGAATTATTTTAATGTACATTATTTTCAAATGTGGTGGCAAATGAATTTGCAATGTCCTTATCAGTTGTGTTGTTATCTTTAAATGCCTTTATTAATGTTTCATCTATAAATGATTTAATTCTACCTGTTATTCTATTCAGTATTTGCCACAAGTGCCTAGGGTTATTTTTACTGTTTTTAATTTCAGCTCTTAATTTATTGTTTTTGGTATTATTTATTAATTTATTAGCATAATTCCTTGACTTATTAAATTCTTTCTTTAAAATCATATTGCCGCTATACTTAGTTACCACCGTGCAAATAATATATCCCTTTGTGTACATGGATTTATATTTTTTTATTTCTCCAATTGTTCATTACTCGTTTTATATTAGGTTGTATTTTTATTTGAAATTTAGATTTTTATAGCATTTTGTAAAACTACTCTGTATAAATTTATATATTGCTAAGGGGCATGTCATATCATTTGTTTTCTTCCAATTAATATCATTTAATGATGTCATAAGATTTGTATTATTGATGCACATCTTAAATTTAGGCACAATCTGTATATACGGTCCGACGCATGCAGAATCACTGCGCGATGATCCGCCAGTGTTGTTCCTATAGCTGCAGTGAAAAGGTCTTGGCTGAGGGATGATTTGCTCAGTATTCCATCTTATAATTCTATTCTTGTATATTCTGTGATCCCACATACAAGAACCAAGCTATGCAGCGAGTTGTTGTAGCTATGCTTAACTGGAGTGTCCGATTTTAAGTCAATGTTAATATCACCCAGTAAATACAAATCGTTGTTACTGCAGTGACTCTTGAGTGTGTTAAATAGCTCGTCAATAAAAAGATTTTTACTGGTACTAGGCGAGCGGTACACTGCGCAAATATCCGTGGTATAACTGGTCGGAGTGGTGACTGTGCATATGAGACTTTCACAAAATTTTGTTTAATATTTATGTTCATTGCTAATGTATATGATAATGCCAAATCCTCGACGTATTATTACCCGCAGGTCCGTTAACATTTGATATCCATTGATATGATACAGACTACTGATGTTTTCTGAGATATTTGCCTCTGTTACTATTATTACATCTAAGCATTTTGAGCAACTAAATATACATTGTTCTAGATACGAGAAGTTTTTTATGGTAGATGCGTACATAATAGGTTAATATTTTGATTTTTAGGTAGATAATTACAAAATTGATTTGCGTTTACACAGTTTGCGAATTCTTTAAATTTCGTAGTCGATAGGTTCCATACCTTTTTTATTTGTAACAAATAGGTTATCAGAGATCAAGACAGAAAGAATATACGAAGAATAATATAAAATAAATACAAAATATTTGTAAAAATTAATGTACAAAAAAATAATTCCTTAATAAAATGGAGGATTTCACAGCCCATTATTAGCTAGTGAATTTATATAATCCAAGTTTCTTAGGGTGAAAACTTTACCTTAGTCTTCTTTGCATGCCTTAATCAATCCCTTTTTGAACCAAACGTATTTTATAGTTTTGATTTATTTTTAGCTCTTGTTTTTCGTGCCAGAAAACCTTCTTGTTGTGCTGTGTCATTTTTTCCCTTATATACACGGAATTGCTGTTTTTATTTTATCTTGGATGAATGTCTGCTACCGTAATCCTAGTACTTTTTGCGGCTGCCATCTATGTATTCAATACATTTTCCTCTTTTAGCTCCACGTGTATATTTCCATTCTGTTCGTTTTATTTCCTTTTTAAGCGGTATGCTTTTGTAAAGCTTTCCTTAGGTATATTTAGCTTTTCAGCCACATTATCAACCAGTTGCTTCACATCCTTATCCTTGCGTTGTGGTATATTCGCCATTTCAATACATTTCGACAATTTACTTTGCTCCACCTCCTGCAATTTTTGTTCTAATGCACCTACTCTCGTTTCCAGATTGTTGTTTTTGTTGGTAAGTTAAATGTTCTTTTTTTCCAGATTCTTTATAGTTTGCTTAAATGCCTCAATAGACATCATCACCTCATCCAGTCTTAACCCGGTAGAACTAGCGCTCTTAAATGTTACGCAAGCACTCGCGTATACAGCATTTTGCTCACGCTAAACAAACAGTCTTTTAAATACCTACAACATAGCATGTGTTTTTTTTTTGTTATAAACATAATAATACACATTAGATTTTATGAAATAATTATTTATTGAAATAAAAAACAATGATATACGTTTTTTACGACATTAACATTTAGGAACTTACATTTGGCAGTCTTCTCATGTAGGGTTTGGAAAAAAATAAATAAAATAAAAACTCAACCTAAAAGTTCTTAAAATAATAATAATAATAAGAAGAAGAAGGCGTAGGGAAGTGACGACCCCATCGCCCGCTGACGTAACAGTTAAGTGACAAAACTGCTACGTCAACGCAGTCAGTCAGCGCCTTGCGAGAGGTGTGAGCGCCGTGCCGCGGCAGAATTTAGGGTGCAGAGGCCCGTTTGTGCTTATGGGTACACACGAAACGGTGTCGGGCCTGGGCGTCTCCCGTTAATGGACGCCCAAATAATGGATGATGGATAAAAAAGATAGTGCGCAAAGGGCCGCTGCCTGGGGGTCGCCGGGGCGCGTCTGGAGCTGGCGCTGGACGCGGCAGCATGCGGGCCGCCAGCCGAGCGCGAGGAGCTGCACGGTCACCTACCAGCCCTCCGCATCCATCATCCCCACCAGAAGGCTTGGTGTCGGCTGGGTCTTCTCGGACCCAGCAAGCGGCACCCGCCGCTGGTGGAGCACGTCGCATGCGTTGGTCACAAGAAATGAATGCAAACGCACTGCGGGCGTACTTTAGGGCAAAAGGGGAAGAAACTGGATGTTTGGCGTATCGGGCTAGGATGCATCGTCTTTTTGCTGAGCTGGAGCCATCTTTAACCGTCACAGAGCAAAACCTGGCAGACCGAGTTCGGTATATCTTGCGCTCAAATATATTTGATGTCGCCGAACTCGAACGGCTACGACGTGAGGCTGTTCCCTCGTCGGATGAGAATGCTACGGCGCCACAAATGGTAGAGCAACCCGCAAACGTGGATGCCGCCGTGAATACCCCAGTTGTGGTTGATTCAAACGATGATGGAATAGTCGCCCAGGAACTGGAATTAGAGCATATGAGGAGTATATTGGAAGAGGTAATTGTGGAAACGCGCAGTACGCCTCTCGAAAATCGACCGCGACTTCCCCGCATAGCCCTAAGCAAGCGAAATCGGGCTGTCGTGAGGGCTCTGAACCCAATGCTGGTGACCTATTTGGAAGCCAGCCGGGACCTTTGCGAGACGGACTCAATTCTTTTTGGCGCCGTACTGGCCGTCTACCGTATTATAGACGCCAAAGGTTTCCACGGCTGGACGCGCTACTGGCCATAGTAGCACTATTCCAGCATGGAGAAGAAGAATTGAGGAATGTATCGCAAAGGCTAGAGCTCTCATCGGCAGACTGATATGCTTCAGATCAGGCAACAACAGGCCAAGAATTGTGCGCACCGTCAGGATGGCGTTTGCTGGGGCAAATGTCAGTTTGTCCATAACGCAAAAACTGACGGAGCGCATAGATGATCTGAAGCAGAGAATCGCTGCTTGGGGAAAGCGGATTCGGCGATATACCGAGAGGTCGACACGGTTCAACCAGAATCGTCTCTTCCAGAGTAATCAGAAGGGGCTCTATGAATCATTGGAGCGACCAATGGTAAGTGGAACGGGTCCAGCACCGAATCAGGCCGACACTGTAGCATTCTGGCGCGGCCTGTGGTCAGAGCCCGTAAACCACAGCGAGGGCCCTTGGACGGAAGTTGTAGCGAGTCAGTGTGCGGGTATTACGCCCATGGACCCCGTCATCATAACGCCGGATGACGTAGCTGAGGCGGTCCGTAGGGCCCCGAACTGGAAAAGTCCCGACAGTTCCAAGAGGCTCTCAACCAGAAGTCGCTCCCAAGCCTCTTCACTACTGGGATCACTCATTTGGTTCCTAAAGACCAGGGTACCACAGACCCGAGCAAATACCGCCCCATCACGTGTCTACCGACCATATACAAGACACTAACATCCATTTTGAGCGCGAGAATCACTTGTCACCTGGACTCCAATCAGGTGATGTCGCGCGCTCAAAATGGATGTCGGGGCAGTGGTCGTGGAACCAAGGAACCACTCCTCATTGACGCGGTCATTGGCAAAGTGGTGAAACGCAACCGTCGGAACTTCTCCGCCGCCTGGATAGACTACAGAAAGGCATTCGACTCGGTGCCCCATACATGGCTAGAGAGAGTCCTCGAGCTGTACAAGATAGACTGTACAGTTAGAGACTTCCTCGGGCAGTGTATGGGGCAGTGGAGTACGATCCTTTGTCATCTGGGCGAGCGGATGATGGCTGCGGAGAACCACATAAGGATAAGAAGGGGTATCTTTCAGGGCGATTGTCTGAGTCCAATCTGGTTCTGCCTCTCTCTGAACCATCTCAGTACCTTACTGGAGGGCTCCGGGAGGGGATTTCAGCTACGGAAAGGAGGGACAAAAGTGACCCACCTTTTCTATATGGATGACCTCAAGTTATTCGCCTCCAGTCGCTCCCATCTTAAGGAATTGCTAAACATCACTTGTGAATTTAGCAATTCTATTGCAATGGAGCTGGGGACGGATAAGTGTGCGGTCCTCCTTGTTGAAAGGGGAAGGGTTGCTAACTCTGAGGGCGTAGACTTATCTATGCCCGTCAACTTAAGGACCCTTTCCGAGGCTGAAACATACCGATACCTGGGTATGTCACAAAACATCGGTATCGATGAGACTGGTATGAAACAGTCAGTTTGCGACGTGTTTTATGCACGCTTGACCAAAGTGCTTAACAGTCTTTTGTCCGGTGTGAATAAGGCACACGCATATAACGGCTGGGTCATGCCTGTCCTCATGTATACCTTTGGCATACTCAGGTGGACTCAGACTGAACTTTAACGCCCTGGATAGAAAAGTCCGCACTACCATGACGTCCCATAGGATGCATCATCCGAGGTCGTCGGTAATGAGGCTGTACTTACCGCGGAAGCATGGTGGTCGTGGCTTCTTGAGCGCGCTCACCATGCATAATCGCGAAGTGTGCAGCCTCCGTGATTACTTCCTGGCAAGATCGGATGATCCATTCTATAAGGACGTCATTTCTTGTGATAAAGGACTTACCCCTCTATCCTTAGCCAACGAGCAATGGCAAGACCCGGCAGTGCAGAGCATTTCCGACCAGGAGACCGTATGGAAGGAGAAGGAGCTCCACGGGAGGTTCTACAAGGCTCTACATGAGCCTTTCGTAGACACAGTAGCCTCCCTCCACTGGCTACGCTTTGGTGATCTCTTCGGGGGAAACTGAGGGTTTTGTCTGTGCAATACAGGATCAGGTTATTAAGACCAACAACTATCGGAGATACATCCTAAAGGATGGCACCGTCGACATCTGTCGAGCTTGTCGCCATCCCGGTAAGTCACTTAGGCATGTTATCTCCGGTTGTTCGGCGCTTTCTAACTCTGAGTACTTGCACAGGCAATACCTAGTAGCCAGAATTCTACACCAGGAGTTCGCTCTGAAATACGGTCTCGTGGATCGGAAATTGCCGTATTACAAGTACTTGCCGGAAGCCGTGCTCGAAAATGATCGCGCCAGGCTCTATTGGGACCGGGCCATCATCACAGACAGGACTATTCTTGCGAATAAGCTTGATATTGTGCTGATGTACCGGGCACAGTCAAGGATATTTTTTGGTCGACATTACCATTCCGTATGACGAGAACCTCGTGAAAGCCGAAACAGACAAGCAAACAAAATATCTGGACCTGGCTCACGAGGTGACCGACATGTGGGGTGGTCTGCCGACCGAAATTATTCCTGTAGTCGTCTCTGCAAACGGGCTAATCCCAGTCAGCCTCTCGGGTCATCTGAGGCGGCTGGGACTACGTGGCGGACCGCTCCAGGTTCAAATGCAGAAGGCGGTGCTCCTCGATACCGCCCGCATCGTCCGCCGGTTTCTTTCCCTTTCCCCCTAACCCTCGGCCGTTTGGTCTCCCCTGCCGAGGGCCTCCATCTTGTTGGGCTTTTATTTATTTATGTACTTTTATATTTATTTTATGTTATTGATATTTATGTATATTTATCTTTTCATTTTCATTTATAATTATATATTTATAGCACCCAACCAGATGAGAAAACTATATAGATACCCCACAATAATAATAAGAAGAAGGCGTAGGGAAGTGACGACCCCATCGCCCGCTGACGTAACTGTTATGTGACAAAACTGCGACGTTGGCGCAGTCACTCAGCATCCTGCCAAGAGGTGTGAGCGCCGTGCCTAGGCAAAATTGTAGATGCAAAGGTCCGTTTGTGCCTATGACCCAACCACGAAACGGTGCCGGGCTTGGGCGTCTCCCGTTATTTGGCGCCCATAAAATGGATGATGGCAAAAACACAAAAAGGAACGCGCATAGGGCCGCTGCCTGGGGGTCGCCGGGGCGCGTCTGGAGCTGGCGCTGGACGCGGCAGCATGCGGGCCGCCAGTCGAGTGCGAGGAGCTGCACGATCACCTAGCAGCCCCTCGCATCCATCATCCCCACCAGAAGGCTTGGTGTCGGCTGGGTCTTCTCGGACCCAGCAAGCGGCACCCGCCGCTGGTGGAGCACGTCGCATGCGTTGAACAAAATCCATGAACGAAAACTCATTGCGGGCGTACTATAGGGCGAAAGGGGAAGAAACTGTGGGAATAGCGTATAGGTCTCGGATGCATTGCTTTTTTGCTGAGCTCGAGCCGTCTATCCCCGTCACGGAACAAAACCTGGCAAACCGAGTTCGGTACATGATGCGCTCAAAAATATTTGATGATGCCGAACTCGAACGACTACGACGTGAGGCTATTCCGTCGTCGAATGAATCGGCTATGGCTGTAGATGCAGCTCCACATTCGACAGACCAGCATCCACACGTGGAAGCCGCCATGGATCTTCCAGTTGTGGTTGATTCGAACGACGATGAAATAGTCTCCCACGAACTAGAGCAAATGAGGAGTATATTGGAAGAGGCGATTTTGGAAACGCGCAGCACCCCTCTCGAAAATCGACCGCGACTTCCCCTGCATACCCTTAAGCGAGCGAAATCGGGCTGTCGTGAGGGCTCTTAACCCAATGCTGGTGACCTATTTGGAAGCCAGCCGGGACCTTTGCGAGACGGACTCAGTTATTTTTGGCGCCGCAGTGGCAGCTTACCTTATTATTGGCTCCAAACTTCCTATGGCTGGACGCGCTACTAAACAAAGTAGCGCCATCCCAGCATGGAGAAAAAGAATTGAGGATCGTGTCGCAAAGGCAAGGGCTCTTATCGGCAGACTGACAAGCTTCAGGTCGGGTAATAATAGACCGAGGGTTGTGCGCACCGTTAGAATGGCGTTTGCTGGGACAAATATCAGTTTGTCCCAGCCGGATATCACGCAGAAATTAACGGAGCGCATAGACAACCTGAAGCAAAAGATCGCTGCTTGGGGGAAGCGGATTCGCCGATTTACTGAGAGTTAAAGGCGGTTCAACCAGAATCGTCTCTTCCAGAGTGATCAGAAGAGGCTCATCATAAATCATTGGAGCGACCAGAGGTATGCGGAGCGGGCTCGCGACCGGATCAGACTAAAACTGTCGCATTTTGGCGTGGCCTGTGGTCAGAGCCCGTAAATCACAGCGAGGGCTCTTGGAAGGAAGTTGTGGCGAGCCAAAGTGCGAATGTTACGCCTATGTACCCCGTCACCATAACGCCGGAAGACGTGGATGAAGCGGTTCGTGGGGCCCCGAACTGGAAAAGTCCGGGTTTCGACGGGCTGCAGTGCATCATTAATGGCTGAAGGGGTTCGTGGTGTGTCACGCTGTGCTTGCCCGACAGTTTCAAGAGGCTCTCGATCAGAATTCGCTCCCGAGCCTCTTCACTACTGGGATCACTCATTTGGTTCCTAAAGACCAGGTTACTACAGACCCGAGCAAATACCGCCCCATTACGTGTCTACCCACCATATATAAGACACTGACATCCATTTTGAGCGGGAGAATCACTCGTCACCTGGAGCTAACTCAGGTGATGTCATGCGCTCAAAATGGATGTCGGGGCGGTGGTCGTGGAACTAAGGAACCACTCCTCATTGACGCGTTCTTTGGAAAAGTTGTGGAATGCAACCGTTGGAACTTCTCCGCCGCCTGGATAAACTACAGAAAGGCATTCGACTCAGTGCTCCATACATGGCTAAACAGAGTCCTCGAGCTGTAAAAGATAGACTGTACAGTGAGAGACTTCCTCGAGCAGTGTATGGGGTGGTGGAGTACGATCCTTTGTCATCTGGGCGAGCGGATGAAGGCTGCGGAGAACCACATAAGGATAAGAAGGGGTATCACGCTTGACCAAGGTGCTTAACAGCCTTTGGTCCGGTGTGAATAGGACACACGCATATAACGGTTGGGTCATGCCTGTCCTCATGTATACCTTTGGCATACTCAGGTGGACTCAGACCGAACTTAACGCCCTGGATAGAAAATTCCGCACTTCTATGACGTCCCATAGGATGCATCATCCGCGATCGTCGGTAATGAGGCTGTACTTGCCGCGAAAGCATGGTGGGCGTGGTTTTCTGAGCGCGCTCATCATGCATAATCGCGAAGTGTGCAGCCTCCGTCATTACTTCCTGACGAGATTGGATGATCCATTCCATAATAACGTCATTTCTAGTGATAAAGGGCTTACCCCTTTATCCTTAGCTAACGAGCAATGGCAGGACACAGCAGTGCTTAGCATTTCCGACCGGTAGACCTTATGAAAGGAGAAGGAGCTCCACGGGAGGTACTACAGGGCTCTACATGAGCCCTTCCTAGATACAGTCGCCTCCCTCAACTGGCTACGTTTCGGTGACCTCTTCGGGGAAACCGAGGGTTTTGTCTGTGCGATACACGATCAGGTTATTAAGACCAACAATTATTGGAGATACATCCTAAAGGATGGTACCGTCGACATATTATGTCGGGCTTGTCGCCATCCCGGTGAGTCACTTAGGCATGTCATCTCCGGTTGTTCCGCACTTTCTAACTCTGAGTACTTGCACAGGCACAACCTAGTAGCCAGAATTCTACACCAAGAGCTCGCTCTCAAATATGGTCTAGTGGGCCGGAAACTGCCGTATTACAAGTACTTGCCAGAAGCCTTACTCGAAAATGACCGCGCCAGGCTCTACTGGGACCGGGCCGTCATCACAGACAGGACTATTCTTGCGGATAAGCCTGATATTGTGCTGATGGACCGGGCACTGTGAAGGATATTTTTGGTCGCCAATACCACTCCGTATGACGAGAACCTCGTGAAAGCCGAAACAGATAAGCGAACAAAATATCTGGACCTGGCTCACAAGGTGACCGACATGTGGGTGGGCTGTCGACCGAAATTATACCTGTAGTCGTTTCTGCAAACGGGATAATCCCATTCAGCTGACTGGGACTCCGTGACGGACTGCTCCGGGCTCAAATGCAGAAGGCGGTGCTCCTCGATACCGCCCGCATTGTCCGCTCGTTGAAAGGGAAAAAACCGTTCTTTCCCTTTCCCCCTAACCCTCGGCCATTTGGCCTCCCCTGCCTAGGGCTTATATCTGGTTGGGCTTTTATTTATGTATGTATTTTTTTATGTATTTGTTTTTTTATTGTTATTTATGTATATTTATCATTTCCGTTCGCAATTATATTATTATTTAGAACCCAGCCAGATGAAAAAACTATATAGATACGCCATAATAATAATAATATAAACGCTCAAGCTCGTAATAATTGGTGTCAGAAGTGGGATCAAATCATGCCGATTTTACCGAAGGAGGAATCGGAGGGTGTCCGTACCCGAAGTCAACGCTAGCAGGAGACGGACCAGAGGAGGTTTGGTGGTGCAACGCCGCATACGTCGGAGGGCCAACTGCCAGCCACGGAGGCTGCGGGCCCGTCAGTAGCTCCTACATCTTCAGCACCTGACATAGGTGCTCTGATGGCGATGCTACAGGAGCAGCTGCAGCGCGGACGAGAGAAACAGGCCCGTCTGTTTAAAGAGCAGCAGGAGGAACAGGCTCGCCGACAAGAGGAACAGGTCCGTCGTTTGGAAGAGCAGCTGCGGGGCGGACAAGAAGAACAGGTCCGTCGTTTGGAAGAACAGCTGCGGGGCGGACAAGAGGAACAGGCCCGTCGGTTGGAAGAACAGCTGCGGGGCGGACAAGAGGAACAGGCCCGTCGGTTGGAAGAGCAAATGCTTTTCACGAAGGATCTTCACGCTACCTTCGGAAAGGAGATAAAGGAGGTTAAGGATAGGGTTGCTCAGCATGACAACCGCCTGTCGGAAGCTGAAACCCAAATCGCGAAGGCTGAAACCCAAATCAAGGAAGCTAAAACCCAAATCGACCCAGTGAAAAATCGGGTAGATAACGTGGTGGCTGATGTAAAAAAGACGCTGGACGATCTCAAGCTGGGGGATGGAACTACACATCCCTTAGTAGCTACAATACCTTTAGTACGTGGATTCAAAGTGCCGCCGTTCGACGGGACTTTTTCCTGGGCGGCTTACAAAATCCAGTTCGAGACTTTTATGAAGGCAAACGGCTGGAATAAAAGTCAGGCCAAGACTGCTCTCACACTAGGCCTGCGCGACCGGGCCTTAACTGTTCTAGAAGCTCTCGGTAAAGAAGTGACTTATGAGCAACTCCTTGAGGCATTGGAGGCGAGATATGGCGACGCTCACCTGGAACACGTCTTTCGTGCGCAGCTTAAAGATGGCGTGCAGCGCATCAACGAAAACCTGCAGCAGTGGGCTCTAGAGGTGGAGAAGCTGGTGCGAAAAGCATACCGGTCTGTACCTGCGCTCATTGAAGGGAACCTGGTGCAGACATTCATCGACGGCATCCGCGACCTGGAAGTCAGAGCTGCTGTGAGGCTCGGGCAACACGAGACGCTTAAGCACGCCTTGGCCCATGCACTGGAAGTAGAAGCAGTGCGGCAGGATCATCGTTCCCATCGCGTCAGGGAGGTTGCAGCAGCTACAGTTCGCGAACGCATTAAAGGATGCAGCCCTAGGTGCTATGGCTGTCGGGAAAAGGGCCATCTTCGATCCAGCTGCCCTAAGCAAACCCTAGAAGGGGTTTGATCGATCTCGAGAGGGTAGTGCAGCTAACGGCACCGCCTGGCAGCGGCAGGATCATCGTTCCCCTCACGCTAGGGAGGACTATCAGATATCGCAGCGGGAAATCTCATGGCAACGCAGATGCATTGTCAAGAAGACCTTGTCCCGAAGATATCAAACATAGTACTAGGCAAGAGAGTAAGGAAGTAGTATCCGAGGGATGCTCAGGATATACCACCTCAGCAACGAGTGGAAGGACATCCTACGACACGCACAGCAGGAAGATCCGGACATCAAGCCGATTCTGGAATGGATGAAGGTCCGTGCTACAAAGCCTAAGTGGAGGGACGTCTCAGCGATGAGTTCAACCACGAAAAGCTATTGGGCCCAATGGGACAGCTTGCTGATTCAGGATGGAGTCCTGTGCCGTAAATGTGACAATGGTCGAGGAGACAGCTGTATTTGGCAAATGGTTGTCCCTAAAGCTAAAGTACCGAATGTTCTACAGCTGTCCCAAAATGGTCGTTCAAGAGTCCATCTGAGAGTTAAACGAACTCTACTGAAGGTTCGTGAACAGTTTTACTGGGTCCATTATCGTGACGATGTCGAGGATTGGTGTCGTACATGTACAAGTTGTGCGGCTGTGAGGGGACCTCAGACACGTAGTGGAGGAGCATCGAAATTGTACAATGTTGGTGCACCATGGGATAGGGCAGCCCTTGACAATGCGAACAGAAAGGAAGAAATGAATGCGAAAAGAAAAAAAAAGAAAGAATCGTCCATGTGGATCGCTTGGCGCATTATTATGGGTCCGATAATGCTCGGGACGAGCATGTCTTAGGAGGGGGCAGTGTTACGCGCCTAAGTCGACGACACTAGCGCCATCTAGTGTCAGAGACGAGAGCGAGGGGAGCTTTCCAGAAAATGACATCACTAATATTTCAACCGACAGCGCCATCTAGACTCGAATTGAAGAACTAAGCTTTCTGGAAGCCTTACACTCGAACTTTCTGCGCTTGGTCGGTTGGCGCGCGTATTTACTCGAATATTCCCGATATTTTCGTAGAAGAGGCCTATATAAAGGCGCTGCAATATGCGATCGGGGAAGTATTGAATTCGGCGAGACAATCGAAGCTTCGGAGCGGAATATAGTGAATTAGTGTGCTTAATTATTGGTGTTTTAAGTTTTAATTTGTGTAAAGAAAATTAAAGTGTTAATCTAGCTAATTCTATCGGCAATTTTTATTGTCACGAACCTCAAGCTCGTAACAATTGGTTACAAATTGGTCACGACTCTGGTTAGTCGATGACACCAACAACTTGGTCTGTTTGCCCAACTTTGGCAAAGGCCTCCTCCATTTCTTTCCACGCTGTTCTGTTCATTGCTTTCCTAGTCCATGTTTTCCCCGCCGTGGCCTTTATTTCGTCTTCCCACCTTTGAAAGTGTCTACCTCATTTCCTTTTTCTATTTCTTGGGTACCAAAATACAATCGTTTTGTTCTATTTGTCAATGCCTCTAATTATATGGCCTGCCCATTTCCACTTTAGTTTTCTTATTTTCCTTGTAATTTTTTTTATTTTGGTACGTTTCCTAATAATTCTGTTCCTTATTCTACCCGATTTCTTTATATTCAGCATGCTCCTCGTCATTGCTGTCTGACAGGTTTCTAGTTTCTTATTTTGCACTTTAGTAAGTGCCTAAGTTTGGCAGCCATATGTTAGGACTGGTAGCACGTAGGTGTTGTAAAGCTTCGAATTTCTGTATTCTTCAATACTTCTTTCAGCTGCCAACAACATTTTCCATGCTTTCCCAATTCTAGTATCAATTTCCTCCTGTAAGCCAAGCCATGCGCACTTTTGATCGTACAATACCTACCTTACGTCCGCCAAGCAGTGATCTAATTTGATCAGAATTATGTAAACGTGTGTACCTATGAAAAAAACTATTTTTTCGTTTTAAACAAAACCAAAGACACTATGCAATAGATAATAGTATCAAAGACAAAGATATGCTCTTTTATTTTAAACCATAACCTGGCAATATTTCTTAGAAAAAAAAAAAAGAAATCACTCTGAACTTTCGGCGTTCCACGTGTCGTTTTGATGAAGGTGCTCCGTCTTTTTTATAGAATTTTATATTAGTGTCTGGACTAAAAACGAAAGTATTATACTTTTTTATATTCCTTGTAATATAGTGAACACATATATATATAATTTGTGGTATAAAAAGTGAAAAGTAAATTGCCAAAAGTGCTTCAAAATCTGGAAGGCTCATTATGGCGGCTGGGTCATAAATGTGTTATTTTTAAAATTCTCATATATTTTTAGTGTAAAATGTAAGTAAAAATAGTTTTCTTACATATTTCAAATAACTTGACGTTGTATTTATTTCAAATTCACACAAAACTATTTTAGAAATATTGTTCTAAATGTCACACAGATAAAATATTATTTTTTTTTTAATTTTTTTAATATTTTAATATTTTGGTATGAGTAACGAATGGAAACACATAAAACATAAAAATATACATATTTCCAAACATTTTCATATAAATTTCTCTAAAAACAAAAGTTTAGAATTAAAATTATTAGTAATTTTGTAACTAAAATTGAAGTATATACAACTATACAGCTATACAGGGTAATTTACGTATTTTTTTACAATTTCTAGCAACCAAAAATAATTTTATTCGATAGTTTATACATTCAACAAGAATTCCTGTAAGTTTTATCCATAAATATTGTCTCAAAGTGAAAACATAGCAAAATTTGCAATATAGCAAAAAATTTGCTAATTTTCAAATTTTCCCGCCATTACGGTCCCGAGCGAACGGGAGTATAACACGTCGCGCGCTCGCTTGGCGAACAGGTTAACATTATATCGATGGTTGAGATTTCTTGTCCTAAATATGTGTACTCTTTCACATACTTTTTTATTTATTTATTTATTACACAAAAATACAGTCGGTTATTCTTTATACAACTTTCGCCAAACTGCAGGGCAGTTTGTTGGCGAATACATCACCCTCTTACATTTTATGTACCTACTGTCCTTAAGAATCTAAAATACACATAAACTGTAATTTCAAATACAATCCTTAAAAACTTAAAAATGGGAAAATTAAATTTACACTATTTTAAAAGATTTAAAGTAATTAAAAATTATTTTAAATCTTTTAAATTAAAAACAACAAATTAATTTAAAACTATAACTCTATTCTATAAAAGATAGTTTATTACTATTAGGTGGTCTATATAATGCTATAATGTCACTCTGCTCAATCTGCTCGCCATTTATGATGATAGTATCTTCGTGTGAATTTTAATGGCTTTGGTTTAAGAAGCGTTCATTGTTAAACCTGCCGTGCGACTTTCTCTTCCTACGTATACGAGCATGTTTTGTAGTTGCTCTTTTGTTGTGGCGAATAATATAAAATCGTAGGCGAAGCGTAGGTGGGTTAGTTTTTCTCCATTTGTGTTTAGTCCATAATGGTCCCATTTTAGTTTGCGAAAGATTACTTCTAGGACAGCTGTAAATAATTTTTGAGGATAGCTGGTCTCTTTGACGTACTGTTAGGAGGGCCGCTCTGAAGGTGTTTTTAAAAAAAAACTTTTACACCCAATCCCGGAAGTTCCTTTGGTTTATTTCCCCAATATTAAATTAATACAAGAAATGTACAAAAGCCGCGAACGGCGTGTGCGATATGCACTTAATATGGGTTGGAACTGCACTGCCTCGATTACCTCAAACTCTAGGCTTTTATAATAAATATAATAATCGAGTCAGCGCTTTTATCTAACTAGGGTTGGACATAACATCTCCCCCCCTTTTTGACGGAGCTCATCCTTCTTTTAAATAAGGGATGAGCAGAGTCTCACAAACGATACAGTGGAAATTAAAAAATAATTTGAATACAAAAATAATTGTAAAATAGAATTGTTTCAATTATTATAAAATCAAATTGAATTGATACAAAAGCATAGTAAAATTAAACTATTCTTAAACAATATCTACACAAAATTATAAGAAATTATTTATTGAGATTATGAACTAGTAATATAGTATTTTTTATAAGATTCAGTGAATAATGAAATAGTAGAAGATTCAGTGTATTAATGCTAAGATTTATTTTTTATTTCAAATACAAACATTTAGTAATATTAATATCTAAGACACAGTGTATAAAACAAAATATAAACTTATATTCTAATGTAACATAAAGCTTTATGAAATAAGTATAGTAAAGTAATATAGTTTTTAATTATTACATAAGTTTCGATTTGATAAGTGAAATTTACCGAATGTTCTTTTCATTTGGTTTTGCACTGGCATATTGGGTAAGGATATAGAATCTTTTCTATCATCGTCTGATGATGAAACTTCAGTTACCTCAATAGAATTACTAACTTTCGATTCGTGTTTAACAATCCGTCGTGTATTGCACTGATTAAATATTTGTATGCAGCGGCAAGAATCATTATTTCTCTTAATAGAGAAACAAAATATTTTATAGTAAATATATAAAATTATGCAAATAATCAAAAAGTATGTAAATGATGAATAGTATTTACCATATTTTATTATGTGAGATTGTTCTTGAACTCTATTGATCTCATTTTCTAAGTTATTTAAGGAATGGTAAGAATATTTCAGAGTTTCCATGTCTAGGCTAGTTAAAGATATAGGAGATAAGTATGGAATTGATTTGTTTAAAATTTCTTTATTACAACAATCGTCTTCTGTAATATTAAAGTTTAAATTCATTTCATTTTTGATTTTAATAGATTTAGTTGTAGATGGCATTAATTGAATTGTCTTAGAGAAACCAATACAGCTTTCGTTTAAACTTAGGATACCTGTCCCTAGAATAGTGAAATCTTGTATTATATTATTACATTTTATAGTTAATTTACATTTCTCAGACTGTATATAGATAAACTTATTATTATTTATTTTATACCATACATCGATTTGTCCATATAAAAGTTTAGAGTTACATTGATGTGGTAAAGATAACGTTACTTCGGTTAACAATTTTGTTTCACAACATGGATTCTTTATTGTAGAAAATATAGAAATTAAAGGACATATAGAATAATCATTATTAATAATATTACAGTCGTTTAAATTATCTAGCAAACTATAACTAAGTCTATCTTCTGTTATTCCAAGATAAGGCTTGGTAGGTTGGATTAGAGCAAAAGAGTTAGGATCATTAGGATTATGAGGGGTTGGTAAAGGTATGCATTTGTATAAGGTGAACTTTAAAGAAGAAATCAGTGGTATGCGTAATATGAAAATTATTCTTCTATTATAATAAAAAAGGTGTGAGTTTTGAAATATCTATCAAAGTATGTATATTTTCAATCGTTAATGGTATTGGAAAATCTAATCGCTTGTTTATATAATTACTCTGTTTTAAAAGCTGGCGAAATAAGTTCGTAGGAGCTATTACACTAGGATGTAGAATGTTTGCTTTAGAAAATAAGATAGAGTTTAGTACATTATCCAAGAAATTAGAAATAGTGGCTAAAGAGCTTTCTATTATATTAAGTAAAGCATATATTTTAGAAATATGTGATAATTGATTATTATTTCTGACAATTTGGGATAATACAACATTTAAAGAATTTATTTGAGAATTTAATTTATTTTCATTCATATTTAATTTATATATCGTTGAGTTAAATACATTAATAGAAGATTTAATTATGTGAATATTATCCTTCATTAATTTTAAAAGTTCGGATTCGCTATTTTGACAAGCGCTAATGGCTGCATCGTATTTTCGTACATCATCAGCATCTAAAGTTCCAAAAAAGAATTTCAAAATTTCTCCACCGAATTCTAAAGCTCGTTTATGCCTTGTTTGTTCCTCGGTAGGGACTATATGCGAAAGAGATTCGAATTTAGCAAAATTAGAATTTAATAAAACTTCAATAGGACTTATGATATCATTACATTCAGCGAAACCATGGAGTTGGAAGTTTTCGCAGAGCGTTGCAGTTTTAGTTATAAGCGAATGTATATTCTCTAGATGTGGCTTAACTGATACTACGTCTATATGAGTTACAACATTCCAAAAATCATTATAAAAATTAATTGTAGTTATTTGATCGAAATAAATACCTGGACTATTATAAATAGGTAGAATTTGAGTTTCAGCGTTGAATTGGTGGCTTATAGCCCTGAAATAAAGTGAAATTAAGGATGAGCTGGTTTAATTTCATTAACATGGTATTTCATGAGCTTATGACCTATGAGAAGGGTTACGTTATGTTTGCCATTTAATTTAATAATTTTATAAGGACCTTTCCAGATAGGAGATAAAGCTTTGCGAAGTCTGTGGTGGCATTTTAAGTAAACAATATCGCCTGTTTTGTAGGATATATCTTTACTATTTTTGTCATAATAATTTTTCGATGTTTCTTTATTTTTAATTATGTGTTCTAATGCTTTTTGCCGACTAAAGTTCATGCGGTATTGTAATGCGCGGATATATTCATGATAAGTAGTGTCATTGCTCGTATTATATAAAGAATTTGGTATTGTTGGTTTATGCCCATATAGCAATTCATAGGGTGTATATGTAGTAGTGGTATGAGGGGTAGTGTTGTAAGAGAATACTGCGGTTGCTAAGTAACAATGCCAATCATTCTGATTTTCATTAACGAAAGATTTCAGGTATTCCTTGAGTGTAGCATGACTACGTTCTAAGGCACCATTTGTTTGGGGATGATAGGGGGGTAGCATATAAGGGTTTTATTTTAAATATTTGAGTTACCTGTTTAAATAATTCCGATGTGAAACATGTGCCGAGATCCGTTAATATCGTTTTAGGAATTCCAAATAATGAGATAAAATGAACTAGTGTACGAGCTACTTCATCGCTGCTGGAAGTTATCATTGGGTATACACATAAAAACTTGGTTAGGTCATCTTGTAGAGTTAATATAAATTTAAAGTTTTGCAAGCCAGCTTCGGGTAGCGGACCGACTATATCTAAAGCTAATCTTTCAAATGGTTTTGTACTTGTGGAGGTTATCACCATTGGAGCCTTATTACATGATCTCAGTGGTTTATTTACTTGACACAATTTACAATTTTTCACGTAACTTTCTATATCAGAACGCATTTTTTTCCAAAAATATAGATCCTTTAAACGATTTAACATTCTTTTAATTCCGGGGTGACCAGCAATTGTTGAGTCGTGATTTTCTTTGAGAATTTGTGGAATTTCGGCAGGAGTAGGGTAAATAATTTGATTTCGGTATATATGTATTTTAATGTTAGTATTATGAAATATGTAAGCAATTATGTTGTATATTTTCGTATAGGATAGTTTAGAGAACGGGTCAGCAAAATCGGAAATGGCTAAATCAGTGATTTGACTATTTTCTGTTAATATATTATCGCGTAGTTGCATTACTAAATTGTATATATTTCGGTATGTTAACTCTTCGAAATGGTGAATTTTCGTATATAAGAAATAGTATATTTTATCATTTTGCTTAACACAAGAGATAGTGTACGGTTCTCGTTCTGAGTTTATTATACCTTCAGGATTTTGTAGCTGAGATAGAATATTTTTACAATATGGAATAGATTCATCAAAGTCGAGGGATACGGGGCAGAAAATATTATTTAATTTAGAGAGGTGTAACGCTTCTTGATGTTCTTCGATTACAGTATTTGTAGAAATGGAGCTAGTAAATTGTTTTTTAAAATAAGATTCGTATTTGAGTTTGTTAAGGGTTACATTTGAATTTAAGGCGTGAATGGGTATGCGTGAAAGAGCATCGGCGTTTGAATTTTGTTTTCCTTGCTTATAAAAAATTTCATAGTCATATTCCTCTAACTTGAGGCGCCAACGAATTAATCTACTTCCTGGATCCTTGACATTAAAAAGCCAGACTAAAGGTCTGTGATCAGTGACTATTTTAAACTTACTACCATAAATATAGGGTCGGAATGTTTTTACGGCGAAGAGTATAGCTAAACATTCTTTTTCTGTTGTTGAGTAATTGCCTTCCTGTTTATTTAATGTTCTTGAGGCATACGCGATCGGTTTGTCTTTTCCGATAGGGCCTTGCGATAATATTGCGCCGACAGCATAATTACTGGCGTCTGTGGTGACAATGAATGGTTGAGAAAAATCGGGGTATTGAAGTAACGGAGCTGAAGTTAGTTTTTCCTTTAACAAATTAAAAGCTTGGGTTTGTTCTTGTGTCCAATTAAAATTAACATCTTTTTTTTAACAATGACGTAAGGGGTTTTGTAATTTTTGAGAAGTTATCTATGAATCGGCGGTAGTAACCCACTAGACCTAGAAATGATTTAATTTCCTTGGGATTTTTGGGAATAGGGTAGTCGGATACTGCCTTCACCTTGTCAGGGTTAGGTGTGACACCTTTGTCGGTTATTACATGACCTAAATAAGTGACTTCGTGTCGAAGGAATTCGCATTTGTCTGGTTGTAGCTTTAAATTGAAGTCTCGAAACCTATCAAAAACAAGACGTAATTTTTCCACATGACTTTGAAGATCGTGGCTGTAAATGATGCAGTCATCTAGGTAGACGAAACAGTGGAGACCTTGGAGACCAGAAAGGACGGTATTCATGAGACGTTGGAATGAATTTGCAGCACTTTTTAATCCAAAAGGCATGCGAGTGAATTCAAAATGACCGGAAATGCCATTTATGTTAGTTACAGTAAAACCAGTTTTTTCAGCATCCTTAGGATTGAGAGGAATTTGATGGAAGCCGGAAACTAAATCGAGTGTCGAAAAATATTTGGAATGCCCTAATTGACCTAATATATCGCTAATTAAAGGAATTGGATAAACTTCGTTTATGGTCGCATCATTAAGTCGCCTGTAATCTATAACAATGCGCCATTTCTTTTTGCCCGATGCGTCCATTTTCTTAGGCACGACCCACACTGGGGCGCTCCACGGAGATATTGACGGCTTAATAATATTTTGTTTTAACATCTTTCTTAATTGTGCGTCTACTTCGTCTTTATGACATTCGGGAAAACGATATGACTTAACATGAATAGGAGGGGTGTTTCCTGTATTGATTGAGTGTTGGATCGCGTTTGTACATGTGAGGTCATCTCCTTCAAGATAAAATATATCTGAGTATTGTGAGCAACAATCTAATAAGAGTTTTTTCTCCTCTGAGTTTAAATGAGAATGACGAATTTGTTCGCAGACGCGTTGGATACGATTAGAATAAGTTGTAGAAATAGTATTTATATTATTATAAGATTCAAAAGATTTGGAATATTCTTTAAAGTCAATTGGTGTTAAGTTAACTTTGAAATTTTTTATTTTAATTTGCGATTCAGTTGTGTTTAAAACCGAAACATTAACTCTTTTATTCGCTTTTAAAGTTACTAGGCAGTTCGCTAAATAAACACCATTACAAACGATTTGATCAAGTATGAGTGCATCCTTAAGGTGACGCAACTCGGACGGGTCATTTGACACGGAGCATTCGATAACAGTTTCGCTACGCGCTGGTATAATGTATGTAGGTTCCGAAAAGTGGATAGGCACAGATATAGAATTTTTGAAATAAAGTGAATAAGTATGATAATCAATGTTTACTTTAAAATAACTGAGAAAGTCGCTTCCTAATATTCCGTCATAATCAATATTAATATCGTCGGATGTGACGTGAAATTTATATTTTATGGAAAAATTATCTAAAATAAAATCTAATAATGTTCCTAATGTTTCGTTGCAAGATTGAGTGCTGTTTATACCCTTGAGTTTTACGATTTCATCAGAAAGCTTAAAGTTTCCATTTAAACTCGACTTTTTTATAATAGAGACACTTGCACCTGTGTCGAGTAACAATCGTAGGGGTTGAACCGAAAAATTCGACCTAAAATAAACATGAGGTAGTGATGTTTTCTTATTCGATGTATTCATGCTATATGTTGGTATTTCTCCTTTATTATTAATTGAATTATCAGTAGGATTAGCATGACTCGAAATTCCTTTTTGCGATGTATATTTTGGATAAGAGATAGTATCATTATGAGAGACAGAATTAGTATAAGAATTAGTACAAGAATTAGTATAAGAGTTAGTAAAAGAATTAGCATTAAAATTATTTCTAAGACTCTGATGTTGATTCAGAGGTGTCCTGGGATGATTTTCCCGAGGTAATAAATAATTGGTACTATGACTTTGACTTTGTGTAAAAGATGGACTCGGATGTTGTTCCCGAGGTGTAGAATTAGAATAAGAAATAGTATCTTTTAATTTACATGATTTAGTAGGACTCGGCGGCATTTGACGTCGCTGAGATGTATTGTAAGAATATTTTGTACGATAATTATAACTAAATTCGTTATCATTATATATAGGCTTAGTATAAGATTTAGTATAGGAATTAGTAAAATAGCAATAATTATTTGTGCCTTTAAATGCTTTCGATTTCGGTAGGCACTTTTCCGAAATCAGATTTAGTTTAAATCTTCATTACTAATATCGGCATTAGAGGTAGAAGGTTGTGCGTCACATAAATGCATATTATTTCTATTAGGTGCATGCGCACTGGGACTTGGTAACGTATTCGTCGTGCGAGTGTCTGGTTGCATATTATGACGAAGGCTATTGTTATATTGTCGCTTTCGACATTCGTTTATCATATGTCCCGGACTTTTACAATAACTGCATATTTTAATAGGATTTTTGTTTGAAATATTATGAAAATTGGAATGAGGGTTATTATTTTGTGGATTAACGTAATAAGCTCGACGAGATTGTTTTTTCTTATGATTATAGCAGTTAGAAGAATCATGACCAAATTTTTGACATATAGAACACTGTTTATAAGATTTGGAAGATATTTTGCTCAGAATGAATAGTTTTTCTTCTTCTATGGCATGCGTAATTGCCTCGCTTAAATTTTTCGGGTTTCGACATCTAACAATATATCCGTAATTAGAATTTAGACCTAATATAAATGTGTTGAGGGCTAAATCCTCCATAGCGGCAATTCTTCCTACTAGCTCGGACTTATTCTCGCAACTGTAATGTATGTCGGATTGTAATCGCGTTAAACAAGATTCGATTCTAAGTGAATATTGCATTACTGTTTCCGAATTTCCTTGCCTACAATTTTGAAAAGTGTGTGGAGTGTTTCTTCTCGCCAAAGGTAGTTTTTAGAAATAGTTTTAATTCATCCCAACTATTAAACGTTTTTAGAGAGCACGCGATTTGAGCTTTTCCTTCTAACTGGGATATGATATAACGATATAAAACTGCTTGCTGTTCCGAGTTCGCGAGTGCTATGGCGTTATCACAATTTGTGAGAAAAGCCGGAAGTGATTCTCTATCACCATTGTAAGGTTTGATGAATTTTACAAGGACGGATAAGGGAATTTTGTCGGACATTTCTATTTCTTCTGGTTTGGCCTTTAAAGTTTTAACCTTATGCATATGGAATTAGAAAGATTTAGGAGTTAGTAAATACAAAATTGGTAAAATGAGAATATTATTGTACACGACAAATGACAAAAGAATGTAAGGAAATAGAAGAGGAATAGTATAAAATTATAGCTAAATTAAAGTTACCTAACTTACAATATCACGATCACTACGGTGTTCATTGGTTGCTATGCCGGTGTCGTGTTGCGATGACGTGCAGCGGAGTCTCGTTGCCGTGAGACCCAGGGAGTCGTTTGACGGCGGCGTCCACGTGGTTGTGCGATGGGAGTGCAGCAGCTCAGGGCAGGCTCACACGCTGGTATTGTAGACTAACAGCCTTGATGAACTTCGGGTTGACGATGGTGTCCCAAGCTCGTGGGGCTGAGACCTCGTTGGTGCTTTGATGATGCAGGCTCACACTCGTGGGGTGGAGACTTATTGTCGATCTTTCACTTCAGAGTTTCCCAGGATTCGGATGCCACGCTACTGATATACCGGTAGACCTTGCGACATCCCACTTCTGACACCAAATTTGTTAGGAGGGCCGCTCTGAAGGTGTTTTTAAAAAAAAACTTTTACACCCAATCCCGGAAGTTCCTTTGGTTTATTTCCCCAATATTAAATTAATACAAGAAATGTACAAAAAGCCGCGAACGGCGTGTGCGATATGCACTTAATATGGGTTGGAACTGCACTGCCTCGATTACCTCAAACTCTAGGCTTTTATAATAAATATAATAATCGAGTCAGCGCTTTTATCTAACTAGGGTTGGACATAACAGTACGCCTCTATTTATTTTTAATTTTTCCCTCTTTTTCTAATTTTATCCTGGCTGTACTGTTGGTGTAAACATTTTTTAGAATTCTTATGTACTTATGCCCGACGCCTTGGTTCTTTAGACAGTGCCAGATGTTTTCGTGTTCTATTGAGTCGAATGCCATATTATAATCAATAAAGACTGCCTCGTTGGTCTAGTGGTTGTAGTAGTGCGACTGCTGGTCATGAGGTCCTGTGTTTGAATCCCGGGTCGGGCCAAAAAATTAATTATTGTGTTTTCCGTCAAGAAATTCTCAGTAGTTACCCGGACTCAGCAAGTTGGCGGTGTCTCACCCCCGTGCCTCGGAACACCGTTGGTCCGGCGCCTAATCTCTCTCCGGTCATGTCGGTTTACTGTCACATCGGATTATGAGAGTGAGGGAATTAAGAATGTACCTGTGCTAGCGCATACACTTGGGTACTATAATCCTGTCCTGCGCCGATGGCTAGCCTTCGTTGAGGCAGGCTGCCGTGGCCGAAATTCGGTCTGGAGGACATTTAAGCAGCAGTAGAATGGTACATTGAATTCTTTGTTATTTTCAAAAATTTGTGTTACAGCATATATGTGATCTGGCGTTGAATATTCTCTCCTAATGCCTGATCTCTGAGCTGATTTTCGTCCAGAGCTCTGGTTATTCGTGGAAGGATTACTTTTGAAAAAACTTGATAAATATTCGACATTAGACTAATGGAACTATAGTTGTTTATTCCATCTTTGTCGCCCTTTTTGTGAAGCAGAATAATCGTTGATGTAGTCCATTGTGTTGAAATTTCTTCGATGTAGATTTTAAAGTTGAAAATGTATTTTAGTAAACTCGTTGTTGATCTCGTCAGTACTAATTACTTTTGGAACCAGCAAGTCATGAAGGACCACGGGGCAGCTGATCACTCAATTTTATTTTGTTGATGTTTTTTTATGGCTTGCTGGCTCCACTACTAACCAGCAAAAAAATATCTGTCGTTTTTTTTCTAATAATCTCCTTGATTAAAACTACTTTTACGGATTTTATCGCGTTTAATTTTACTTTTAATTATTTTTAATTCTCGACGTTTCGGGTGCTTTCCAGCACCCATGGTCACGGGGAACTGAGGTGACTGACGTCCCGATGTCATTGTTAAACCCGGAGTACCTTCAGCTTTTTTAATTATTGTTTATGGTCCAATCTATGCAAAATGAAGCGACAGTAGCCTAATGGCAGGGCGCGTGGGTTCGAATCCGCCATTCGACCACTGGCGTGAACCACTCGTAACACAAGCAATATATATATATATATATATATATATATATATATATATATATATATATATATATATATATATATATATATAAACTAGCGACGAGCAAGAGCGTAAATACTGCGAGACGATATTTTTTATAAAATTGAAGCAAATTGCCGCCTGATGGTGAGTGTATTTACAGTCCAAGTACTGGTAGCCTATTTTAAGCAAAGAAAGCTACAGATACGTTGCCACCTTTGAGGACTAAGATAGAATGACTTATATGCCTGTAATTATACTGGCTCTATACCTTTTAACTAGAACACAATAATGCAATCACTACTATTTGGCGTCAAAAATAAGAAAGTGGTCGGTACCTATCCGCAGGGGTTTCTAGGTAGAAATCGAACCTATGACCTAGAAAATTGATGAATACCCGTCTCAATATCACGCAATACAACGTGATAGACCTACGTATGTTCATAAGAATAATTTTACAGGAAAAAGAAGAAGATAAACATAAACTTTATTATTTAAGGTAAATTTAAACTAAAGTAACGTTTTATATCCGTCTCTATATCTGTTAAGCGAAGACCCCTTCTCATAAATGAGAGTGTTTTCCGAGCGAAGAGGGGCGAGGGAAAGTATGCTGCGTCTATTAGCGGGATAATATGAAAGTGACTTTTGACCTCATCGTTTCCCATCGGATGGAATTTGTGTTCGATCGCAACCATTATTTCTACAAAAATCATCCACTTTTGTACATACGTGTGCCATTCAAAACAAGCAACAATTTTGTACACTTCAAAATATCGAACATTGGTCTGTCAATATCGAATCTTGTTCTGCGACGTCTGTCGCAGAAACATACGCGATTGCTGAATGCACTTAAACTGGTGTAACGTGTAAATGAGCCTGTGTTTTAATATTGTATGTATGAATAATTTTTAATACATACTTGTATAATGTAAATAAACTTCTTGCCATAGCCTTTGGGTTCAAATATTTTGTATATCTTGCAACAACTACTTAAAATAAAATAATAATCATCATCATAATTAGAGCCTACCAAAATTGCACTGCAGAACACTGGCCTCCTGTAGATGTTAGTGAAAAAACAATGGAAAATCCATAGTTACAACGCTTGGCAGTTATTATCAGGAAGACTCCTTCTGTTCCACTTCCCGCTCTTGGGAAGGTATGGGATAGAGAATGTTCTTACTGCTACTACATGGCATTCTCGTATTGTCTATATAAACAATATATTCAAGAATGTCATGTTCAATAAATGAATTTATTTACTTCACTCGTCCAAAGGCCTTCTTTCTTAAGTAAACTACTAATTCTCACTAAATAGCAACCACAAACGAATGGATTATAGCCAGCGAACTCTCGCAGCGCCCTGTCAGAGTGGAACACATACATACAGATAATCTTATTGATACTTGAATATCGCAAGGCTCAGAAGCTTATATACTACGAGCGCTCAGTTTGACAGCAAACACAAATGGAATAAGAAATTTATTGTTTTGAAGAGTTCTTAATATTTCCTAAGTTTATTTCACTCTTTTTTTATAGGATAAAGTGACAAGCCAGCACGCAATCAACCTGACGATATGTAGATTATGTGGCCCATAGACACACATATATATCCTCGTTTAAGAATAAAAATGCAGATACGTTGTTATCGCTGAGGACTAAGATAGAATGCCTGGTTTCCAGTAAATATGTGCTCCGTCCCTCTACACTCACCCAACACAACACAGTAGCATTAAGCTGCTATTTATCCAACAGCCCCAGAAGGAAGGTATTGATTTTAGAATTTGAGAGGTTTTATTTAACACGCTTTGTAGCCTAAACAGCTTAACGGATTTTAGCATGTGGGGTCTCGTTAGAACTTAGATGTGAAAATGAAATTTATCTCTTTTTTTTTTTAGAAAACTTTCAGTAAGACTTGTTTAAGGTATGGTGTAATAGAACTATAACAGTAGCAACATCGTTCTACTATGTACAAACTCTATCATAAAGTAAGAGATCAATTTTAAGTAAGTGATTACCGACGGTCATGAACATCAGCAACACCGGGGGAATCGCAGGTACTTTGCTGACCTTTAAGAAAGGAGTAGGCTATTCATGAAAGTTTATAATTCGTATCTGTCCGGAAAAATTACTGGCGACAGTAAATGACAAAGTATGGTCGTGCAAGGCAGAAAAATCAGCGTAATTACAAAACGCATGGACTTCCAAATTAAAACCTTTTTGTTTTGAAAAATGTTAAAATAAAATGAGGTGTCTTACCTATTCTTAAGCTCTTAAAACTATGTAAGATATATCATTTTATTTTATTACAGGGACCTTAGCACATCTTAATTATAATGGACTTCAGCAAAGTAACATCTGATTCTTTTAATCACCCATTCCAGTTTTATTGTGTTTCTTTCCTAGCACAGGTTAAAACTTAATTGGAATGGTAAACGGTAGTGGTATTAATAGCATTGCAATATTGTGCCATACAATTCATAAGCCGTGGTAGCTCAGTGGTTAACGCTCGCTGTAAATATAACAGAACGCGAGTAACCCGGGTTCGATCCCCGCCGGCACCAATGAAATTGTTAATTGCAATTTTAAGTGCTGATTTACCACGTGCTCGGCGGTGAAGGAAAACATCGTGAGGAAACCTGCATGTCTGAGGAATAAAAAAAATTTCGAAGACATGTGAAGTTCGTCAACACGCATTTGGGCAGCGCGGCGGACACTTCCTTGCCCTAAACCCTCTCAGAAATGAGGGGAGGCCCGAGCCCAGCAGTGGGACGTATATAGGCTGTAACTTTACTTTTACTTTTACAATTCATAAGGGTTCCTTTACATCACTGCAATAGTGTCCGAACGTTTTTATAAAAGTGTATCCACTCAATCAATAACGTAACACCTATTATGTACTCACCGTCATCATCGTCATCACCGTCATCATCACCATTAAACAATTGTAAAAACCATATGCTTCCGAAAAATACGACAATATTACGGGCTATTTGCAAATTAAATGGAAGTTTAAGTAAAAACTTTTATTCAAAGCCGCTCGCTCAAGTCGTTTTCGTCGTCTTTTATCCCGCTCCGCTGTTGTGATTTATGACTACCTCAAATATTTAACAAGTCTTGCCGCATTTAAAGCGAAGTCGCTCGACTGTAAACTTTGCAAATTGATTTGAGAGCTGCGTAATGAGGTCAGGTCAGCAAAAGTAGTTACACAAAATAAAATCATAAAAATATTATTCCAATATAAATACTTAACACCTACCACTCAAATAAATATAAAGAAACCAAATTACTTAATCTATCCCAAACGTACAAATATAAAATATGCATTTTTATTAGGAAAATACTTACTAATGCTACTCACTCTCAAATAAAATTTACAAAAAAGATAGATTAACCATAAACGTATGACAAGGCAGGCTAATAACATATGTTTGAGATTATATAGAACAAACTATGGAAAAAGGAGTGTTCTTTATGAGGGAGCTCAACACTACAACAAATTACCTAAAAACATTAAAGAAACAAAATCCCTGTCCACTTTTAAGAAATTGCTAAAAAGCCACATTTTAAAGGATTTTTAATAATAACTTAATAATCACAAATCTCTAATCTACATATATGAAGTACACATGCAACCTTAATAATAATATCTACAATAAAATAGTTGTATAGAGATAATACAATATAATTACTTATACACAGTATGATTATAGATATGAGACAAGATAACATACATATATTTGTGTATATATTTATATGTGTGTATATATGAGTATGTACGTATGTGTGTATGTATGTATATATTTGTTGCATTACGCATATGTGCAACACTACTTATATTATTACAAACAAATTAATACCTATATATTATATATATATATATATATATATATATATATATATATATATATATATATATAATATACTAAATAAAGAAACACCACCTGTACGCGCATTAATGTATCACGTCAAGGTGGAGAGGCTGTGATTGGTCGACGTCATCGCGAGCCGGCGCAGTGGCATCACGTCATCTTTCGTCCCCTCTCTCTAATGTCATACATAGCTCACGCAGAGTTCGTCTTGTCAACACGCATGTAAAACTCTTAATTTGTTAATGAACAAAATAAAGTCACATTTATCTAAAAGAAATAAAATATTCATTTCTGCGCATACATAAGTTTTGGACCTTCATCGCCGATATTGGAAACCAGCAGTTGGAAGAAACATAAAGCGGATTAATAGAGATAACGCAACCGGCAATCGCCTTCGGTCGCAGCACATTGATTTTGGTGAGACGTACCTGCCTGGTTATTTGAGAGGAGCATTTAGATATTGTGTATTATCCGTGGTTACTTTTTAAATTTCAGTGTCCCAGTTATAAAGTCTTATCTGCCAAAATAAGAATACCTATCACGCATAGCAGATTGCAGTAGCAAAGGCCGTAACGCCGTAAGTTTGAGAACAGCAACTGTAAGTACTCCTGTTTTTTATAAATTGCCAAAATGCCTAACGGAGACCCAAAGTCAGGTTTATCAAAATCTAGTTCTTTAAGTAGTGATCAAATTAAAGAATTAATCAAAAAAAGGGGAACAGTTAAGGGTAGGTTAACGAATTTTCGAAAATATATTTCCTCTTTTATAGATAAAACATTAACTAATGAACAACGCGCGGAGTTAAAATTGCGTATGCAAGGTGCATTAAGCCTTTATAAAGATTTTAATGAAATTCAGAATTATTTAGAAATATCTCTTTCGGAAAGTGATTTAGTAAAACAGTTAGAAGAACGTGAATGTTTTGAAAGTCTTTATTATGGCGTCCTCGCTCAAACGCAATGTATGATAAATAAAGATAATGAGATGAATATTCCTAAATCGGCAAACAATAGCATATTTCAATCGGTTAAATTACCTACAATTTGTTTACCTACCTTCGATGGATCATATGAGCACTGGTTAGAATTCCGCGACACATTTCAATCGTTAGTTCACAATTCTAATGAAATTACTAAAGTTCAAAAACTGCATTATTTGAAATCTTCATTAAAGAGCAGCGCCGCATTAGTTATAGACTCACTAGAATTTTCCGAAAGTAATTATACAGTTGCATGGGAACTTCTCCTTAACAGCTATAACAATAACAGATTGCTGGTACATAATCACGTAAAATCCTTATTTTCATTATCGCTTGTTACAAGGGAATCACCTGGGTTACTAAGAAAACTTATTGATACAGTGTTGAAAAATATACGCGCATTGAAAATACTCGGTGAGCCCACAGACTCCTGGGATACTCTAATTATTTACATGATTGTATCAAGGTTAGATCCTGCCTCCGAACGAGAGTGGGAAAAGGTGAAGTGTACATTTTATAAATCGACAGATGAATCTCAGAATTGTGTTATAACGTTAAATAATTTATTAAAGTTTTTACGAGATAGGGCTGACATGTTAGAAACGCTTTGTGTCACACACGCCAAGTCTGGCATACATTATGAAAATAAAAGACAACACCCTAGTTCCAGCGCTCACAACCACATGCATAAGGTACACTGCAATTTTAGTACAGACAAACCAAAAATTACACAAAAGATTTATGCATTATGTGCAAAGCTAAACATAAATTGTATTCATGCCAAACATTTCTTGAATATGATTTACAAGATAAAATAAAATTTATACACCAAAAGGGGTTATGTGAGAACTGTTTACGTCCGTGTCATGTGGCTAATGAGTGTAGGAACGGGCCTTGTCGAAAGTGTGATAAAAAACATAACACATTAATTCATACTGACAAAACCAGCGAACGATTATCACAAATTCCCACGTCAAAAAATAAAGTTATATCTCCTAAACTTTTAAATAGTTTGGTTGCATCAAGCAACAGCGATAATAGTAATAAAATCATACACAACTCTGCACAGGTGAGCAATTCTCACATAGACGTACTAAGCGCGCAGACGTCTGCATCGCTGCCTATACTACTGTCTACAGCGGTCGTTAAGATAGCCGATAGCTTAGGTAACTATCATAAGGCACGCGCGGTGCTCGATAGTGGCAGCGAACGTTGTTTCATAACACAATCGCTTTGTGACAAACTTAACTTACAATTAATACAGTCCACTCATAAAATAAGAGGTATCGGCGGTAACACAATAACACAATGTTCAAAAACATGCGATATCGAATTAAAGTTTGTTAGTGTTGGCGACGCGCCTATAAGAATATTTCAGTTTATTAAGTCAACCGATGACGAATAACGTCTCAAAGGCATATTGTCCAATGAAATGTCGAATTAGTGATATGAAGGTCTTGGGTTCGACTCCCAGGCCGGACTAGTTTATTGTTTTCCTAAGTAATATCTTTCAATAAATTCATACAGGGAATTTTAAGATATAAATTATGTTACCGGATTGGTTCCCCGGTTGAAATCATCTTTCCAATTATGTAAATTCAAAGGAATATTAAATAAAGTTAAAGATCGGATTTGTTCCCCGGTCGAGATGATCACTCTGTGCATAAATAGAATTAACGGAAATTAATTGCATGATGACGGTTATGATGACGACGACGATGACTATGACTATGAATATGACAATGACTATGAAGTTGACGACCGCGATGCTGACGATGATCATGACGATGACGATTACGACGACGAGGATGACGATGATCATGACGATGACGGTGACGACGACGATGTTAACGATGACAATAATGATGATGATGATGACGATGACGATGACGATGACAATGACTATAACAAAGCCGTTGACGACGCACCCACTATGCAAAGGAGCGTTGTGTAGTGAATAGTGTTGTGTAATGGGGTATCAAAAGTTCGTAATAAGGTTCCGTACTCCGTATTCTGTATTCCGTATTTCTTGAAATGCAGATTCCACCAAACTCTGTTGTTTTCACCTCATGTGTCTTTGAAGTAACAAAACCAACAGCAGTGTTTTCTCGTCGAATTCCATTTTGTTACTGAGTGTATTGTACGTCGTAAACTCGCTGCGAACACGCGACAAAAACGTTACGTATCCGCCAAGCGTCCGCCACCTCCTCTCTGTGCTACCGCGGCGTGTTCGCGTCGTATTCGCAGCGCGCCCGCTCCGCCCGGAAGCAGCTTGAAAACCGCTAGTATGATAAGGCCGTTATTGTTCTGATCTACGAAGTATTAACTAATAGTATCTTAAAGTCTTGCAGTTGTGTGCTTTGGTTGGGATTTAATTTTATATCAATAAACGCGAAATTAATAAATGTAACGAATTCAAAAAGAAACATATAAAAAATACCAAAAATTGACGAGAAAATCAAATTTAAAACATCTAAACCAATGTCAGAACCAAATGCAACCATTGACTACAAACAGAGATCATAGATTAACCACGTTCTATAATCTGTCAAAACAAACACTGGATGATGCAACAATTAGAGTATTATCTAATGGCCTAAATTACGCAATAACACCGCATGAAGAAATTATCTGTAGAATCAAGGACTATTTATAACAATATGCGGAAAATGGATTTGGAGGCGATACTTCAAGATATTTCGTCTATTTTAGTGCCTAAACCGCTCAGGCGACATACAAAAGCACACATAAAGGATTCCTACCATTTTGTCAGCGAGATTAAAGACCTACATCTGGCAAATAATGAAACTATGGCCAGTTTTGATGTGCAGTCATTATTCACATGGTTACCTGTTGAAGACTGCATCTCAATTGTAACTAGAAGGCTGGAAGAAAACAACATGCCCGTAGAATATGCAGTACTTAGCCTTACAACTGGCTACCTATTGTGGAAGGAGGAGTTCTACAAGCAAGTAGACGGTGTGGTTATGGGCTCAACTGTATCTCCCATTGTCGCTGACATATTCATAGAAGACTTTGAGGAGAAAGCCCTGCTTACTTCTCCCATAAATCCAAGATTCTACAAGCGGTACATAAATGACACTTTCACAATTCTACCTTTAGATAAAGTAACTAAATTTTGAGACCATCTTAACTCTATAAATTCTAAAATTCAGTTTACAATGGAGTTCGAGACAAACAATTCTTTTGTTTTTCTCGATGTGTTAGTAATTATCAACCCTGATAACACCTTGAGCCACGGTGTGTATAGAAAAAACACCCATACACATAGATATTTAATTCACCAATTATAATTTAATACACCATCCTTTACAGTAAGCTACCGTGGGTAAATCTTGGTTTCAGAGAGCACGACGGATCTGTGATATGAAACAACTGGCTACCGAGCTCCAACACTTCAAGCAAGAAGTTTTACATGACAGTAAGCTTCGGATACTGCGACTACGTTACAGTGAACGAGTGAAGCCGGCCACAGTCGAGCGTCTAAGTCCAGGATCGCCCCCGTCACTACATCAGATTTAACAGACCTCAAGTGCTCGTTATAGAACTCCGATTCCTTCCAAGGAAGATTCGCGAGGCTATTAAAGTCAAAAAAAATCCTTATTTCAATAGAGAAGATGGCTGTGTGCGACCATCTGCTTAGGATCTTATAATTATTAAAATTAAATCTGAACTTAAGCATACCATGCAAGACAAGACTTCAAGATACTATAAATTAATTCTGCGAAGATCGTAAAAATTAATAATTTTAATCTGTGGTAAGCGCGGTTAACTATGACATCTGGACGTTAAACATCTTAGTCCCCTGTGACCATGGGTGCTGTAGTGATCGAAACGTCGGGTATAAAAAAATTAATATAATTGATAAAATCCGTAAAAGTTTTATTATCTAGATATGTAGTTTTTGCGTAAATATAAGAAATCATTAGTATTTTCCATTTTATCTTAGTACATTCCAGAAAGGGCCCAAGCTTTTTGAAAAGGCCGGCAATGCCATTAAAAATTCTGCTGTTGTGAATTAAACCATTAAATGAGTTGCATTGTTCGCTCTCACTTCTGTAAAAAAAGCATTCAAACTAATATTTTTATAAAACACTTTTTATGTAGGTACTCATAAAGCAACTGTAACATGTCTAGTTATTTTATAATACAACATTTTTTTGTGCATGAATCGCTGCGAATTGCGTTTGTGTATCACATGAATTGTTTTACCCCGCAAATATTGCTCTTTTGAAAAACACGTATATTTGTGTCAGAGGAAACAAAACGAAATTGTTTTTATCACATTCGCTTTTAGCACGGTGGCAGTACTTTGGATGGAACTTTGATTGCAAATATGTTGTGCAAATACTACCTCGCCCACCGCAACATCGCACTTCATCGATTGTTGACGTGGCCCTTACAGGCTTTTTCCTTTCATAATAACTTATTACATAGCCATATTCATTTTTAAATTTAACACAAGCATTATATTCGAATGAACTGCTTTAAAATAAATTGTAAAACATGTTAATAAAAAATAGATTTTTAATTAATACTCATAAACAGTGGTCTCATTGCAGAAATTGATTTAGGTTTAGCCCATTGAGTCCTGAGCCTAGATAGCAGACTGTGACTGGCAGTAAAATTTCGAAATGACTTTATTCCTAACCAGATATCAGTGTACTTATGAACAGATTTAAAAATTCAGTACTCTTTATTACGATTCCAATATTTTTCGAAAACAGAAGGAAATTTCATTTATTTTAAAATATTTAATGAAACAGTAAGGACACCATACTGGGACTACACCTCGGATGCTATTTGAATAAAACTGCCTAGACATGTGACGTACTAAACTCTTATCTGTAGCCTGCGCACCCTGATAAATCTGTCAGATCCTATTTCCTAGGATGGTTATAACCAGCACGAATATAAATGTTACTCATCGGATTTGCCATCGTCATGATAAAATAGAGAAGATAATAAGATAACACAAAAATGAATTACAATATTCAAATATTATACTTTATATAGGAAATGCACACAAAAACACGAGGTTTAAAGAAAAAGTTACATCCAGTCCGTAAAAACTAGGAACGGACATTCATAACACTACTACTTAACATACGTCTCTCCATTATTATAATCTCATTGGTAGCCTCAAATTCCCCCCCGATTTTGTAGTATTTGCCCACTGGGCAGGAGGATTAGCAACCGATATATTTTGATTATTATAAATTTTTATCAGGAATGCTGCGCATTTTCTTTTTCAGTCCCCCTCTGTCTCTTGCGTAACAGCTTAACTACGCTTATGACAGAACACAGAAGTGACATCACTGGGATAATAGTGTATATTCACACGCAACCATTACACAGAACATACAATATTATACCTAGGAGTATCAAATATGCAATGTTGACTGCCTGTTGTTGCTGACAATTGACAATTTTTTTGGTAATTTTGATTCACAAAGTTACCCAGAAATTTTTAAAATTACTAGAATTCAACCGTTACAAGTAACGAACGAAAAGCAAAGGGAGATAAATAATGCATTATAACGATAATGATGACCTGAATTAGAAAATTAAACTCAGATGAGTGACGTTAACTAGTCAACATCTCATCTCCCAGATGTAACTGTGATTGTTTGATCAGTTATTGAGATAACATTTTAATAAATCAACATAAGAAGGACAAAGAACAAGCGAAAAAGGAAACCGCTTTTAAAACAATATAAATTTTTTACTCCGTTTCTTTTGCGTACATCTTCGTTTCTATAACTCCATAACTCACTAATACTTTATACTTTAACACCTAATAAAAATAGAGTGACGCATGAGACAACAGCACACTTGATGGGAAGTGGTTAGTGTAGGCTATGGGCATTTGGAAACAAATTAAAAAAAGAAGAACGTTAATACGTTGAGACCTTCAAGGACCTAGATGAAATGCCCTAAAAACCTCTATGTGGCCCTCATAGTCTTCGATTAGGAACACAGCCGTGGGTGCACAGTGCACTGATGCATGTTGACAGGAATATGTAAAGGACCACCCCTTTACATATTCCTTTCAACATGACTACCCAGACGTACACATCGATAATAAGAGAACCCTTTATATTCATTCCGCGAGGTAGCGTAAGAGTATCTACCACCCGATATCAACCCGTCCGTGTTGTAGGAGGCGACAGAAGAAAATGGAACAGTAAATGAGCAGCAGCATCTTCCTCTTAATAACTCAAAGAACAAAAAACTGTGGTTGACTACCCGCCTATGACAATTATGAAAAATAGCCCCCAATAAGACCATGTATGGGACAAGCCCATGTTGAGCATTGCACTCGAAACGTCGGCAGTTTAATTAAGCGCGATTAAAGCCATAAAAGTAATTTTACTCAATGTGTAGTGTTAGCGTGAATATTTGAAGTTACTTTAAAAAATTCAACAGAATTCTTGCTATTTCATTTCAAGTTTCAAACAGTTTTTAGGAAACAACTTACAGGTTCGCTTTGTGAACGATTCGTTGGTGCATGTTAAATAACAACTTTCGCTACTTACAGAATTTCGAAAGTTGGTTTTGAATTGAGTTTTTTCGTTAAATACGCCGTATTTCTAACTTGCAAATTGCTAACTTTCAGGCTTAAGTTTTATTGTCAAAAATTATAATTTGAACGGAGATTCGTTTAACAACTTAGTAACTCTTACATTTCTGATTTTGTAGTGTACTATGTAGAATAAAACCCCAAACGCACACATCCTTGCATTTGTTAACGTAACGGTAGAGTTATGATGTTACGTTATAGAGGCATGTAGCAGCTATATTATAGTTGTAGCACGAATGGGTCGGCTCGATTGATGAAAGACTCCCACAGAATATCAGCGTGCAATAACAGAGATTCAAGGGATTCATATTATTCCTTAGAAGCGACCACACATCTGAATTTTGATTCGTAATCGATGATGAATGTAGATCTATGGGCAGCAGAATCCACTTACCATTAAGGTAACTTCATGCTCTTTTGTTCCTTGTGACTCGGAAAGAACTTATTAAAGTAGTTAGACCTGATTCTGATTTCTCTCCAGTAGTGTCGATTGCCACCTCAGTAAACTACGGGAGTGAACGAAAAGATTGCGCACATGTACCTGGGTACACACACATGTAACCGAAATTCGGTCAGGAGAACATTCACATACTTCTGAGCTTAAGTAGCAGAACTCCTTTTCTGCCTAATACTCCTGAATTCCGGTCTAAACGGTAAAGAAGCCGGTTTATTGCAGACTGTGTGGTATTACATCTTATTTCTCGAAGTCAAAAGATGTGTTTCACTTCAGTGGCTTACTTTGTTTGGAGCAAGTTACAGGTATCCTTAAGCTTCAGTAGTTACGATCCGGTGCACCGTTAGCTTATTTTCATCACAATATAAAAATATTTATCTGCTATTTTTATAATCGCTAGGGGAGCGAACTATCTCTATAAATTTACAAGCTGAAAGTTCAAACAAAGTTTCAGGTAAAGTTCAGGAAACTTCCTTGACTTAGTATATAAAAAGATTTGACTGTTGTAAATCCTTAAACTTCATGCACCGTTTAACTATAAAGAAAAACGTGTTAAACATCCGACTCATGTCATGTTCTGAAACGACTCGTTAGGGATTAGTTAAGTGTGTTTTTTTTTAGTGTAACGTAACGTCAGCTGTTATAAGGAAGATGTTGCTCATCTCCTCCTTCAGTTTTGGTCTGTTGCTACTTACGAAACCCAATGGATGATATGGGATGGTGAATGTCCTTACACCACCACTGCTTGGATCAATTCTAACTCTAATTTGAGAACGACCAAACAATTAAATTACAGGTGAATACATCATTCATTTATTTTATAACATAATTTCAAAGTGTATCAATTTATTTGATTACAGCTGGCAACATGTTGTACTAAGCTCATGGGTTAGGATAACTGTAGAACTTTAAAATGATCATAGTTGATTTCAAGATTATTAACATTTGGGTATTTACATACATTCTGGGGAAGGGCGCATTCCTGTTAGTCTGTGCACGTCTCGGACAGAAATCTAATTTAAATCATAAATAATATACTTAATTTAAAAGTTCTCAGTTGTTTGCGGTATACAGGAAATAGTCGGGCGCAGTATGTTTAGAGACGCCAAATTACTTAGATAAATTTTGTAATACCAACAAATTTCACAGGAGTTGATCTTTTAACTTTATTTAACTTTCCAAGCTGAACTTAAAACTACTTTTGAGAATGGTAAGCCGTATGGTTGTATTTAAATCCACCATTTATTTTCGTAGGTGCCGTAAACGGCATCTGGCCAAAATTGATATTACCCGTACGACACCAAACCTCTAGTAAAGTGTAACGATTAATATAATTATATTCCCTCTACAACGGAGCGGCTTGTGTACGGTAGTGCACATTTAAAGGCTAATGATGAGGAATGAGGGGACATATATTGTATATTACGCCCTAACGTTATGTTATTTACAAGCTATTTATTATTCCTTATTCTACACATAATAAGATTATTACAATTCAAATACTTAAAAAATGTTCTAAGATTAGTTTTATCCTAATTAGAGTTCTTTTTTAGCGAACTCATTGAGAAAGAGAAATAATTTTATATATTAAGCAATTAGGCATTTTGCGTACTTAACACTAGAGTGCACGCGCGGGCTACATATGTAACCCAGCGTGTAATATTGTCGTATATCATTTTAACTTAACGCACTATAGCGCAATCGTCTAGGTGTATTCCTCAAGTATTACCCCCCGCTATGCCAGCAGCGTGCCGACTCCCGTAGCTCAAGGATGTCCGCAAAAATCGTCCTTGAAGTTGGTCGGCTACGCCTGTAGCCCGCGCGAGCGTTGGAGGAAAATAAGTGTTTAGTGTGCAAGTAGTGAAATTGAGGTAAATATGACACATTTCTTGCAGTATTACTACAAAATGTACAGTTAATTAATTTTTAAGTGTTTGTTGTTGGTATTTGTAGATTTTTCATGTAGCTTTATACTGTTTTGTTCACTTTTTAGGTGACGAGTAACTCGATCAGATTGTGCGACTAAATACAAAGATGGCTGCTGGAGGATAATGAATACGACAACATTTGGAGCGGGTATTGTTATTGTCTACCCTCTACAATGATGACAAAATTGATGCTGCGACTGGCGATGCTAGAAAACCTGAAATCATCACATTTTATAATCACGTAAATACGGCGTTGATAATTTTGATAAAGTCTGTAGACATGACGTTTCTCGCAACAGTAACCGATGGCATCTCACGATATTATACAATTTTTTAAACATGGCGGGCATAAATAGTTTGGTGATATATCAGATGAACAACCATCAAATGGAATTGATCCGTCGTCAATACCTCCTAGATGTTGAATTTGATCTTGCACGACCTTCTATTGAGCGTCGTATATCCCAACAAAATATACCCAGAGGTATTAAACTGAAAGGCAGACTACTTCTAAGATTGATAGAACAACCCCTACAACAAAATATGCCTTTGGATCGATGTGTTTTTTACAGCAGGGCTCGTGAACGTAGCACGCGCTAACAATGTAGCAAATGTATGAGGCGTATTTGTGACGAACATCAGGCAGTCGTGTGTCCTGAATGTAAGCCAATAGACTGATTTTTTACTCGTTACTTTGATTATAGACTCAATTAGGCCAAATAAATGCCTTAAATGATAAATGTTATATTCTTAAATGAAAATAAGACTTAGAGATATCAACCCTTCAAAATATTTGTTGATTTCTAAGAGGTTTACGTTTAAGTTTCAAATTATATTAAGGAATCAAAATTTTGTTGATTTTATAAACCAATTTGATAAAAATAAAGATGTTTAGTAACTATATGTGTTTTACTCATTTTTTATGTCTTATTCAGAGAAATAATTGATCCGCAACTGGTCTTCACATGTAGCCCGCGCGTGCGCTCAAGGAGTATTTAAGGGGCGCGTGCACTCTAGTGTTAATAAACAACATGGTCACTACTTAATGAAAATATTAATGTCATAATTAGAAGTAATGTTTAATTAACGAATTAATAGTCGTACAAGCCACCACGGGGTCACACGAAGGGGTCATCGGCTGCCATTGGAAAAGGGCAGATTCAGCCATCACTCCGCGTTATATACATAATATCTAGTTTACCTTTTTCGAATGATGTGAAAAGTTCCTCAGCGTGATTTACGAGTAGGTTTTTAATTCCGTAAAAGTTGTTATTTCCGTAAAAGTTACAATGATTCTATTTTTTTTTTGTTAAACAAATTGTCACCCCCACACTGGAATTTTCTCTTGTATCGTAGAGACAGTTTACAAACATAAATTTCACAAGGACAAATATCCAGACCCGGAACAGTTATTTGTAGGCCATACAAATATTTGTTCCATTCGAGATTTGAACCCGTGGTCCCCAGCGCAGTCACTCATTGTTAAGCCAATGCGCTACGGAGCCGTATTACATAGGACATAATGTATTTCGAAATGACGGCCCCGTGGCGTAGTGACTTAGCATTAAGTTTTTGCACTGAAGACCGCGAACTAGAATCCCGCTCCTAATCGACGTCCTTGGTGAAAATGTATCGACCAAATTAGCGATTTATTGAAAACGGGAGAAATTAGGAGTACCCTTAACCGACGAGCATGTATATGCGTAGGTATACAAATGTGAAGAAAACGAGAGAGGTGTGTCGGGATCGTGCCAAATGGAATTCTGTAGTCTCTGCCTACCCCTCTGGGTGACAGGCGTGAGGGTCTATGTATTAGGAGAGCAACTTAAAACGACAGTTATTAAATTACGACGAAGTAAATAATGCTATAGCTAAGTTAGTCAATTGCTTTAATATTAATAATTTGCATTTAAATGGTACTAAAACTAAATGTATGAAATTCGTAACTCCTAATATCAAACATGTTAATACGAATGTAATTTTAATTGGGGAATAACTGAGTCTTATTGATACCACCATTTTTCTTGGAATCACACTGGACGCAAAGCTTCAATGGCTCCCCCCATATATCTAAACTAGCTAGCAGACTTAGTTCTGCAGCATATGCTGTAAAAAGATGAGAACTCTTACCAGTTTTGAAACAGCTAGAATAGTTTACTTTAGTTATTTCCATAGCATTACGTCGTATGGAATTTTGCTATAGGGACACGCGACTGACACTGAAATTATATTTATTTTACAGAAGAGAGCCATTAGAGCAATATACAATTTAAAACCAAAAGAGTCACTGAGACAAAAATTTAAGGAAATTAATGTATTAACTCTGGCTTCTCAATACATTTATGAAAATGTAATGTACGTACACAAGAATAAACGTAGTTTTGCAAAAATAAGTGATATTCATTCTGTAAATACTGGGAACAGACACAAGCTAGTAGTACCAGTTACTCGACTCCACCGAGTCAGTGATTCGTTGTTGAGGCGATGTATAACGCTTTTACAAGTAAATCCCAGAAAATATAAATAATTGTCATACACAAAGTTCAAAAATTTTATTAAACTGAGTTTGTATGAAAAGGGTTATTATAATATTAAGAAATTTATGGATGATAATAACCCCCGGGAAGGGTGATCGCTACCAAGCTATTTCTAATTTGTCTTGTTTTGTTAATTGTACCTAAACATGATTGTAAGCTATTGTTTGGAAAAAAAATAGTCCCGCTGGGTTTCTTGCTGGTTCTTCCCAGGACAGAGGTTTTTTTTGGGAACCAGTGGTAAATTAAAAAAATGACTTTCAATAAGTATTGTTTATAATCTACATTAAATAAAAAAAGTTTCTGTTTCTGTTTCTGTTTCTGTTTCAGTGGTAGATACAAGGGTCTACCGAGGGTCCAACGTAGGTACGGATAATTATTTGGTCTTATGCCGAATTAGTAGTCAGACGTTGGCGGTTTTAGACCTCTATGTCTACCACTGCATAACAGCATATACATAGAACAGAGAGGTTACAAGATGAAGATATAAAAGACAAGTATAAATGTAGACTGAGAAAAAATGTCAGTGGTCTGTATGAATTGAAAGAGTAAAACTTGGAGAATGTATGTTAAAAATGTTAAAAAAAAGGTTTAGTGGATACAGCTATCGAAGTATGTAGTGTTATTAAGAGAACAAATGAAAGGAAAAATAATAAATTATAGTGGGATGATGAGGTAAGTATTGAAGTTACAGCAAAGAAGAGAGCATGGCTAGATTTACTAGCAACAAAGGCTGGTAATTCTGGCTGTACGAATGATGATATTGAAAGAAAAAGGCAGTCTTAAGATATCTAAATAAGAGAGTAAAAGAAGTAGTTGAAAAGAAATAGCATGAAATAATTCATAAGAATGATAGAAGAATATTGGATAACTTCCAGGCAAATATTAAAATGTATCTGTATCTGGTATCTCGTAAGAACTGCCAGAGGACTTTCAAAACAACCTAGAATGACGAGAACGGATGTATTCTGAGCGATGAAGTTTCGAGTTTAAAGAGATGGAAGGAATATTTTGAAAGCGTATTTATGAGTGAGGAGACGACGTTTGAAATAAGTGAATAGAAATTCAGAAAGAAGAGGAGAGAAGTAGGGAGATAAGTATAGATTAAATAATGGAAGCAATGAAAAGTATGAAAGCAGGTAAGGCAGCCGGATATGATAGAAATTCTCTTAAAATGCTAAGAGTGGGGAAGGAAGTGGTGGCAGGCCTGCTGTACACCTTGTTTATTTTATGTTGCGAACTGAAGCGAGTACTGAAATACTGGTACAAAGCCATGATAGTCCCAATATATAAGAAAAAAGTGTCGCAGCAGGACTGAAAAAACCTCCGTGGTATAAGCCTTCTTGGCATTGTGGCAAAACTGTATGCTAAGGTACTGTTTGAAAGGGTCATAAAAGAAACTGATGAAAAATTTGGGATATGCAAGCGGGATTTAGAAAAGGAATGGGATATACAGATCAAGTCTTTTCCATACGCATGATCGCGAAGTGTTTGGCCAAACACCAAATAGTTCTTTGGTCATTCATGGACTTTGAAAAGGCTTACGACAGAGTGGACAGGGATGTGTTATGGAAAACACTGATTTCATTTAGCGCTGGTTTGATACAGTCATTAGTGTCTCTTTATAGGGGTCTACTCGGACTGGTTTGGAATCCGTTTTATTGAAGTGAAAACTTTTTAGCGGCGTTGTACCCTTTTTTTGTAATGGGTAAAATTTTTAAAGTCGCGTCAGGACACGTGACCTGATCGAAAATTCGTAAGACAAAAACTTATTTAGCGGCGTTGTACACTTTTTTGTATTTTGCGCTTGCACGAATGTTATATAAATTGTCATTTTTGTGTACGATAAATATTGTATTCTACCACATAAACGATAGTACTGTTATACTGATAACGAAAGCAATTCGTGCAAAATTATTCCCTAACCATTCCAAAATATCAAAAATTAACACAACGTTAATATTCAAGTTTTCATTTCTGCCGGCACTCTCGGAGTACAACCCTTCGTTTTTTTTGGTTTTCTTCTATCATTTTATCCATATATCTTTCTAAGGTTAAATGGCTCCATCAGCATAGATGCATTAGAATTCTTCGTACACTATGTTCAATGTTTTACCATCAATACACGTAGATGTACATATCTATGGGTTACAGGAGGTGGACTGTGTGCTCGCTTAATACCGTTATCCTATAAAAAACACGCCCCATCACCTGAAGTGATAGTTTCAGTATGTAAAAGGGATTCTTTTCGCGATTATAACCTGATATCATCCGAGGGAACTTATGTGTTTTTCCTCGCCATACCAAATATATATTTAAATCTTTCTCCGCTTAGGCCATAAGGATTTGGAATAAGTTATCTACACAATATACATGTCAGGACTTCTGTTGCTGCCTTTTAAGAGATTTTGTTCGAGGGTATATTGCTCGCCAAGTGTCTGTCCTTCCTGTATCCTCCCTTCCGTACGCACTGAAGGGGGAGGGGGTCTAAAAGGTGACGGAATTCTTTCGACCAATAAAACGCGCGCCCCACCGAGATGAGGTGGTGGGAAGACCGACCTAATAAAAGCTCGCGCGCAGCCCTCCAGCGCCCTCTTGCTTCGCAACGCTAGTTTGGATCGCATCCCTGGGGCAGTCGCGCCCCAGAAGAAACCACCTCACGTAGTGTGAGTGATCGTCGCGCAACCGCTCTTTCAACGCACCTCCACAACAGAAGCGTCGCCCGCAGCATCAGGATCCCACCTCGTTAAGTGTGTTTCCTTTTACTTAGTTTACTACTTGAGCCTTTTTGCTTTGTTAGCTAACCCGCCCTATTTTTTTTCTCCTTACCGGCTCAAGTAGAACTTCCTCTTTGGCTAAGCAATAGATTTGGAATAGCGAATGCATTGTCCTAGGCTGTCGCGTGCCACGTCCGCCATCTTGTTGAGGCATAAGAAGCCCGCGTACGCAGTCCACCTAGCAATATCTCGCGTAATAGGGTCAAGGCCCGACCTAGGAATAAAACTCGAGAACTTCTAGGCCCGTCGCTCGACCATATATTTACACCTATATTATGTTTGTTTTTATATTTATATTCAGGCACACATATTTTATTTTTATTTTTATGGCACCTGCTTAAGTTTTTCTGATTAACTCGTGGTTGACCGATAGAGAATACCTAAAGGCATTAAGTCCACCACTATTGTAAACATTGCAATTCTTTGTTATTTCTCACTTTTAACTAAATAGAATACTAGTGATCCGCCCTACCTTCGCACAGGTAGTTTCGGGATCTCGACAGCAGCTCCATCTACCGGGTCCAATTGTAAATCTAAACCACCTAGGGACCCACTCAAATACACAAAATTTCATCAGAATCGGTCGAGTTTGAATTTTAACGAGACTGACAGTAATTGATGTTTATATACGAGTATAGAGATATGTATTAGAAATGTTACACACAGAAAAACGAAAGTCCATATGTCTCACCTAGCTCTGGCGCATTGTTGTACATGCTTTAGACAAAACAACACTTTTTCACCAACAGGCCGAGCTTTGTTATTGGCAATGTTTCAGATTTTTTTTTCAAACTACGAGCAAACAAAAGTTCGAACAATCACTGGCTAGAAATATCACTGGATCACAGTAGGACTGGTATTAGAGCAGTTGTTCAGTTTGACTGTAAATGAATGAAATGTTTGACTGTAAATGAAAAAAAATGAAAAAAAAAATGACTGCAAAGGGGGATGCCCAATGTTCATAGACACTTCGGCCATGGGTGCCTACATATAAAAGCATATGGAAATGATAATATGCAATTAAAATAATGAAATGGTTAAGGAATTGGTTTAAAAAAGTCAGGATTTTTATGATATAAAAGTTTTTATTTTCACGAATGCGGTATTTAACGACTACTTTTACCAATTTTATTGCTTTTAATTTCTTTAACTTTTAATTCCTGACGATTCAGGTGCTTTATAGCACCCATGGTCACGGGAGACTGAGGTGACTGCCATACCAATGTCAGTATTAACATGGAGTACCTTCAGCTTTTTATTATTATTTTTATAGTCCAATCTACGCAGATTGAACTTACTCTATCTTTAAGTCTTGCAGTGGTATGCTTGGGCTTAGATTTAATTTTATTAATTATAGTGTCCCAAGCAGGTGGTAGTACCCAACCGCCTTCTCTATTGAAATTAGGATGTTTTTTTTTTAATTTCAATAGTCTCACATATCATCCTTGGTAGGAATTAAGGATCTTTCACGAGGATTTGTGGTCTATCAAATCTGATGTATGTCTATCTGGTTGGGGTGACACCCTTGACATACGGTAGTACAGCAGGCACACGCTCAACTGCGGTCGGCTTCACTCGGTCACTGTGACGTAGATGCGGGACCCGAAGCTTGATTCTGTGCAGAACCTGTTTGATGTGCTGAAGCTCCGCGGCCCATATGCTCTCTGTAACAAAGATTTGCTCATGGTAACGAACTGGTGAGATTCACCGCTTAAATATCAGTTTGTATGGGTTTTTTTCATACAAAATGTGACCTATGATGTTGTTAGGATTTTGGATAACAAAAACATCTAGGAAAGCTAAGAAATTATTTGCCTCTAATATAATATCATAATTACTGAATGGAATTTGGCACAGTGAGTGGTAACGATGGATAAAATTCATAGGAACGACATCCTGATTTAATATTTCACGGGCCATATTCATGAGCCGCTCTAATCTGTTTCTTGGTACTTGCAATAATGCCTATATGCATTCATCACTATCTCTTGTTCTTACTTTCATCAAATATACAGCAAGTGCAAAACATCCACTATGTTTACTTAACATTTTGGGACCTTCAGACAGAATTTGTTGGTATTGTGCCTTTGATAAGCCTAGATAATAAAAATGTTCAGGCATACTGTGAATATTTTCAAAGTCTATTATGATGGTATATACTATCTTACAATAATGTAGAAAAATCTATAATTTGTGCTACACTAAATGTTTTAATTTATTTATTTTATTTATTTTATTTTATTTATTTATTTAACATATTATACATGATAAAAAGGATATAATATGGTACAACATAAGCTTAATGAAAAACTTTACCGTGTACCACAGACTTAATAGAGAGTAATATGGTTATATATTGATTCTAAAAGTAAATACCAAGAGTTACTATTTAAATGGTAGTTACTGATTCTACATTTTGGAGGTACATAGTAATTGTATTCGAAAAAAGAGATACCCGCAATGCTGATGGAACAGTGAGTTGATTGGAATTGTTACAACCAGAAAAAACATTGATTTTGTGTGAGTGGTGCTCTTACAAAATTAGGCAGCAGTATATTGTACGATGTATGATCTAAGTTTTGTTGTTCTAGGTTCAATAAATTGCTCACTTTAGATTGCAACGAGGACGGACTAGATGATTCAGATGGTTCCCGTTCTAAAGTTTAACGTGATGCTGCTTTATCAGTCCTTCTCGAGCAATCATGACACTCACCCGATGACGATGGCAACTGAAATAATATTAAATAAAAAAAATAGGACAAACAACAAAAAATGAACAAAATAAAATAGATTTGTTTACTTTAAACTCAAATATAGGTAAATGTTACTTAAAACTTAATGACCTATATTATTAAATAATTAAGGACTGACTGACTTCCAGTAGTCCAAAAACAATAAAAAATCGATTGTCATTTCTTGGTATTTGATAAAAGTTGTCAATGTCGTAAGTATCTGGTGTTAGCTGGCTAATCTTGTCGCCATATTATAAATAAACTATTATGTTTGTCAGATATAGCTTGTGCATATGTTAAAAAATAAAACAACTTCATCATTTCATTCATTTATCACTATCAAATATCAGCACTAGAATTAATAAATTAAAAACTGTTGAACACTTACTTTTAACTATTGTCACACTATAATGTGATCTTGAGAATTAATTTGAAAAATAACACAAAATAACACAATTGCGACTATTTAGTTGTAAATTCTCTAGTACCTTTTTACTTGTTGAATTGTGATTTCATTTTCATTTGCAATTCGCATGACATATTTCCTAGCTGTCAGATTTGATATTGCCACATAACTAACATAAATACAATGAAACGATATCGATTTTTATTCGATTAGTAATTTAATAAAAAAATATTTTAGGCGCTTTAAGTTTTACACGCTTTTTAAAATATATTTTCTTTTATTTATTTAAATTCTTTTTTTAAATGTATTTTTAAGAACAGTTAAAATGTGGAGTAACGTAAAATTCACTTGTTTATCATAACATGATTCCATTTTAAATGTATTATTAAGAACAGATAAGAATAACAGTCATATTGTGCAGTAGCGTTTTGTTATACTGCATAGAATTCATTGTAAATCAGCTAGTAAATCGCTTATTTAATTATCATAACTACAGATGTGAAGGCGGTTGTTAACGTTTTCAACCAAGCCGATAACAACGGTTGTTTTTGGCTTGAAATTGATAAAAATATTTTTTTGTGCAATAAGTTTTTCTTTTCCGTAATGACTTTTTTTTGAGCTACAAGTAGCTTATTTTCAAGAACCGCAATTACAATTTTGTCCTTTATACAAAAACTAGGAAAAACAAAGTAACTTTTTGCTGGCGATAATGATAGTGGTATTTTAACTCGATGTAGAATCGTTGCTTGTTACTACGGAACTCTTCATTGGCTTGCGAGGCCGATTCACATTGGGCCACTTTTTCCAACTTTTAGTTATATTTTATTAATTATTTTTTCGTTTAAGTGGAGCTCTCTTATTTTAGATTTATTACCTATATCTAAAACAATCAACCTAAGTAGGTAAAGTGTGTAAATACGATTGTTAAATTTTAAAAATAATAATAGGATTTGATCATCTTAGGTAGGTATTTACTTTTATTTATTTAGAAAGTATTAATATCACAAATAATTATTCTAATAATATACTTTTATTACACAACTAACGCCCTCATTAGCAATGTAATGGTTCTTATTTTCAAAATCGGTCAAGTATTACGAGATTAGCTAATAAAAACATATTCACAGAAAGTAACGCCCTCTATAATAAAAATGCATCCTACATTAGATATCTATAAATATACATAACATTATAGCGGTGAAAGGATTTTACGAGTTTAGCTAAATAAATATATTCGTTGAAAGTAGCGTCCTCTATCATAAAATGCATCGTACGTTTCATAGTCATAATAGAATTGTAATGATGACAAAATTTTTTAAATCGGTCAAGTAGTTTTCAACCACCACTGCACAAAAGCGATTCAGCTTAGCCACCCGCACACACAGTAAAAACATAACCATCCTTTTTCGTCTGTAGTCGGATAAACAACTGGTTGACTACGGTTGCGTATCGGCTGCTTTGGATAAATATCCGTTGTCAACGGTTGCTTTACACCTATATCATAACATCATAATAATTATCAAAAAGTTATATTAGCATTGTAATAATAATGACACCGAAAATATTCGATTAAAAAAGGGAACCGATTTTAATGAGATTTGTGACTGGCAACATTTTTTTATTTTATCCACAAACTAAATAATTACGCATTTACCTAATTTTATTTTTATCATTTCAGTGCCTTTTTTGTGCTAAAATATTCCCATATTTTTAGGATAAATTAATACTGCGATTAATAACCATAAATAAAGATATATTTTTTTTAACAAATGCATATTGTTGGGCGTTCCATGGTCGAAAATGGCCATCCCCCTTTTGCTATAAAGTTTATTTTATACTTGTAAAGTACTATAAAACAATTATGATTGATTGCACGTCCTCATAACCACAACCACTAAAACATATACTTAATACAACATATTATAAATAAGTTTAATAAAAGTTAATTGCAATAGAGTACCGTCTTCTCTTTCATTATTCATCATCGTCATCATCATTACAGCCCTTCACAAGCCCACTGCTGAACATCCTTCCCCAAGGTATGTCACAAAGCACGGTCCTGAGCCACCTGCATCCATTGACTTCCTTCATGTCTTACCAGGTCGTCACTCCACCTAGTGGGGTTCACCCTACACTTCGCCTACCGGTACGAAGCTGCCAATCTAGAACCTTTTTTTCCGCAATGGTTGTTGATTATTCGAGCTATATGGCCGGCCCATTGCCACTTCAGCTTACTAATCCTTCGGGCTATGTCGGTTACTCTGGTTCTGCTGCGGATATCCTCATTTCTAAGATTATCATGCAGAAAAACCTAGAAAAAAGCCCTCTCAATAGCTCGCTGAGCGAATTTAAGCGTCCTCATCCGGCCAGCAGTGAAAGACCACATCTCAGTTCCATAGGTTATCACTAGCAACACGCACTGGTTGTACAATTTCGTTTTCAGGTTTTGAGGTACACCTGACGAGAAGATGTAACGCAATTTCTCGAACGCTGCCCAGCCGAGTTGAATACGTCGATTGACCTCTTGGTCGAAGTTGGACTTACCTAGTCGGACTATTTGTCCCATGTAAATGTACTCGTCAACACTTTCGAGGTTAGTGCTCCCAACAACTACCGAGGTCATTGAGCCCAGCGCTTAGGTCCTCCAGCGATTCTGCCATAAGGACTATATCGTCGGCAAATCGAAGGTGAGTGATGTACTCGCCATTGTTGTTAATGCCGTATCCTTTCCAGTCCCTTGCCTAAATACAGGTTTGCTCATGATGTTTTCATTCACCACCGTGTACATGGTAAACCAGCACTTAAAGTTGTCTCTATAAATTCATTAGTGTCGACGGGGATCGAACTCTGGTCCACTGGCGTGCTGTGAAGTTTACAGGGAGTGCTAAACCCCTGAGCTAACACATACCTCTGGGTTGGCAACTCGTCTGTATATTGATTTCTACTGGGGGATAGAAGAAGTTATCTATAGGCCAAGGAATCCATATACAATCAGATAGACTTAATGTTGTGCTGTCACCATTCACATCATTACTGACGGTAAGTAAATGCTATGGTTCATAGACATGTAAGGTTCAAGGTCACTCCATAAGTTAAGAAGAGGATTATGCTCGAGGTTTTTACATACATACATAAACACTCACGCCTGTCACCCAGAGGGGTAGACAGAGACTACGGACTTCCATTTGGCACGATCCTGACATACCTCTTTCGCCTCCTTTACATCCATATCTACGCTTACATGCTCGTCGGTTAAGGGTACTTCTAACGTGGCCCCTTTTCAAAATATCGCCAATTTGGTCGATAAACTTTTTTCTAGGGCGTCCCTTCCCGACTCGGCCGTTCACATCTGCCATATAAATTTGCTTTGTCACTCTTTCCTCATTCATTCTTTCTACATGACCAAACCACCAAAGCATTCTTTTCTTAATCCTGGTCACAACATCATCTTGCATACCACATTTATCTCTTATCATGCAATTTCTCACCCTGTCATTCAGATTCAACCCTAGCATACTCCTTACAGACCGCATTTCTACAGCATTTATTCTACTTTCGTGCTTCTTCTGCCACACCCAGCTTTCACTACCATACATTAAATTAGGGACTAACACAGCATTATGAATTACCATACATGCCTTTTTTGACACATTCTGATTATTCATAATAGAGTGTAGTGCCCTATTCACTCTATTCCCTGCATTTACTCGTCGTTCTATATCCCTATCATATCTACCATCCCTGCTAAATACACATCCCAAATACACAAACTCATCCACTTGCTCAATTAACTCTCCTTCTATTCTTATTTCACATACCGTTTTGCTTTCTTCTCTTTCAAAAACCATCACTTTCGTCTTACTTGCATTCACTTTCATTACCCTTTCTTTTAACTCCCAGTTCATTAATATAACCATCATTTGCAACAGCCGCCGATGACGCAAATATGATTTGTTCATCGGCATACAAAAGGCATTTGATGGTTAACTCGCCCATTCTTAACCCACATTCTTCATCTTTCAAAGTTTGCAAACACCTGTCCATAAATAGGTTGAACAGCCAAGGGGAAGCTACACAGCCCTGTCTGACACCTTTTTGGATGGCAAACCAGTCCGAGTAGACCCCATTGATCCTAACATAAGCACTAGAGTCCCTATAAAGAGACCTTAATGCCTGTATCAAACCAGCGCTCAACCCATATGAGTTCAGTGTTTGCCATAACACATTCCTGTCCACTCTGTCATAAGCCTTTTCCAAGTCCATGAACGCATAAAAAACTTTCTGGTTTTCGGCCAAAAACTTCTCCGCAATCATGCGCATGGAAAAAACTTGATCTGTACACCCCATTCCCTTTCTAAAACCCGCTTGCACATCCCAAATTTTTCCATCAGTTTCTTTCATACTCTTTCAATTAACACCTTAGCGTACAGTTTACCCACAATACTAAGCAAGCTGATACCACGGTAGTTTTTGCAGTCCTGCTGTGACCCTTTTCCTTTATATATTGGTACTATAACTGCTTTACACCAGTCATCCGGTACCCGTTTTAATTCCCAACATAAATTAAACAAGGTGTACAGCAGGCCTGCCACCACTCCCTCTCCAGCCCTTAGCATCTCGAGTGATACTCTATCATATCCAGCTGCCTTATCCGCTTTCATGCTTTTCATAGCTTTCATTATTTCATCTACACTTATCTCCATACCCCTTTCCACTTCTTTCGGAATTTCTAGTTCATTTAATTCAGACGACTCTTCACTCATAAACACGCTTTCAAAGTATTCCTTCCATCTGTTTAAATTCGAAGCTTCATAATTCAGAATACATCCATTCTCGTCTCTTATAGCATTAATTGTAGGCTGTTTTGTATTTCCCCTGGCAGTTCCTACGAGTTTCCAGAACATTTTTACGTTAGCCTGGAAATTGTCAGATATCCTTCTATCATTGTTATCCATTCTTTCTTTCTTTTTCCTTTCAACAACTTCTTTTACTCTCTTATTTAGACGTCTAAGTTCTGCCTTTTTTTCTTTCAATCTCATCATTCATACCAGAAGAATTACCAGCTTTGGTTGCTAGTAAATCTAACCAATCTTTCCTCTTTGATTCAACTTCCACCCGTACCTCATCATCCCACCACAACGTATTACTTTTCCTTTCATTTGTTCTCTTACTTACACCACATACTTCAGTGGCGGCATCCACCAAACCTTTCTTAATATTGTCCCACACAGTATTCAAGTCTAAATCATTCATACACAACTCATTCAAACATCTAATATTTCCTTTCAGTCTACATTTATACTTCTCTTTCACATCTTCATCTAGTAACTTCTCTATTCTTATACGCTGTAACGCAGTGGTAGACACAGATGTCCGATGCCGCCAACGCTTGAAAAGACCATTAATTCCACATAAGACCAAGTAATGATCCGTCCCTACGTTGGACCCCCGGTAAACCCTTGTATCTACGACTGCGTTCCACATTCTTTCATCCACAATTACGAAATCTATCATGCTTCTATCATCACCTCTTTCCCATGTATACATGTGAATCTTCTTTTGACGAAAAAATATTTCGTCACAAAAAGATTCTTTTCCACACATATGGTGAGGAGGTCTTCACCATTCTCATTTATACTTTCATCACCAAACATTCCCAATATCCTTTCATAACCAGACCTCTTCACCCCAACCCTTCCATTAAAGTCTCCTAACATAATAATATTTTCATTTTCCTTACATTTTGTCAACACCATCCTTACCATGTCCCAAAACTGCTCTCGGATGTAAGTGGGCTTAGACTTGTCTGGGGCGTACACCCCTAGCATGAACAGCTTCTTTAAGCCCACTTTAATTCGTATCCATAGCAGCCTCGGACTTACACATTCATACTCTTTCACACATTGACCCAATCTTTCTGAAAGGATGAAACCGACACCCTGGCATGCCTGTTCGGTCTCGTCTACGCCAGACCAATACGCGGTATACGTGCCATGTGCAGTGGCATCCTTTCCCTTTCGTTTCGTCTCATTCACACATAACACATCTATTCCTCTGTCATTCATCATTTCGCATACTTCATCCATCTTATCATTCATTCCTCCACATACATTCAGCGTAGCCAGACGGGTTTCCGCAATCCACTTTTCGCCCCTCCGGGAGACAGAACGTGACGGGTGGCGAACCTCGTCACCGGTTTTTCTCCCGGAGATTCTTCGCGCCCCTGCCCCATTGAAGGGACGCCGGGAACTCGAGGCCATTTCTTTTGTTTTCTGAGTCATGGTGCGAACAAGGGGTGGTGGTAGATTTTACGCCACTACCATACGGCGAGGAGTCGAGTCTATTTTTTCCGGCTTTGTCGCTCGTTTAGCACCACCCTGGGGACACGTGTAGGGTGGGCCTAAGGTTAGGCGGTCGAAGCCTACGGACGCGAGCGACTCATCCCCATCTCGAGGTTTTTCTGCCAAAAATACTTAGATATCAGGCTATCTGCAGTAGAACCAGAGTAACTGGCATTGCCCAACGGATTAGTAAGCTAAGTGGTAATGGGTCTGTCACACAGCATCGAAGAACCGACCGACAAGGAAGAAAGGTCTTCGATTAAAAATCAAAATGCTTGTCACCCGTTATCACCCTGATTATGCCTCGCTTACAGTGAAAAGGATCTCCGGTTCCCTATACTCACTGTAAGAATCACAGGAGTATTAAGCTGCTAATTTACGCTGATATTCCGTGAGTGCATGGTTCTTCCCCGGTCGAACCGACACATTCCTGCTACAACCATATAGCAGGCAGACTGACAATCACCGTTTTTCTTTTTCTAATTATTGTAAGTAACATACTGCTAACAATCTTATCTATTGTTTCCCTATATCGGCGCTTGAAACGTCCACGGGACGATATGAGCCTTGAACCGCCACTAGCCTCAAAACATTAAGTAGACAGAACGTACTCAGAACGTAACGAATTCAAACAGAGTTTCTTAGTTTTTTTTTTAAATTCCGCGAGAAAGAACTGCATTAGGCATTTCATTAACTTCCGTAAAGAAAGCCGGCTCAGGTCCCCAGAGCAAAAATGTATCTATTTTTTGCTAATGGGCACTAAACAAGTCATAATATTATATCATAAGCACTCACGCCTTACACCCAGAGAGGTAGGCAAAGACTACAAACTTCCATTTGGTACGATCCTAACACACCTCTCTCGTCTCCTCAACATCCATATACCTACGTATACATGCTCGTCGGTTTGAAGTACTCTTAATTTGGCCCATTTTGAATATATTGCCAATTTGGTCGACAAACTTTCGCCTAGGTCATCCCTTACCAACTCTGCCGGTCAATTCTGCAACATAAATTTGCTTTGTTACTTTTTCCTCATTCATTCTTTCTACATGGTCAAACCACCGAAGCATTCCTTTCTTAATCCTCGTCACTACATCATCTGGCATACCACACTCTTCTCTTATCACAAAATTTCTCACCCTGTCACTCAGAAGTAACCAGTAGGCAGGAAGTCGGTGGTGTTTCATCTCCGTGCCCTGGAATGCACATAAAGCCGGTCGTATCAGTTACCGTCCCATCTGACTATGAGAGAGGGCGAATAAAATGTAGACTTTGGATTGTGCATAGACTCTTGCACTATAATTTTGCCGTGCGCAGATGTCTATAGTCTCCAAGGAGACTGGCCGCCGTAACCAAAATGATAAAAGCTCCAAATAATAAAACATTGTGATTTCTTCCCGCCTGTCAAGCATGGTATGAGATCAACTTTGTAGAAACAGCGGAATTTTATGGGCTATTTAAAGAAATAAAAAATATGTGGTACCCCAACACTATATCAATCAAAAATTTAAATCTTTGACTTATATCACGAAAGAGCGCAGGCTGCGCTAATCGGCTGCTTATCGAAATCTGCTGTTCTTCATTACAGTTTACCGTTTTATATTAACTTTGTTTTTATGAAACTGAAGTGACAAGCGAACTTACAGTCCACCTGATAATAAGTGCCTACTGCAGGCAATAGACACATGCAACCAACTTCATACAAGGAACAGTTGCTTTACTATCTCTGCGGAATAGTTAAGAGATAAAGTCCTATCATCTAGTAACTACTTTCATCCACATTACCAGCCCATATCTGTTCATTGCCAGCAACGACTTGTGGATCTGAATCGTGGTCCTTGTCTGATGGCAGTATTAAGAAACTCAAGGTCGCTCAATGAGCTAAAGAGGGGGCTATGCTCGATTCTCGGTGTTATAGATTTATAAATGATGATATCCGCAGTAGAACCAGAGTAACCGACATAGCCTAACGGATTAGTAAGCTAAAGTGACAATGATCCGGCAATATAGCTCGAAGTACCAACAACCATGTACCGCTAATGCTTTATAAGTCCACCGCTAAACGTACACCCCCAAGAAGAATGCCTCAAATGAATTCCAGAGCCAGCTGCGTTCATCGACTTCTAATATGCCTTTCTAGGTCGTCACACCATCTATGGGGTGTCGTCTTGCATACTCCTACTTAGTTAAGGATACCGTCATGAAAATAATTTCACATTAAACTTATATCCGTTTGAAATTCATTACGGTCTTTCAAAATTACACTGCTATATATAGACGCCCGCGCTTGGAAGGCTGATTGATAACAGAATTTTTTAACCCTTTCAGCGCCAGAATATTTTGGTATGTTTATGCTATATGCCGTCATACATATAAGCAGCTACGAGATAAATCGTACTTGACATAGTAGAACATAAATCCATTCGACTACGAGTATATTCGTATACGGCTATACTCGTAGTCGGCAAAGAAAATGGTATTCTTTCGTAATTTGGCGGGAAAAACAGGAAGCAACACAACAGGTTGCTTCGTGTTCGGGAGCTAGACACGAACTAACACTGCAACTAGTTTCGTCCAGCGTGGCTGGTCCAGCAGGCGTGGCTTCTGACCGAGTGATGGCGTGTGAGTGACATTATTCAGTTTAGCAACGTAATGAAAAGGATGCGCTGTCGTAACAAGTAATTATCTGCATAAAAAATGGCTAAGCGATTAAGTGAACAAGAAATACCTGATTTAGCGAATTGTGATAGTAGTGACGAGAGTGGTGATGACTTCTCTTCGACAGATGAAGACGAATTGTATGTGCAACCTGATACAAGCGCTGATAGTTCGTTTTCGGAGCGCGAACATGCTGAGTCTCGTTCAAACGCACAAGATACACAACAAGCTATTACATTGCGATCCAATACTATACAATCTTCTTCTTCATTAGATAGTAGTGGTGCTCCAGATACGTCTAACTCAGAATTTCAGCCAGGTTCAGAAGAAAATGGCCCTTTGGTAGGAGAAAACGATAGTAATGAATGGATAGATATACCATGGGAAATTTCAGACTTCCCGTTTTTGGGTCCTGAGCCAGGTGCGAAAATAGCTACTAATAAGAGCACAGCTTCTTCTATGTATGCTGATTTCTTGACGACGAATTCTTGGAAAATTTAGTTACGGAAACTAACCGTTACACCACCCAAGTGCTTTCAACGCGTCGTTTGCGAAGAATGGAGAGAAACGAATAAAGCCGAGATGAAGGTATTTATTGCTATTGTTTTACATATGGGTATCTTGCAATTACCTCAAAATCCACTATACTGGAGTAAGCATAAGTTATATGACATTCCGCTTTTTAGAAGTTTGATGAGCCGTAATAGATTCCAGGTACTATTCAGATTTTTCCATTTTTCAAACAACGAAGAAGTTGATAAAAGTGACCGTATTTACAAAATAAGATTTTTGATAGAACATTTCAACAAATTGATGCAAGATATTTATGCCCCGAATAAAGATTTATGCATAGATGAATCTGTAATGTCGTTAAAAGGAAGAATTTTTTTTCGAGTTTACATAAAAAATAAAAAACATAGATACGGCATCAAGATATATAAACTATGTGAAAATAACGGCGTAATACTGAAGATAAAACTTTACACAGGCAAATTAGAAGGTCTGGAAGGTGGACAAACTATAAAAATTGTAACAGATTTATTAGATGATTACTTGAATAAAGGTTACAAAGTATATACAGATAACTACTATAACCCCGTTGAGCTGATAAGAAAAATGAGCGCAAATAAAACTTACTTATGCGGAACTTTGCAATCAACCCGTGGTAAATTCAAAAGTTGTGACAGAAGAAAGGTGAGATGATTTGGAGAAGAAAGGGGGAAGTAGCTGTTTGCAAATGGAAAGACAAACGCGATGTTCTAACCATTTCAAATATGCACCATCCTGAAATGATAACTATCAGAAACCAACTTAAACTAAAATCTAATATTATTGTTGATTACAATAACGGTATGGGAGGAGTAGACCACTCTGACCAAATGATTTACTATTATGAGAGCATGAAAAAAACCAAATACTGGTACAAAAAGTTCACTATTCACATTTTTCAAATGTTTATACATAATGCTGCAAGAATACATAATGGTCAATCTGGATTGAACAGATCGGAGAGAATACCTCTGCTGAATTTTACTGAAAATGTTATTATTCACGTGTTAGGCCAAAAGTATATCGACTATTCTGAACGATCTTGAAGAGTCACGTGCTTCGCCTGTAGAGTAGAAAATCTATAAATTTCCCTCAATTAGCGAGAGGTCTCTTCGAACTTTACAACTGAATATATCACGATCTTTGTGTTAAGTTGTTAGCTAAACTGTGATGGTCGTTGCCGTGTGATGGCGGTGTAAAATAATCTACTGCCCTATTTCATTACTTCAATTGGTTCGTTATAATATAACTACAAAAATGTTTTTTATATAGAGTAAGGAAACGGACACACAATCCATTGTTTGCAGCACACTTACTTGAGAACTAAGATGGAATGCCTCGTTTCCACTAGAAATGGTCCCTGGCTCCATAGACATCTTACGAAACGCTGCAGCAGCTGTTATTTTACGCTGGTATTCTATGAGCGTCTGTTACTATCTAGGTAAAGTCGACGCAATTGTGATACAACTTTAATAAAGCTGCAGCGAGGCTCTACCACGTTTAGTAAACTAAAGTATCAGCCTAATCCATATCCGTCACCCGTATCTGTTTGTTAATAGCCTCTACTCATTTTTGAGAGTGTTCTTCGAGTGAGGAGGGGCACGAAAGGGTTGCCGCATCCATTAGTAAGTTTAACTGAAAGCGACTTTTGACTTTACATCCACTTATCATCGGATATAATTAGGGTTTGGAACATTAAAACGCGAATATAGTTGATGCATGAATGGGTCGGTTTGACCGGGGCAGGACCACACTCTTACAGAATATCAGTATAATGCCGCTGTAGCTCGTATGGTGAGTGTAGAGAAACGGAGACAATATTTACTGGAATCGAGGCATTGTATCTTAGCCTTCAGGGGTGAAAACGCATTTGCATTTGGATTCTTAATTCAGGATAAATGTGGATGTCTATGGGCCATAGCATACACTTAACATCACTTGAATTTTATACTCGTTTGTCACCCAATGCTATAAAAAAACAATATCGAACCTTGGTCATGTCTGACGTGGAAGTGACAACTGCTTAAGCACACGCATCATAGAGTGGACAATGCACTTAGACTGACGTAGTGTTGAGCATTCTGAATAAATAGTGAGGCGTCTTGGATCTGGTGCTCTGTTTAAATATTATATTTATAATATCATTAATTTTTAATAAATATAATTTCAATAAGCTTGTTGCTATAGCAAGTGAATTAAAATATTTTGTACATCTTGCAACAAATACGTAAAATACAATAACAATCATCATCATAATTAGAGCCTATCAAAAGTCCACCATTGAACATCAGCCTCCAACAGATTGCCGTATGGTATTACTACGGAAATCCATATTACAACGCTTGTCAGTTTTTATCAGGAAGACTTCTTTTGCTTCATTTTCCCTCTATTGGGAAGAAATGGAATTTTTGCATATACATGTCATTCTTGATTATATTTTTCTATACATATAATAAAAATGTAAATTGTAAATGTATATTTTTGTAACAATTTTTATTGAGAGGGTCTAAAAATAAATAACTGAATACATTCCTATCATTTTTAGAATTGTCAGTCTGTCTGTCAGTCTGTTTGTTAACGCATCATGTATAAAGTACTCATTTATATAAAAAAAAGTTGTGAAGGATATCTTCGTTTTAAGTTTTGTCTTTGTTTTTTTTTAAATCGGTTCGTCCTATCAAAAGTTATGATGAATATTCTAAAGTATGGTTTCGAAATACAGGTACGAATTTGTTCAATAGTGGCGTTGAGTGATCAAGAACATATAAAATAGCGTTCTATAATGATAAAATTGTATCCAAACGCAGTAAACAAAAATAATAAAGAATAACGTAACAAATATTTATGAAAATATGTAAATCCTAATATCTTAATTTAAAATGTAAAATAGTTAACCAATGTCATTGATAGATGGTGTTGTGCAAATTATTTCTTAAACTTTAAGGTGTGCTCATAATTTTTGTCTTAACCGCCAAGTACCTACAATATGGTAAATCAAATTTTGAAAGAGCTATTAACATTTTTTATCGTTTTGGCAAGGATCATATCAAGCATATAGAAGCTTGGTCTAAACATATTATACTTCCCTTTTGCACTTCCAAAAGTTTTAAAATGTACACTGTCGTGAAAGTGAAAAATTACGTTATTCAATTGTTTTATTCCTACCCGTTCTTTTCTAAATATCGTATAATTTTTATTTTACTATAATAATAAATTAACTACTATAATTTTATATAGATGGCGCTATAAGTATTTTCAAGCACCGTAAGCTTTCATTATTAACGATATATGAAGGACGCGTAGTAAGTAAATAATTGCTTTGTTTGAAAATATTGTATTTAATTTAGAGCTCAAATCGCTGGATGTAGATGCGTGAAAATAGTAATTGTTTTTGTTTGTGTTTGTGAAATTCTTATTAATATACATTAAACATTCCTATTTATGAAATGCAACATTAACAAACCGTGTCGAACAAGTTACAAGTTAGCGGAGCGTGTTTGCCTGGGGGCACGCGAGGTGAACTTTATTTGCTGTACTTATTATAAGCTTTAAATAACTTATAGCATACAGTATATACATTCATTAGAAATCTATGTTCATCAAATTTATAAAAGTTAGACGTGAACGTTTGAAAATATATTAATAATAATAAATTTCGATTATAGTCCATGATGGTTGTTCACAGCGGTGAAATCCCGCCAACTTCCTGACTGACGCAGTTGCTGATTTTGACCCGACCCGGGATTCAAACCTCGGGCTCTTTTTCAGCAATTACATTTACGACAGCTAGACCAACAGACATTATATGTGTACATACGAGACGTTGTTGGGGTTCTTGTCGACCACTTGTTCTGTGTTAACGTTAATGTTTACGTCAATGTTGCATCATTTACAATATATGAAACATAATATGACCTGCAAATGTTCATTTACATGACGTACGTATGGTGAAATTTAAATTGGGTTTTCAGAAGAGCCACGCTGCAGCTATGTTACGGATGCAGTACGAATGGATCGGCTCGCTTGCTACATATTTATTTATCTATGGGCTCGATCACGGAGTGATTACGCTCTCCAGAATACGAGCATAAAATAGCAGCTTAATACCGCTGTGATTCGTATGTTGAGTGTAGTAAATCGAATACCCTTTTCACTGGAAAGGAGGGGCACCATCTTATTCCACATGGATGACAACGAATCTTCATTAACTTAATCGAGAATTACCTATCGTAGTACAAGACGTCTCGCACCTTTGACGCTATTCCCAGTCACATTTTATTTTTAATATTCTATTCTGTATGTAAGAGAGATTTATCTCACATAAATGTAAAGATATATCTTGTGATAACTTAAATGGTATTACTATCCCTATTACTTTATATTGCGGAAAAACTTTGTACGTGATCTGCACAAGGCGTCAAATTACGTCTTTAGTTTCAGGGCTTAATTATACTTCCGCCAAGTATCCGGTGGTAACTAAGAAAACCTCCGGTGCCGCCATAATGTCGTTCTTCATACGATAAGATTTACCCTTGAATATAGAAGTTTCTTAAGTATGGTTTATTAATTTATATTAGTAATGTTAAACAATATTACATTCGTTTCTTTTTTCTTTTTTGATAAAATATCGTTGAAAAACGAGCACACAGTCCACCACCAGACAAAGTATACGTGGCCCATAGACATTTACATTCGGCACAGTTTCAATATGTTTATTTCGTGTTTCAAACCAACACGAGCGGCGAGAGTTCAGGCCCAGGGCCAACGGCTTTACGTGCTTTCTGAGACACAGGGGTGAAACACCGTCAATTTTCTGACTCCTAGTTGCTACTAAGGAAAACTCAGCAACTAATTTTGACCCATCCCTGGATTCAAAGTCGGGATTTCGTCATCAGCAACCGCGTGTGCGGCTACTAGACCGACGAGGCAGTCAAACTATATTATATTAAAAAGTGGATGCCTATATAGAGATTATGTGCGCGTTTGTCAACTTTACTTGTTTAAAAAATAATACTCGGACCTATCGCAATTATTTTTTACTAGTTCCCCGCCCGGACT
>CAJQZP010001266.1:365000-423798 GCA_907164705.1 Parnassius apollo
TTATCATCAATTGGGTTTCTTGACAAAAAATCTGCAGGATTATTTTTCGAATTAATATGACGGATATAATAGTTAAAGCCTGACTAGAATATGGCCCAATGTTGTAAACGTTTGCAAGCCATTTTTTGTATTCCCTTTTTAGGGCAAAAAATTCTTACCAGAGCTGCATTATCAGTTTCTGATTCAAATGTTCTTGCAAATAGATATTCATAAAACTTTGTTACTCCAAATATGATAGCTAATGCCTCTTTTTCAATAGTGGGGTACTTAATCTTCCTGTCATTTAATTTCTTGCTTGCAAAGGCCACAGGTTTAACTACTTTATCCCTAGTCCTCACAGACAATACCGCTGCTACACCACATTCAGAAGCATCACAGTTTAATATTATAGGTAAATCATTACTATAATGTGCCAATTTTGTTGTATTAGCTAACTGTTTCTTAATTTTTTTAAACGCTATATCACATTCACTATTCCAACTAAAACAATCATTTTAAGGCAGTCATACAAGGGTTTTAAAATTATTGCCATATTTTTAAGAAAGAGAACCTGTTATAATAATTGATTTTTCCTATAAATGAACGTAGTATCTTTAAATTATTAGGTTTAGGTAATTTTAATAAGGGTTCTATATTATCTTTAATCACTTTAATACCTTCTTTTGACACATGATAACCAAATACCTTTAAAGATTGTTTGGAAAACTTACATTTATTAATTTTTAATTTAAGCTCAACTTCTGCTATACACTCTAATACTGATCTTAATCTCCTGTTAGTTTCTTTCAATGTGTTTCCAGCTATATAAATATTATCTATATAAAAAACTACACCTTTTAGTCCTGAAAGCAATTGCACAATTAATCTCTGAAATGAACCTGGTCCCGTGCTTACCCCATAGGGCAGATACAAGTATTTAAAAAAGGCCCTTCTCTGTAACTATTGTGGTTAGTTTTTGTGACTGTTCATTAAGTGGTGCTTGTAAATATGCTTCTTTTAAATCTAGTTCACTTATCAGAAATCATTATTTTCAAAATTTGCTAATATTTGATTAATTGTTGGAAGGGGGAAATGATCAATAACTAAGTGGGGGTTAAGTGTGACTTTATAGTCCCCACATAATCTAACTGAGCCATCACTCATAAGAACTGGCACTACGGGCGACTTGTCCAGAGAGAGAGAGAGAGTGTTGCCCACACCACCTTTGTAAAATTTCCCATTATGTGTTACCACACCTAACAACACAGTAATTAATTATAAATAGATTTAATATGATAATTATGAGTATAAACAGTCATTACATTATCATCATCAAAAGTATTAAATTATTATTGTTATTACATAAATTTAGGTTATAGCATTATTATTGCAGGTAGTATAACACATTATAAATTATTAATACACACAGCATAATATGTCCTATTTATAAGCCCTAGTGCATGAAAATATCCCACTTCTAGTGTTGCAAGCCATAATTGATGCCCCCAGTGCCATCTAGTATCAGGGAGCAGAGCGAGGAGAGTTTTCTAGAAAATGCTATTTTGACCGGAGGACACGGTGGAACACACCGTGGAGGTGTGCCCTGCTTGGGCGGAGCACCGCCGTGTCCTCGTAGCGGTGATAGATGGCGGCGACCTCTCGCGTCCGGCCCTGGTCGAAGCCATGGTCCGAAACGAGACGGAATGGGATGCCGTCACCACCTTCTGCGAAACAGTGATGCTAGCGAAGGAGGTGGCGGAGCGGGAGAAGGAGAGAGCAGCAGCTTTCCTCCCCGGCCGCCGCGGGAGACGCCCCGGGCATCGGGGGCTACGTCGTGGCCCCCGGCCACCGTAGGCACGGGCCTGTGGACGGCGAGCAATGGGTAGCTCGCCGTCCGTCCGTCTAATAACGACAGGCCGTGTCGACGGCGCGTTTTGTTCCATGCGCGCCTCAAAGAGCTGTCAGCAGCGTGAAGGGGCCCGCAAGGGCCGACGCCTGCTGGGGCTGCGGGCTGTTCGAAAGAGATACCGCGGCTCCCGAACGTAAGGGCACTGAAGGAACACGGATGGTTTTTAGTCAGTAAAAGTCTGACACTCCCTTACGCTCCACCCAGAGCGAAAGGTGTCATTAGATGATTTTCCATCCGCAAAAAAAAAAGGTGTCATTCCCATAATATTTTTTTAAATAAAGTTGTTTGAAATCATCCTGTGCACAATAAGTCTTAATGCCATCAAAAACATAACTTGTAAAAGAAACCAAGTCTCGCAACTCAGTTCTTCTATCGTAAAAAGTTGTGAAATCCATGTAATACCAAGTCGTTTAATTTATTCAGTCCCTACTTAAGGGTCCTTCTGTTTAATGTTATTACGTAATTAGCTAACATAATCTTGTTGTAACCATATCAATATTAAAAACCATAAATGTTTCTTTAAAACTATTTTAAACTTAATAAGTATTTATACAGATGTACATTAGGGAAATTGAACTCTTACAAAAACATTCAAAAACTCTAACAAAAACAAAATTTTTTACCATGTATAGGTAGTACTTAATTAACGCTTAAATTATATTTGGTTTAATGCTTAATAAAATAATACTTAAATACTACATAGGAACTGTAATCATTACTGTAAAAATATAAATCACTTAAAATCTAGGTATCAGTCATTTATTAATTAGGGTGCATAATTATCAAAAAATTGTTGATATTCAATTCTCTCTTCAACGGAACCATTAGATGTCCTCTCCTTGACTACATCTGTATTATTCTACTATTGATATGTATTGTATTCATGAAGAATGTCTTGCAGATTTCTGGTTTTGGTCGAAGTAAAATGTATGATTGGAGCGAGGTGAGCGAAGCGAGCGGAGCTTCCACGGCGCAAAAAAATGATTCTTTAAAATGTATTTCCTCCGTAACCCGAAAGCCAATTTACATAATTTTTCCGGCAATATTTGTAGCTCAACGCAGACAAGGTTTCTAAACAATAAAATTCTGAACTTGAATTTTTTCTTTTACTATCTAATCAATTCGCTAATTTACATCTGCGCAATGTCACACCATTTGATAGAATCTTTTGTTGAAATAAAGATAGTTATGACTTTAGATTTTTACTTCGCTCCGTTTATGATGCTAGCAAAAGGCCTTTACCTTTGTATCTGTATCGGCCCTAGTTTAATTGTCTCGTGTCCATATTCTCGTTTTATTGGTGCCATATGCCTGTTGATACAATTTATTTGGTAAATAACATCTTAAGTTTCCAGAATTCTCTTTTTTCTTTGCACTTCAACCGACAGCATTCACTTTACGGTAACTTAAAATATCTAGCATCCTTCTGCACTTTAGTTAGTGTTACATAAGCTGATCATGCATTTATTTCGTAAACATTTTGTCGGCTTAGCTACACGTTTTTTGCTTCGTATTTAGGTGTCCGGTATTAGCGTGTAATCTGGTTTTGAGTTCAATATTGAAAGACTCATAAGTACGGAAATAGCTGGCTATGAAAATATAGATGCAGATGTAGCTTCGAAGCTAGCTTGGTAATCAGTGCTATCATAAAAGAAAATTTATCGTAAAAGCTATTCTTTTTTAAACTGATTTGTTAATTTTTTTTCTTACCGGTTTTTTTTCGTTTTCAAAAACTTTTTCATCTAGTCATTAGTATTTAAGTAATTTATGTCACTCGTATTTTAATTGGTCATTCATCAAAATATCCTTCAGATCACTAATAAAACATCATAACTGATTAGGCCTTATCAAGACCTATAGAAATAAAGCGAATGGACTATATTAACAATAGGTTTAATGCCGTTAAACGTTTAAACAAATATGTACATATATTGCAAGGTGAAATACCTGTCTGCTACCGCGTCTCGCAGCTGAGTGAGTAACGGTAGCGCTCGCGCTGCCGCAGTGTCAGCGAGTCAGCGACCGGCCCGCCCCTCTGCGTCTACTGTTGTCACACGAGGCGCGACGAGGTGCGCCGACATAACTAACAAAACGAAGCCAAACTCAGCACACCTAATTTATTCTTCGAGGATTTCTAGTAGCAAATAATGAAGTGCACCTTCAGGTCACTCCATAAAGTCCAAGACGTATAAGTATATTTATATATAAATCCTACGTACTTTTAACGAAACAATATATTGCAATGAAAATCTATGATTACAAAAATAATAATAAAATCTTACATTGGTCAAGTAAGTATCAAATTTGGCTTTTTGGAATATTTTTAATCAGCGATCGATACGAGCGAGAGCAGCGAGAGATCACGAGCCGCTGCAGACAAACGATACAGTAACCCACTTACGATGCCGGCCGAGGCCGCAGTGAGCATAGATTACTGTATATATATACTAGGCAGTGAGTCATAACATTTGTATTTAGTAAAATATGTTATTAAAAGGACAAAACAACGAAAATGTCGGAATTTCTTCACCAAAAACAATTAATTATAACTAAACAGAACAAAATAAACAGCTATTTCAATTCCGTGCCGACATGATAAATGAAGAGATTAAAAAATAGATTAATTTGAACAATTGATATTTTCAAAAGTTATTGTGTTTACCCCTTCATGCGGACTTAATAAATCTACACCATACGCCACTAAAACTACTTCTTTAATGTGAAAATAGCAATTAGTCGATTTAAAAAAAAAACGATAATAAGTTCAACAGTCATTTATCTTTCTGACAATGTGATTTTTATATCATTTATATGTTCAACATGATACGATTTCATGCGACGACATGTTGGATTCTTGATTTTTAGGCGCTAGCAGAACATACATACGCGCTTGGCGATTAAGGCATGCAATAAAGGACAGTCTAAATCTTAACATTGAAGGACCGATTTTTTCCACTCTCCATATTTGCAATTGCATCAGTTCCCATTGTTATTTTCGTTTTCCTTTAGAAATTTCTATTCCAGTTAACAGAATTACGGTGATACTAACCAACACATTTCTCTGCGTGATAAAATTAGAAATGAGGATATCCGCAGTAGAACTCGAGTGACCCACATAGCTCAACGGATAAGTAACCTGAAGTGGCAATGGGCTGGCCATATAACTCGAAAAACCGACGACCGATGGGGAAAAAAGACTCTCGAGTGACAGCCTCGTACCGGTAGGGGTAGTGTAGGGCGACCCTCCACTTGATGGATTAACGACCTGGTAAGAAATGCAGGAAGTCGATGGACGCAGGTAGCTCAGAACAGGGGGAGGCCTATGTTCAGCAGTGGACTTGTGAAGGGCTGTAATGATGATGATGATTATGATAAAAGAAACACATTAATTTTGTATGCTTTTGAACGTTTTCTATCCGATTTTTTGTTGGGTATTGACTCATAGCCCATGAGGTAGTTTTACGTGGTGGAGCCATGCTGCAGCTATATTATGCTTGCAGTACGAATGGATCAACTGGACAAGGTAAGGATCACTTTTACAAAGAAGGCCAGCGCTTTAGTTCGTTCGTAACTACAGTTTTAAAATAAAATCAATATTTTTAAGCGAACATGATTTTATATTTATTGAATTTAGGATTTCTATATGATAAGAAAATAAATAAATGTATGTTTTGGGCGTTGCAGGAAGTGCCCCAGTATCAATCGACAATAGAACGGATGAGTAAGCGGAAGCTTGCTCTGCGTATTTGTACATATTCAACGTATAGGGAATTAATTTATTTAAGAATTGCGGCGTTTGCATTATATTATTATGAAAGCTAATTCATTTTTTGACCAGAATTGCCAGTCATTTTATTTAATAAATTAAAACTTTTCAACAGTAATTAATTAAATAAAATGTGGGAGTAATAGATAAGCAAAAAGTAAGCAGGTACTACATTTTTCATGAATATTTAACCCTTTAAATATTTAGGATACGTTTACATATTTTCTACTCAACAATATAATATAGTGCCTTTGTTCCATAGAAATATTTTTTTACATTTTTTTTTCAGTCAGCAGTTGTCACAAATATTTAAATATATTAATCACGGCAACGTGGAGACATTATTTTAAGATGTTTGTTTTTATTTCGCATATAAGAACTGCAATGACTGTAATAAATATCAAACCATTATTTTAACCGCACTATATTAAACAATTATTTTGTCGCATAATATAGCTACAGCATGGCTCTACTACGTGAATTACTCCACATCGGAATGCAGCCATAATAATGCAATAAAAATTTAGTTCACACTCCAACACTAAGTAGGAAAAGGAATCATATTGGCTCTTATGATTACGTTAATTAAACCATCGAAGGGTGAGTGATACCTTTCTGGTTGATTCTAGAAATGCATATCCATACATATGTGCATCGCAGGAGAACAAACTCACAAGTTGGCATTATGCCGCGGCAATTGTTCGAGTTCCGGATGCGGTCCCCGGTGTTACCATTGGCAACCGATTTTAATTTTGAAAAAAAACAGGCATCTTACAAATGGATTATTGGGTTAGTGCCGCATTATATTATAGGGGTGGTCCCGCAAAAACAGTCTTGAAACCTTGAATAAAACTAAATTTACAAATTCGGGTGCTTTACAGAACCATGGTTCTGTAAAGCACCCGAAACGTCGGGAATTAAAAATAAGTAAAAGTAGTGAAATAAACGCGATAAAATCCGTAAATTTAATTTTACTCAATGTGTAGTGTTCGCGTAAATTTAAGAAATCATTAGTCTTGAAACCTTTAGAAATGGCACATAGATCAATAATAAACATTATTGCCTTTCGACCCATGTTAAATCAGACAATTCAGATCGAAAAAGATCACAACGTTCTTAATGTAAGACAATTGTTTATATTAGACACAGCAGCTATGCAGGTCTAGTGAAAGAGACCAGTATCACTGCGACCTATAAGATCTATTGTGATCGCTGCTATAGCTATAATTCACGGCTAAGCCCTATGTCTTCAATGAATAGAAGGAGTTGCTTAGCCGTGAGCAATTTCACTTCTTCTGGGCGGAGTACATAGTTTCCCAGATGAGTTTTACGTTTGCGCATTAAGGGTCCGCAATCATTTAGGATGTGTAAAGGCGTTTCTTCGTGATTAAAACTACTTTTACGGATTTTATCGCGTTTATTTTTACTTTTTATTTACTTTTATTTTTAATTCCCGACGTTTCGGGTGCTTTCCAGCACCCATGGTCACGGGAGACTGAGTCCCACATGTATCATTAGGCGTTTCTTCTGTTATGGAACAGAACCGACACGTCCTTGAGTTGCTTAGTCCCAGGATGGACATGTGCTTTTTAAGACAACAGTGTCCAGTTAGGGCTCTTGCCAGAATGCGGAATTTATTTTTACTTAATCCCAGGGTTCTAAAGCAAATTTACGATCAAAAGCCCGGATTAAGGTTTTAGAATGATTTAAGCATGGTGTGTCCAGCCAGATCTTAAGTGATTTATTGTGATAAAGAGTTTCAAGGGTCAATCGGGCTATGCTTCTTGGGATTCCACAAAATGGCTCAGGTCCAAATTGTGTGCACTTTGAGCCCGCCCTTGCAAGTTTGTCGGCAAATTCGTTACCTACACTACCCTCGTGACCCGGAACCCATCTTAAAACGACCCTGTTGTTACATCCCAGGGCGTATAAACGGTTCACGCAGTCTCCAACTAGCTTCAAGTTCACTAAGTTTGACCTCAGCGCTAGCAGTGCTGCTTGACTATCAGAGTTTATGTAAATTATATGGATGACGTAGTGTTTTTGCGGATTGATTTCCGCACACCAAAGTTTAGTGAAAATTTCTGCCTGGAAGATAGAGGTGTATCTAGCCAAGTTCATACTAAGTTTGAATTTGGGGCGTTTCCCGTAAATTCCAAAGCCTACGGCGAGGCCCATTTTAGACCCATCGGTATACCATATGAGGCTACCGACCTCACAGATAACCTGGCCATTCAGCCAGTCTTCTCTGGAGGGTAATTCCACTATATAATTTTTATCAAAAGTGTGTAGTAGACGCATGATATCTGAGATCATGCATAAGACCAATGATTCTACCAGCCTTAGGTATAAATAGAACCTTGACAAACGTCCATCGTTCTGGAATATATCCCCATGCAAAATTTGCTCTAAGATTTTCACCAGATAAGGAAGAAGGATGTCGATACCCCTCTGTAGTTGATTTAAATGGTTCAAAGGAGTCCACTGCACCAGGTTTGGCCTTATTATCTTTGCAGCCCTACAACAGTCCTCATTGCAAGGCCTTCGTAGGGCTCTGAAAGAATTCAAGGCTGAAATCTTGTGTGACCCTGGGAAATGGGTTGACGCTAGTAACTCCAATGTTTCTGTTTCACTATTAGTGAATTTACCATCCGGCTTTTTAAGAAGCCCGATCTGATTAGGTTAAGCTTTCGACAGCATTTTGTGTAGTCTTGCACTGCGAGGCAAAAACTCAACTTCCTCGCATAGCTTCCTCCACGATGCTCTCTTGGCTTTCCTGATTTATTTATTATTTTCAGTTAGGACTGCACTATAAATATCCTACTCTTTGGTTTTCTTAGCCCTATTAAATAGTTTTCTGGTCTTTTCCCTAAGTTATTTCAGCTTAGAATTACTACATCGTTAGGTCCCTTGTATTGAAATTACCAAGAGTCGTAAGGACAAAAGGAGACTGATTCCATACATTGTTGGGCCCAGATTGTAAAAAGATGAAAGTGGTGTCAATCAATAGCTTATATATTAACAAAACATAAAAATTCGTCAGATATTGGTTAATTGCTTTTTTGACCAGAATTCCCACTCATTTTATTTAATAAATTAAAACTTATCAACTGTAATTTATTAAATTAAATGACTGGGAATAATAGATAAGTACAAAGTAAGCAGGTATTACATTTTTCATGAATATTTAACCCGTAAAATATTTAGGATACGTTGATATATTTTCTAATCAACAATATCATATAGTGCCTTTAGTTGATAGAAACATTTTTTTACATTCTTTTCAGTCAGAAATTATCGTTAAAATTAAAATATATATCTAAAATCACTTCATCGATCGAGTCATTATGTTACGATATCTGTTTTAATTTCGCTCATAAAACTGCAATGACTGCAATAAATATGAGACCAATATTTTGTCCGCACCTGATAATACTAGTTGACTACTGCACTGCTTATACGTACTCCAACCAACTTCAACAAAGAAGCCACATATGAGTTGTCACCTCTGAGGACTAAGATAAAGTATCTAATTGCGAGTAATTAGTTTACCTCATTATAGAATAAGGGTACTAAACGAGCACACAATCCACCTGGTGGTACGTGGATGCAGTGGCCCATAGACAACTACACCTATCCTCTATTAAAAATCAAAATACAGATGCGTTGTCATCCTCGAGGACATAGATGAAATGACTCAATTTAAAGTAAAGTAAGTAAAGGTCTCTCTCTATATTTACCATACGAAACACAGTTTTATTGAGCAGCTATTTTATGCTGGTATTCTGTGAGAGCGTAGTCTTTCCCCTGTCGAGCTGACCCATTTAAGTTTCAATCATAATGTAGCTAGAGCATGGCTCTACCACATGAATTACTTCACATAAGAACCGCAATGTCTGTAATTAATTGCAGTAGCAATAATTCAACAAATATTGCAGTTCGCACTTCCGTACTAGGCAGGAAAGGGAATCTTTAGCCGCCTTTAAACGCGAAAAATTTTTGGGCCGAAACACCCTCTCCCCTTTTTGGCCCAACAAAACCCTCCTTATTTTTTTTTTGATAAAGTTTTTAAATTTTTTTTTTTAATTAGTTTTTTTTAATAAAATAAAAAAAAAAATAATATAATTTAAAAAAAAAAATATAAGTAGATTAATATTTTAAAAAAAATATAAGGGAAAAAAAACAGAAAAACAACAAACAGCCCCCTCACCTCGCCAGTCAATGACTCTATGATAAAATTAATTAAAACAATGGATAGGTGAATATTTTTTTCTGGATAATTCCAGAAATGCATATTCACAGATATGTGCGTCGCAAGAGACAAGTTCACAAGTTGGCATTATACCGCGGCAATTGTTCGAAATCCGGATGCGGTCCCCGGCGTTACCATTGGCGACAGCTAGTTAAGAATTCGTACACTGGTTCTGTTTCATTTGAAAATTATAAATTCAAATATCATTTGATATCTAACAAAAGTACGATTTCATTGAAATATTTGGTAGTCGAATATAATTATAGTTAACTACATTTTGATAAATAGAAAAAAGAAAGAAACAACTTATTTTGGCACAGACCATTGACGTGCAAAATTATACTATTATTAATGTATAACAAAAATGAGAAATTTTAATAAATTTAGCTTTGTATATCAAAGGAATGCCGAAAAAGGTCATTATTATCTAAAAAGAGTTGTGGTGAAACGACAACGGTAATTTTAAGTAAGCACCTAAATAAATAGGACAATACAGGCTCGAGTGTGAAAAATTTAGTGAAATTATAATTTTGAAAAAAAAAAAACAAGCATTTGTAATGTTGGGAGGTCTCGCAGGGTCGCCATGTAATGTCGAGAGGTTCGGGGAATAAATGATACGTCTAGTCTTGACTGTAGGTTTATTTCTAACTCTCTCTTATTCTATCCTACATATATATAAGCACACAGTACACATTCTTATGTATAATTAAATTTATGGATGATAATAACCCCTGGGAAAGGTGATCAAGATCAAGTTATTTCTAATTTGTTTTGTGTTGTTAATTGTAACATACATGATTGTAAGCTGTTATTTAATTAAAAAAGTCCCGCGGGGTTTCCCAGGACAGAGGCATTTTTCCGAGCCAGTAGTAAATTAAAAAGATGACTTTAATAATAGGTATTACTTATAATCTGCATTGAATAAAAAATATGATTTACGATAATGAATAAACATTAAAGGTATATTAAATATACTTTTTTTGTAACACAACCAGTTTAAACATATTTCTTACCGTGTGTTGGTAATATTATAAATATAAATTAACATATTATCTCTTAGTCAATTAGTTTTAATCATATTAGTTTAAAGGTATTTTGAATGTACACTCACAAACAATCAATCAATACATGTCTAAAATAGAGTCCATACGACATTTGTGCACAGACAGGCACTATGTTTTGCTGGAACAAGTTAAAAGATTTTGCATCGATCTTAAAAGTACCAATAAATGCTAATTATAGCTACAACTTTTTTATATGTACTATAATTATTCATCAATGCACTATTTTAACTTATAATACCGATGAAAATAACAGAAAATCTCTTTCAGTTTTAGGTTATTGTTAGATTCATATTTTAATTGTTACTTTCTCAGTACTCCGTTTAAATGCAGTAAAATTAATAATACTCTTGTAATCTATAGATTATAAGAAATAATCATTTCATTAATAAACCTAAAATAAATTTTGTGGTGGGTCCATTCTACATACAAAAATAAATTGTCTACTTTGGATATATTTCCTTACAATGTAGTACTGAAAGCTTACTATGTAGTTATAAATCTAGCGAAAACTAATAGCTATTTAAAACGACCGGGTATTTTAAGTTTAAGGCCCCACATCCTTTACTACTTTGTAATCGGAAACTTTGCACAGCCGCTAAGTTAAATTAATCCGTGTCTCCGTTAGTTACTTACCTGCTAGCAAAATACTGGCAATTTATTAAGTAGAATTTGCTGGTTAAGGACAATCGATTTACCTTTAGAGAGAAATCCTTGGATAATACAAATTTATAGCAGTGCACTATCATTAAATATCGTATTTAACTCGATCTTTAAAATGTGTCACTCCACAAGTCAACCAGTGTAAATCTCTACGACTGTTTTTACAAATCTACAATAAAAAAAAACAAAAAATTAAAAAAAACAATACCAGCATAAAAAAGCAGCTAAATGCTGTTGTACTCCGTATAATAAGTGAGAACCGGAAACCCTTTTTAACTGAAGATGATGCATTCTATTTTGACAACGCATTTGCTTTTTGACTATTAATCGATAATATATGTCTATGCCACAGCACTCTTTTACTATCAAGAAGACCCCTACCCTTTTTGATCCATGAGGGTGCTTTTAAGTATCGTGAAATGATATAATTTAGTGCATGTGATCCATTTTAGTAAAAAAAATCCTTTTTATTTATTTTTACAGGGACTAAATTATCTACTAAGAGGGAAAGGGAAGGAAAGGGAAGGGAAGGTAGAGGGAAGCACCAGGAGATGGGCAGCATCTTCTTAATAACAACAAAATAATGAAAAGCTATGGTTGCCAAACCGTCAATCAAGCGTGACAAATCTAGAAAAATCCTCCTTGTGAGGCAAACTGTGAGGAAGCATTTGTCCAATAGTCTTATATTATGTGACCGATGGTAATTTAAATAATACTCGTAGAACTGACATTGCGCGCCCGTGGCGTTCGAGTCACAATATCTGGAGGTCACAACTTTGTTCTCTGTTGGTCCCCGGCTGCGCTTATTGGTTTACCGTTTCGTTATAATACAATGATAAAAACGCAAACGCTTTATAATTGCAGCCACTTCGGATATAGCGTTGCCGATGTCACCACCGTGCCACCCCGTTTAGTAAGGAAAGTCTTTATTTTTAACATGATATAAGTTACATTAACAATATATATTATTCTAAGTAATATTATGATGACTTTGAAACGGGACAATATAGGAGAGGTTATGTATTGCCACATGGGAAGGACGCATTTATAAAACTTTATATTACCCACGTACTGTGATTATTTTAGTCACATTTAAAATTGTAGTTAAATTACAACATCATGGCCAGTTTTAGAAACTTAGACTGCGCCGTTACTGCTTGTGTAGTTAAATACAACGGTCTCTACTGCAATTACCCATCCATTACAGCATATCAATGTCCACTATTAAACATAAATATCCACCACGGATTGCTTTATAGAGTGAAGTTTGCCATATTTGTCACACTTGGTGTTTAAAATCGCAGTTTTTCATTATTTTGAGTTATTACCAGGAAGATTTTGCTGCCCCATCTAATATTTCGCTTAACCTCTGTTGCATTGTACGACACCACGTGAAGATATTTACATCAGACGCTTAATACTCGGACTGAGGAAGGGTTGCACCGTCAAAAGTAATTATACTTTATAGAAGAGAAGCGTTGCCGCCCTTTTGAAAGGGAATAAGATAGTTTCTTTAAGTTTCTAAGTGATTTCCAATGCGCCCGCGAAGAGTGAGGAATTAAGAAAATCTTATCTATAAAACGGGAGACCATGATCAGCTGTGGACTTTACATGTTAAGATAAAGATATTTATTTTGTAAAACATGAGTAAAATATAGAAGTGTTAAAAAAATTTAAACGAGCTATATGTTTTGCCATTTATGACGTACAAAAATTAAACTACATATATTGATTATTCTAGAAGACAAATTAACTAACCCTACGTTCATAATTTTAGATGTGCAACAACTTCAATTGCATTAGAGAAATGTTGCAATTCATTATTTAGCTTAAAAAAAATCAATCACTTAAGAAATCAGGCAAGCTATAACAACATTTGGCTAACAGATATTTTTTAAGATGACTTTTTAAAGTCTGGTAGGCAATTGTTTGATGTGTTTGGGGATTTTATTATATATTATTGGCGCCAGACAGAAAATACTTTTATGCATCAATGCCGTTCTTGAACCAACTGCGCATAACCTACTATTATCTCTGCGATTGCGAATTATAACGTCTGATAGTTTATTAAACAATTAAGGGTTTACTTTGAACGAAGTTTGCTACTTCATATTTAAATAAGGAGGGTAAGCTCAAAATGTTGTGCTCAATGAAATATGGTTTACAGCTATCAGTAATTTTAAGACCGAACATAGCTCTGATGCACCTTTTTGGGGACTTAAATATAATTTCCTTATTAATAGAATTTCCCCAGAATATGAAGCCAAACCTCAAGATGGAATCAACAATACCATGGTAAGCCGTGATAAGCGCTTCGGTAATTACGACGGATGAGAGTTTATAGAGCGCATAAGCAGAAGAACTAATTCTTTTGTTTAGTTCTTCTATGTGCGCTTTCCAGTTCAAACTTTTATCAATGGTTACACCTAGAAATTTTGTTGTATCTACTTGGTTAATTTCTGTCCCATGGTAATACACGTTAATATTTGGTGAAGAAGAAGAAGAATAAATTTTGAAGAAGATGAATATTATTATTTGATAATAATAATCATTTTATTTCAGATTTTAAAAAGGTTGATAGATATTTAAAATTGATAGTATAGAATGACATATAAAAAGAACTACAAAATTCATTTCTGTTGCTAGGATCTTTAAAAAAAAAATACTAGCAATGTCATTAACATTAATAATATTCTCCTGATGAGCTTAAAATGCTTAATCTACTAACAAAAGTTGAATGGCGGATTCAAACCCAAGACCTTTTGACTTCGCAGTCAGCGTCCTGTCTTTAGGCTACTGGCGCTGCAAACGTTGTCGGGTCGGTTATAAATTTTCATTACATGAGGTTTCTAATTGCGTAGAAAACCATTTTTTTAAAGTATTGGTTGACAAACGAGCACATAGTCCACCTGATGGTAAGTGGAGGCTGTGGTGTGATAGACATTCGCTTTTATCCTCAATCAAAAATAAAAATCAAATTTGTTGTTACCCCTGAGGACTAAGATGGAATGCCTCGATTCCAGTAAAAAGGGTCTCCGGTTCGCTACACTCACTATACGAAACACAGCATCATTACGCTGCTATTTTGTTTTTTAATTATATTTAGCTGCTATTTACATTCGTGCTACAATTATAATATAGCTGAAGCACAGCTGTACCACGTACAACTACTGAAATTACCATTAGTGAAGGAAGAAGTTTGACTGTAACCTAAACTTGTGGTGTAAAAATATCTACTACATCGTATTTTACCGTGGGTGTCGTTACAAGTGTTGAGGTGACGAAGGGAAATAAAAGAGATGGGGAGCAGCATGTTCCTGCCAACCCGCCTACCAAGCATGGCAACTATTGAGGATTCCTCCCTATTGTAACGTATTAAAGGTTAGTTGCTATGTGATTATTGTTACGGTGGCGGGTAGGTTAGTTCTCTCGACAATAAATCAGTCTGTTGCCTACATACGCCTTTGATTGACGCACCATTGGCGACGAGTACGGGATTATTCTTAGAGTTTTTTTTTCTTACGCAATCGCTTAAAAGTAGTGCAAAAATGCCGATCGGAAAAATAGAACCATTTAATTTAAGTTCGAAACAATGGCCTGCGTATATTCGTCGTGTAAACCAGTACATTATGCTAAATGAAATTAGTGATTCGTTGAAAGTACCGCTGTTGATAACAGTTGTGGGCGAAGAAACTTATGCCTTAATGTGTGATCTGTCTTCGCCGGGTTTTCCAGAAAATAAATCATACGATGAATTGGTAAAACTAGTAACGGAACATTTAGAACCGCAACGTTCCGAGATCGCCGAACGCCACGTATTCAGGCTGCAGCGGCAACGTGTTGGCGAATCGCTCACCGAATACTTACAGGCATTAAAACATCTCGCGGCTACTTGCAATTTCGGCAAGTGCAACACGTGCTCCACGCTCGAGGAAAACCTGCGCGACCAATTCGTGTCAGGTCTGGTGAATGATGCGATGCGATCTAGGATTTTCGCCGAAAAGAAAATTCAATATAAGGAGGCAGTGGAGCTCGCTCTGGCATTAGAGGCTGCCGAGAAGCATGCCGAAGTGAGCGGCTCCACCGGGGCGGCAGCGACAGACTCAAACTCGAGTGCGGCAGCGGGCGAGGCGGGCGAGGGCCTGCATTACGCGCGCGGCGTCACCGGCGGCGGCGGCGGTGGCAGCGGGCGAGCCGGCCGGCAGAGCGCGCGCCCGCCTCGAGCGCCCGGTTCAGCGGGCACGGCGCCGGGCGGCCGCTCGTGTTGGCGCTGCGGCAAAACGCATGGCGCGGACAGGTGCCGGTTCAAAAACTACAACTGTGATGAGTGCGGTCAAAGAGGGCATATTAAAGTGATGTGTAAACAAGTGCGCGGTAGTGGCGGCCGGCATAATTATGTTAGTGACGAATCGGATGACGGTTTGTACAACATTGAAGTGGCAGCGCGAGGTAACAGACCCTACTTTATTAACTTGTTAATTGATAATAATATTGTCGAATGTGAAATGGACACCGGTAGTCGCATTTCTGCTATTAGCGAAGACATGTATTATAATATGTTTTCTTATAGAAAAATTAAAAATGATAATTTAATTTTACGCGGCTATTCAGGTTCCCAAATCAGTTCTCTCGGTTACATTGAGGTAGACGCGTGCCTAGGCAATACGAAAGAAAAATCATTACGTCTGTATATCATTAAAGACGGGGCACGGCCCTTGTTAGGTAGAGATTGGATGCGCGCTTTAAAAAATTACCCAAATTAACCTCAATGCAATTATAGATGATGGATTTGTGAACCAATTGTGTAAAGAGTTTCCGGAAGTTTTTTGTGACAAATTAGGCACATGCAAGCAGACCATTCGATTACAACTTTCCGATAATGAACCAGTTTATGTGCGGGCGAGACCGGTGCCACTAGCACTACGCGCACGGGTGGAAAAGGAGTTAACACGCCTCGAGGCGGACGGTTCTATCTATCGCGTCGATTATTCTGATTACGGCACCCCAATAGTCCCAGTAGTAAAAAGAAATGGTGATATACGCATTTGTGGTGAGTATAAGATCACAATTAACTCTAAGTTAAAAAAGAGACTATTATCCTCTACCGCGCATTGAGGAATTATTCGCAAATCTTAGGGGAGGAGAAAAGTTCACAAAAATAGATTTAAGGCACGCGTACGAGCAGTGCATTCTATCAGACGATTCGCAACCCTATACCGCGATCACTACACACATGGGTACATTTGCGTACCGGCGTACTCCTTACGGTTTGTCGTGTATACCGGAGAAATTTCAAAAGACTCTGCGAGGGGTGGCGGGGTGCGTTGTATTTTTGGACGATATTTGTGTTACGGGATCGAACAATGTAGAACATTTGAAAAATTTAAGAGCTGTACTCGAACGGTTACGGTGCATGGGACTTACCGTTAAACTTAGCAAATATAAAATTTTGCAAGACAATGTTAGATATCTTGGTTTTATCATTAATAAAAATGGCTTGCGACCAGACCCAGAAAAATTGGAGGCCATTTCCAGTGCACCAAGACCGGACAATATACCTCAACTTAAAAGTTTTTTGGGAATGCTAAATTATTACGGGCGATTTATTCCAAATTTGAGCACTATATTACAACCGTTACATAATTTATTAAAATAAAATATCAGCTGGAATTGGGACTCTAAGTGTGAAAAAGCGTTTGTCAAAGCGAAGCGATCTCTCCTAAGCGAGCGAGTATTGGCGCATTATGAGGAGGGGCGTGAGCTCGTCTTGTCGGTTGATAGTAGCGCGTACGGACTGGGAGCTGTGCTGGCACACCGTTACCCAGACGGCAGCGAGCGTCCCGTCAGCTGCGTGTCTCGCACTCTCAATGCAACCGAGCGCAATTACAGTCAGCTTGACAAGGAAGCGCTCGCCATCTTATTCGGAATCACTAAACATCATCAATATTTATTTGGAAGGCATTTTATTTTGCGCACAGACCACCAACCGCTGACGTATATTTTTGGGGCTAAGGGAGGTATCCCACAAACGGCGGCTGGTCGTTTGCAGAGGTGGGCAGCGCGGCTAGCCGCATATGATTTCGCGATAGAATTCGTTCGATCGGCGGACAACGGGCCGGCCGATGCTTTGTCGCGATTGCCGTTGCCTGGGAAAGGTCGCTTTGAGTACTCGGTAGATTATTTAAACCTAATAGGTGATTCCTTGCCCGTTTGTTATAAAGATATCGCTAGAGAAACTGAACATGACACTTTGTTGTGCAATATTAAACGATATGTTCTTTGTGGTTGGCCGCCGGGCCCGAGCTGCGACGCGGAAAAGCCTTACTTTCGCCGGAAACTTGACTTTGTTGTAGAACAGGGCTGTGTAATTTACAAATATAGAATAGTAATCCCCTACATTTTGCAAAAGAAGATTTTAGACGAAATTCACGAGGGCCATCTGGGCATGAATAAAATGAAAAGTTTAGCGCGGAATTACGTGTATTGGGCGAGCTTAGATCGGGATATTGAGGAGGTTTGCAGGTCATGCGCTGCGTGTCGCACCGTGCTGGACGCGCCGCCGCGGGCGCAACTGCACCCTTGGGAATTTCCATTACACCCGTGGCAGCGTGTACATGCCGATTTTGCAGATTGTGGGGGCACGCGTTATTTAATTGTAGTAGATGCACACTCTAAATGGATTGAAGCTATTCCAATGCGTAATACGAGTGCAGATTCCACGATTAAAGTTATGAGAAGTATTTTTGCGAGATTCGGTTTGCCATCGCAGCTCGTGACGGATAACGGACCACCTTTTTCCTCCCATGAGTGGAAAACATACTGTAAAAATAATTGTATCATGAATACCACCACGGCCCCTTATCGACCTCAGGGTAATGGTGCGGCGGAGAACGCTGTAAAAACAGTCAAAAAGGCAATTAAAAGAGCGCTGTACGAGGGTGAGGACATCAACACGGCTCTTAATAAATTCCTTTTTAAATATCGAAACTGTGAGCACGCGACGACGGGCGTGTCACCGGCGGTTGCGTTGCAGGGGCGGCGGTTGCGCAGCCGGCTGGACGCACTGCGACCGGACGTAACGGCCGCGGTGCGCGCCAAGCAAGAACAGCAGGTAGCACGCTCCGCCGGTGCACACAGGGAGTTCCACGTGGGGGATGAGGTACTCGCTCGCGACTACAGAACGAGGGGGAGACAAATGGACTAAAGCCACGGTTGTTAAAAAAGACGGGACCGGTATCCTACAAAGTAGACATAGGGGACGGTGTCGAATGGCGTAGACATGTCGATCAAGTAATCCTAGATAAAAATAGATTTTCTTTGTCGCGCACGAGTGCTGCATCTGTGGCAAATGAGACCGCCGACCTGAAGTCTGATGCACCAAAGGTCAGTGGGGCCGAGGGTGAAGTGCCGGATGACGCGATCAGTGCGGACGAAGCCCAGAGCAAGTCGTTAGAGGAGGTGCAGTCGCCGCAGGCACAAGTCGAGCGAGCACCGTCACGGCCTGTGCCTGGACCGACGTCACCACAAATATCTGCTCGTGCCCTGAGGGCACTTAAGCGAGCAAAAAAAACTATAGAGTAACTTTAGTGTTAAGGTTTATCGTTGTAAGCTAAGTGGGGAGAGATGTAACGTATTAAAGGTTAGTTGCTATGTGATTATTGTTACGGTGGCGGGTAGGTTAGTTCTCTCGACAATAAATCAGTCTGTTGCCTACATACGCCTTTGATTGACGCTCCACCTATGAGATTATGTTTAGCAGTGACCTTTATGGGCTGTAATCGATAATGAATTGAAGTTTGGCTGTGAAGCTCTTATTTACATTGGTCCTTATTTTCTTATTCACACTGACACAAAGAATGACGCTACACACACAATAAATGTAATTACCAGCCTCGCTGCACCAACATTTAAATTAGGGTATGTGCTGATAAAACAAACGTCGGATCAGTCGCACATTTTGTAATTAAATTTGTAGCTCCAAGAACTTTAATTAGCTCCCAGCTTTAACCTTCATAAAATACAATACTATGTAGTTTCATAACTTTTTGATATATTTGAGTCAAAAAGACTTGTTCAGTCTAATTTATAAGATTAAAAAGAAGTGTGTGTGCGCATGCATGCACGTGTGCGTGCGCGTATTCATATGAGTGTGCGTGTGCATGTGTAAGTGTGAGAGTGTGCGTGCGTGCGTGCTTGCGTGCGGATGTGCATACGTGCGTGCATGTGGGTGGGCTTGTGTGCGTGCATGTTCTAAAATATGCTTAACTTGAAATAAAACTAATAAGTGACAATCATTGTTCCTTTTTAACTCTTTTAAGACCGCGTTTGCTGTTTATTCAAATTCAAATATTTTGAACTTTTAGAGTAGACTAAGGAAAATCATAAGTTTTAATGTAGTCTCTTACATTATAACTTCATCGCCCATCTTCTTTTCTACAAGATTTTATGTGAACAAGCTGGAAGTATAACTAACTTAACCAAAACAATTAGTCAAATCGGTATACAATTAACAAAAATATTACGTGGCATTGAAAACCAACTATTTTTTTAAATTCAATAAAAAGTACACCGGTTCACAGCGGCCAGTTTCACCGTTATCTATGATATGACAAGGAGTTTATCAAAGGAAAACATGTAACACATGTAATATTAATAGTGCTGAAAATTGACTGTCCCTTTGGCCTAGTGGCCGCAAACGCGGCTTGATCTTGACGTCCCGTTCAAATCCCAGGTCGGTTCAAAATCAGACATTAGGTTTTCTGGTAAAAAATTGTCATTGTAACAGCCTAGAGTCTGGAAGTTGGTGGTGCTACATTCATGTGCCTTAGAAAGCATGCCACACTAGTATTTTCTCCATACAAATACTTGTTACATGCGGGATTCCAACCCGCGGCCCAAGGTGCTGCAACTCAATGCTAAGCTAGTACGCAATGGAACCGTCCAAAAATCGGCCCTGCTCCTGATCTCTCTACATTCGTGTCGGATTACCATTCCATCGGAATATGAGAGTGAGGGAATAGAGTGGACATCTGCACTTGCGCATATCCTCGGACACTATATACCTGTCTTGCGCAGACGAATAGTCTCCGTTAAGACTGGTCGCCGTGACCAAAATTCGGTATTATTATTAGTGTTGAAAATTAGTGTTTATTATAGTTAATTTGTGGGCCTTAATTTTTTATGTATTATGAGATAATACAATCACAGACAGACATACAGTACAATCTAGTATTCAGGTTTTGAGGTATACCTGACGAGAATATGTGTCGTTATTGCCCGAACGCTGCCCAGCCAAGTTAACTCCATCGATTGACCTCTCGGTCGAAGTTGGACTTAACTACTCAGACTATTTGTCTCAGGTAAACAAACTCGTCAACAACTTCGAGCTTAGTTCTTCCAACAACTATCGGCATAGGTGTGGCACGGAAATTAAACATGATCTTTGTTTTCTCCATGATCATCTTAAGACTTATCAGTTGGGAGATACTATTGAGGTCATTGAGCATAGTGCTTAGGTCCTCCAGCGATTCTGCCATAGGGACTATATACGGACTATATAGTCGGCAAATCGAAAATGAGTGATGTACGCGCCATTGATGTTAATAGCGTTTGTTTATTTTATTTTTTTATAGAAGAGGGGGCAAACGAGCATGCGGCTCACCTGATGTTACGTGATTACCGCCGCCCATGATCAACTGTAACACCAGGGGAATTGCAGGTGCATTGCCGGCCCGTATCCATATCCTTAGCGTATCCTTCAATATCACAGATAATGATGTAATATTAACCCCGCTAGTGGTATTTATAAACCGCAATTTCAACCTACTGTGTGCTAATTTACCAATATAATAGTGCTGGGAGTTAAAAAATCCAATTAAAGTTGTTTATAGCATATCACATTACAATTTAAATGATGGTAAATAATAGATATGGATAGTAGGTACATGGTAGAAAATTATGATAGGATTTTATTCGAAATTCATTTTCGGCATGAAGGAAATTCTTCTCCTTTTTTTTCATGTAGATACTATCAAAAAATTTGATTAACAATTTGACAAAAAATTGGATTAACACTTACCATAAAACAGATTTATGGAGGAAACTCGAAAGTGTTATTAGGGTGTAAAACTAAAGTCATTATTTTGTGAACAAACCTTCTCGCGACCCGCATCCTGAGGTTGAGAGCGTGTTGATCACGTTTATATTTAGCGTTTGATTAAGCCGCCTATATTATTGTAGGATTAGTTGTCAGGAATGATGTCATAAGTATTTAAAACTTATAATTCAATAAATAATTAATAGAAGCAGGACTTACTATGCATTTCCAAAAAGCCGTTGTAACTTTTGTACACGACGGGTTATTTATCGCAGCTTCACGTCTAAGCGCGTATTTTGCATGGGGGCAGGAATATTATGATTATTTGAGACATGAAATGTCCCCGAATAAAAACAGCAGGCTTGAAGATGTTTAAAAGAGATGAGTTAGAAACATTTTTGTTGTTTAGGCCGTGCAATGTTACTATTATTATTTTTAATATCATATTACACACAGTCGCAGCCCTTTAGCACAAGTTTTAAGATTGGAAGAAGTGATCGTTGGTTAGGTTGTGTCCAGTGTTCAAGAGATGTTTAGCAAAATGGGATTTATAGCGTGTCTGGAAGTTGCGACCAGTCCGACCCACGAAAACGGCGTAGCATTCGTCACAAACAAGTTTTTAAACACTGTAAAAACTTTTGAGTAATATTCGACTTATCTTTATTATTTCAGATATTTCTGAGAGAATTGTTTGTTTATCAACATTATTACGCACAAATGAGAAAAGTAATTTTACCAAATTATCTAAATAATATTATAAAATGCAGAAAACAAATTTCCATAATGAATATGAGCAGTTTTATCATTACGCAAAACAATTTCGGCCTTGGTAACTCTTTTGGTCTGCGCAATCCAAAAATTACAATATTGAAAAAAAAATATTACTACATTCAGTTATTTTTGAAGATTTCATAAATCATTGTAAAATTCAAATTTCGTTGATTCAAATCCGACATTTTACTCGAATCACTCTAGGTGTGGTTTAATACAGTATTTTAAACCACATAATACCAAATACAAATAATAACGTATGAGAAACACTTCTCAGTAAAAATTCTTCTAGGTAAACTGTTGAAATTTAACTCTAAAAACAGTAAAAGGCTCTATGAAATTCGAGAGCCTCGTTATACTCGCACGTAATTAAATAACGTGAGGTCAAATCCAAGTTGAGCCCTGGGGTTTTGTTTGCTCAATAAAAAATAATTCTTAATTAAATTTACAATTGGTTAACAGTTTGAACATAGCCACAGCTCACCAATAAAATTTATAAACGCATTTCTCACCGTATTGTTGGAATTAACATTTTACCCTGTATGTTATTATAATTCAATAAAATATTAATCAGTCGTTATCGATGCGTGGATTTAAGAGCAGCTCATTTTTTAGGATAAAGGTGACAACGAGCACATAGTCCACGTGATGGTGAGTAGTTGCTGTAGCTCATAGATATCTACATCTATTCCCGATTACGAATCGAAATGCAGTTGCGCAGTTACCCGTGAGGACTGAGATGGTTTGCCTGGTTTCCAGTAAAAAGGGTCTCCGGATCTCTACACTCACCATACAAAACAGCAGCGTTAAGCTGCTATTTTACGCTGGTATTCTATGAGAGCGTGGTCTTTGCCCGGTTGAGTTGACCCATTAGTATAATACCCGTTGTCAATAATAAATTACCCGACATTTCCTCTAGTAGCCTCTAACGACATCCACGGGATGAAGAAGGATGATGGATGGTGTCTTACGCCGTTGCGACATGGTACGATATCTGTTTAATTACCATATTTTATCAATTGGTTTTCATAGTATGTTCAAAGGAATATAAAAACTTCTTTATCCAGTACCAACTTTATCCCACTCACGATGCACCCTGTTAAATAATGAAAGAAGCTCGTGCGAATCACTTCTGGAGGTATATTTATTAAAATTTCGTTACATTTCAGATTGATATATGTTGGTTAGTCGACAGGTTTGTCTAGTAGAGAATATATTACACATGGCAGTCCTTTATAACCCCTAGTTGAAGGTGTGTTGCAATAAAGGAAAAATAAATTTCATAAAATACGACGAAAAGTTAGATTTTGAACGAGAAAGAGGAAAGAGAGGAGAAATAACAAAAAATGAGTATTTGACACATTGAAATACACTACATGAGTTGTAAGATAAACCAAAAAGATAATGTTTAATAAATATTTAGCCAACTATTCCACCGTTAAACCCGCATAGAAAACCTAATGAATATTCAGGTATTAAGCTCGTAATACCCGGAGACATTCAATTCATGCTCATATATTATTGAAACCCAAAAGACGCCTTTTAATATTGGCTATTATTATATATTGTTTTCTACTTCCAAAACTGTGTAGTTTACGTCGTGTGTAAACAAGATATCAATCGCTCTTTTATGGGAAGCTATAAGAATTTTTCGACATTTCTTAGAGTCACCATTTAGGACACACGGTACTAAAAGTTGATGGATTCAAGCACGGTATGCCATTAAATTGTGTTTATTTAGTAGGGTTGGGTCGAAATCAGTTATTGGGTTCTTTTGTCTAGAAAACCTCAGTATTACAGGAATCAGGTAATTGGAGGTATTTCACCACGTGCCTCGAAAGTACGCAAAGCTGTTGGTCCTGACTTTGAGCCAGATCTCTCTCCAGTCGTGTTTGATTACTGTTCCATCAGATTATGAGAGTAAAGGAAAAGAGGCACTCTCTTTTGTACTGGCACCTGTGTTTGCGCATGTACTTGAGCGCCATAATCCTGTCCAGCGCAGATGGCTCGTCTCGTCGGAAGGAAGTATTATTTATTTGTACGTGTGCTGGAAACGTGCGAAGAAAGACGAGATTCACTTGCTGTAATTCAATTTTTTACATAAAAAGCTTAAATCAGCGTGCAACATGTACTTTATAAAGATTAATGCTGACTCACCTGACTTATTAACTTTAATAAAGTATTTTTGGGGTAATATTAAATTTAGGCAAAAAGAAAACTAGTTAAGAGGGGTACTTTTAAATATGCATATATTTATTATTTTACTTCGGACTTTTAGGGAAAATATACGATTAAGGTCTACCGTACGCCATCGTCGTTCGCTTGTTAAAGAAATGGAAATACCAATATTAAAAAAAGATAAACATTTTGTCGTGTAGTGATGGCCTAAGTGAATCCACTACCCCATATCGTCACTTGGTTGTCGACCGACAGGGAGACAAACCGGTACATGGGCAGCAGCGTATGTCTAACAACATCTAAAAAATAAAACAAAAACTACGATTGCCAATCCACCTACTAAGCGTGCCAATATCCCAACTATAAAGAAATCTAAAGGACCTTTAAATACCTCGTTTTCAGCAAAAAAGGGTATCCACTTTTCTACATTACGACGAGTCTTCTTATCAAACGAAATTCTTATCATACGAAACCTATTCTGCGTGAGCGTGGTTCTACCCCGGTTGAGCTCACGCAACAACACAAACAACGCTGCAACCATAGTATAGCTGCAACGTAGCTCTACCATGTATTAAATATTTCTAATAGTAAATAATGAAAGAAATGCTTATTCGTAGCCTTTGAACATTTGTATACCATTCAGACCAGAAGACAGTAGCGCAACTAATGCTATTTCGCTGCAGAATGGAAACTACCCACACGGACTCAAATGCAGAAACTCTTACACAGTAATGGGGCAATACGCGGTAAAAAGTCAAAATTTTCACATAGGATAAAATATAACATAAAAATATTTGAAACTGTTATAAGTCAACAGTACCATTGTTTCACTTGTACATTCAGTCTGATTACAATTTATTCGATGGATACATTTTATCTGACTTTTGAAAAATTAGCTTCAAAAGAAAGAAAAGGAAGGCAAAATTTTAATGTGGTAAGCGCAATTGGAATTTACTTTGCGAGTCAACATAACAGAGCTAGTAACAAATTAATAAAGTTTCCTTTATCTCCGTACTAGTTCCACTGACGTCGCAATTTCTGTTGCAATTGGACGCTTATGATCATTCCGTTCACGCTCTTTCTGCTGTACTAATTACATGTCAGTATTGGCCTTTAAGTTTGTTTAATCTTAATGGGAGGAATTTTTGCTACAACATATGTGAATACACCTGCGATCTTGCGCCGAATTATTAAATGTTTCTTAATGAACTGCTTGTCTAGTTCCTGTCCCGGTTGGTAACGTAAAACGTAAACATAAACGTTTTGCTAAATAATATTTCATTTCACAACTATAACATTTGGATTCAAATGAATAACCAACAATTGCACATATTTCTAAATGTAAAAAAAGTTATAAAGAGACTTAAAAAAAATTATAAATTACTTACTTTACATCAGTCCCAACTATCGACATCTAGTGAGTTATATAACTATAGCCTTACAAGAAAAGAGACCTAACTTCAAGAAAAGAGCTTACTCCTATCTAAAGGGCCGGCAACGCACCTGCAATTCCCCCTGGTGTTGCAGTTGGTCATGGGCTGCGGTAATCACTTAACACAAGGTGAGCCGTATGCTCGTTTGCCCCTCCCCCCACCCTTTTATAAAAAAATCCCATATAGCTGCATAACACGCAATGTTTGTGGACTGTAATTTTACTTTAACTACAACCATAATATAGCTACAGTATGGCTATACCATGTGTAAATTATCACCTTTGACTACTAAGATAGAACGCCTTGTTATATGTAAAACTTGTCAATGGGACCGGGAATCAAAAGATTTTATTGAAATTAGGCAGATGTATAGGCTGCTAGTGGTGATACGAAATTGGGACGTGATCCTTCACTGCCGGCCGTATGTAGAAGCTTGGGGTCGTTAAACCTTTCGTTCCTTTGTGTGATTTATAATAAACGGGAATTAATTAGCCGCAACATGTATTTACTATCAAGAAGCAATTATTTAAATAATTGATTCTTGATAGTAAATACATTATGCGGCTAATTATTTTAATAATTAGTTGATTTGTCATATTTATTTTCATAAAATCATAAATTTGCTCCCAGTTTGAAATTAGTTTAGATTCTATATCGTTTTTACTGGAACACAGCAGTGAATAAAACTTTCTCGCGAGCTTGCTGACGTAGAATGCACCTATTGATGATGTTACAAGTTGCTAAGCAATCTTTTCTGCCGAAGAGTAAGTCTAAGCAGATGGTATTCTTTCCTCTATTTTCACCGTCACGTAGGAGAATAAATACGTGTGACATTCTAATCCATAACACCTAAATTTTCCGTGGAAACAGCCCTTAATAGGTCTTATTTGTTTTTTTGCAGGTATCCATGGGTTACATTACCGTGCAGTGCCGGAGTAAGAATTCGCTATCCTATATTATCTCGCGGGTGTCGTATTAGGTGACAGAGAGGAACAAACCACGATATCGGCGGCAGCGTCTTCCTAATTACTACTAAAAATAAACAACTGCGGTTATCAAGCCCGCGTGCCAAGCGTGGCCACTTGGCAAATATCCCCCTATGAGGCGGTCTGTAGGGGAGGGGGGAGGTATATGTTTAACAGTGAACTTTTATTAGTCTGTAACGGTCTGAGCTACAGTGGTCACCATCAGGTGGACGTTAGTTTGTTTGTCACTACAACATTGTTAACAAAATTGGAGACACGTAAACGATGGAATAAAATTAATTTTACTTTTTTAATATAATTCGTTTTTATGACATCCGGAATTCAAATACCTCAGTCGCCCCCGTAACCATGGGTGCTGTAAATTGCCCGAAACGTCGGAAATTAAAAAAGGTAAGCGCAACAAAATCCTTAAATTGGTTTTATTCCTTATTGGTCGTATTCGCGTAAATATAGGAAAACACTACACAGTAACGATTACAAATTTAATGTACTGTTTTTATTTAAGTGTCCCTCCGTTTTCATTTATTGACTCTACGGATTCTTCGGTATATTGGACGCTTACTAATTTCCCACCGAACTCATTTTTTATTTTTTAAATTCCGCCAAATGAGAGTGTTTTCCCGCACGTTCTTTATAAATTATTAATTATATTATATTAATGGTGTTCTCACAGAATACCAGCCTAAAATAGCAGTTTAATACTGCTGTGTTTCATATGGTGAGTTTAGATAACCGGTGACCCTTTTTTACTGAAAACGAGGCATTCCATCTCAGTCCTCAGGGCTGGCAATGCATCTGCATTTTGATTTTTGAGTGAAGATAAATGTAGATGTCTATGGGTCACAGCAACCACTTACCATCAGGCGAACTGTGTGCTCGTTTGTCAACCTTATTTTGTAAAAAAAATTAATTGGTATGTTCAAAGACTCAGTTATAGTTAAAAAAATTAAAAGTTTTTCTATTAAATATAAATCAGTGGATTATTTTAACCTGAATTAATTCCTTTCTATAAATGTTCTTCTAATTCTACTTCTAACATGATATTTTAGAGATATTTTAGTTTTATTTTTGTCATCTGTACTTCCTCTTTATAAAAAGGTTAAAAAAACGGATATTACCCAACAGACAATGATGACGACGATGGTGAATTAAGGAATGTACATATGAAACGACACGTGTTCAGTAGAAAAGGTTTTTATACAGGGTAAAAGTGGATTCGGCATTTGAAGTACGCTGACAGTGTTTTAAGGTGTGTTTTAGGGTTACAAATATAATAATTAAACTAGCTTTTACCTTTGAAATAATACTAGTTTTTACGGAATTTATCGCATATTTAACTTTTTAAATACCCGACGTTTCGAGAGTTTTACAGCACCCATGGTCACAGGAAGGACTGAGATGTTCAACGTCCAGATGTCATAGTTAACCGCGGTTACCATAGATTAAAATTTAAATTTTGTTCCGATCTACACAGTATGAACTTATGGTATCATGAAGTCTTGCAGTTGTATGCTTGGGTTGGGATTTAATTTTATTTATTATAGGATCCCAAGCAGATGGTAGCACCCAGCCATCTTCTCTATTGAAATTAGGATGTTTTTTGATTTCAATAGCCTCGCGAATCTGGAAGGAATCGGACCTCGCCTTGGAAGGAATCGGTGTTCTTTAGCGAGGATTTGTGGTCTATCAAATCTGATGCAGTGACGGGGGCGATCCTGTACGTGTTCACAGACTGCAGACTTCCCGGAACGTCGATTCTTCACATCAGCTATATGTTCTTTAACGCGGGTTTTTATTGATCTTTTAGTTTGTCCTATGTAGGAGAGACCACATTCACAATCAAGCTTGTACACTCCTGCATCTTGCAGAGGGACGTTACACTTGACTGATGGTAAAAACTGACCAATCTTCTTCGGCGGCTTGAAGTATGTTTTGATGGAAGCGCGCTTCAAGATGTAGCCAATCTTGTCAGTGACTCCTCTAACATATGGCAGTACAGCAGGTACACGCTCGACTGTGGCCGGCTTCACTCGTTATCTGTGACGTAGGCGCGGGACCCGAAGCTTGTTGTCATGCAAAACTTGCTTGACGTGTTGGAGCTCGGCAGCCAGCGTGTTTACTGTCACAGATCCCTCGTGCTCTCTGAAACAAAGATTTACCCACGGTAGCTAACTGTAAAGGATGGTGGTGAGAATCACCGTTTAAATATCTATCTGTATGGGTCTTTTTTCTATACTCACATATCGGCTCAAGGAGCTATCAGGATTCCGAATTACTAACACATCTAGAAAAGCTAAGGAAATGTTTGCCTCTAACACCATTGTGAACTGAATTTTAGAATTTATAGAGTCAAGATGGTCTAAAAATGCAGTTACTTAATCTAAAGGTAGAATTGTGAAAGTGTCGTCTACGTACCGCTTGTAGAATCTTGGCTTTATGGGAGAAGTAAGCAGGGCTTTCTCCTCAAAGTCTTCCATGAATATGTCGGCGACAATGGGAGATACAGGTGAGCCCATCGCCACACCATCTACTTGCTTGTAGAATTCCTCCTTCCACAATAGGTAGCCAGATGTAAGGCAGTGTCTGAGTAATACTGCATATTCTACGGGCATGTTGTTTTCTTCCAGCCTTGAGCCAGTTACAATTGAGATGCAGTCTTCAACAGGTAAGCATGTAAACAATGACTGCACATCCTTGTAAGAGATAGCGTTTAATTACATTTTAATATGCGTGTAACAACAGTGCCGGCCCGATCGTTACTGACTACAATTTGGTTACATAGGTACTATACTAAGTGTATTAGTTACATAGGTACTATTGTAAATGTAGTTACATCACTCCCCCCAAAAAAAGAAAATTATTTTAAGATACAATAAAATTTGGAAATACGAACAATAAGATATAGGCAGAACTGAGTGACAACGTACTGCTTATCAACTCGTAATGCACAAACATTTGGTATCATATGTCTAAACACTGAGAATTACATTTGATACGTCAGTAGCTATCAACGCTCGACTTACATGCAATTAACAATAACAGCGAGTTGCAATAATAAAAGTTAAAACATAGGTATATTACACATTTTAATTCGTTTCACTTAAAAAAATAATTGCCACAAGTATTATAATACAATTTTTGAATCCACTTAAATTATTACAGCATATTTTCTTAAACACTACTTACATGCTAGACACACGAAACAGTACGTCTGATATCTCCAAACACCATTTAATGCAACCTGTTAAAAATTTTCTATTTTAGTCGGCGATTTGGGCGAGTCGTGAGCTCTTCGGAAGCTGGCTCTGGTAGCTTGAGTCATTTGCAAGACTTGTTCCTGCACGAACCCCATCTGCTTCCGCACCTACTTCTTAACCTGAGCCGTCCCGTAACGGCAGAAGAAATACAGGATCATAACGGTTATCACGAAAATCGCAACAGCCTAACCTATATATGATCGCACTATTGTCTCTTTCATCGCTGCTTCAGACTGTGTGATAACTACCTTATCCTTGTTTATCGTGTTACACATTATTTAATATTGCAATAACAGTTTGTTTATTCGGAGAATGTAAGTATGTACTACACGAAAGTTAGCGCCGATAAGAATTAATTTTTCTAATAACGCTAAATTAATTGAGTCGACTTATGTAAATTATAAATTGAAACGTACGGGCTTCCTTGAGTCATTTGCAAATACGGTCACTGCGCGTGGTGTAGCTGAGCGGGCGATCAAATGTATCCGCTCCGCTTGTATTAATATTACAATCTCTTAAAGAAATATCCTTATCACTACTATTATCTACGTTTTTTACGTTTTGGCTATCGCTAATACAAGCGGGTTTAAGCCTATCTACAGATATAAATACATCACTACCCGGCAGTTGTATTAGGAAAACTTTTCCTTTTCGTTCCAAAATTTTAAACGGCCCTTCGTATGGAGGTTGTAATGATTTCCGTACGAGGTTACTCCTAACAAAAACGTACGTGCAGCTATTTAAATCGCTATGAACAAATACTGTACGAGAGTCCTTATGTGCCGTAGGCTTAGATTTCAGCTCGCTTATCAATCTTTCGTAAACGTTCGACATATTCGCTGTGATTTAAAATTTTTGGATTACATTTATCACCAAAAAAAAATCTCTGGGCAGCCTTAGAGATTGACCGTATGTTAATTCGGCGGCACTAACGCCAGTGTCAGAACGCGGAGCTGCTCGCAGGCCTAACAAAACTATAGGTAGTTCCTCAACCCAAGTCTTCCAATCCAACCTGGCCATAAGCGCGGCCTTAAGGGATCTATGCCACCTCTCAACCAGCCCATTGCTCTACGGGTGGTACGGAGTAGTCCTGGTTTTATAAACACCTAAATATTTCATTAAATTTTGAAAAACATTGCTTTTAAACTGTCTGCCTTGGTCGCTGGTAAGCTGAACGGGACAGCCAAAACGCGAAATCCACCCCTCGAAAATTACCTTAGAAACCGTTTCCGCGGATATATCCCTTACTGGAAACGCCTCTGGCCAACCGGTCTGCCGATCTATTATTGTGACAAGATACCTATAGTCTTGCAAGGAAATACTAAGCGGACCAACTATATCGACATGAATGTGGGAAATTTTTTCAGCCAAAGGAAAGCTTCCTAGTTCCGATGTATTACGCCTATAAACTTTAGCACGTTGACATGCAACGCACTACTTGGCTCATTTACCTACATCTTTGTTAATATTAACCCAGAAAAATCTGTCACTCATTAGCTTACGCGAGGTACGGATTCCGGGGTGGCTAAGACTATGAATAGAGTCGAAAGCTAAGCGTCTAAATTGTACCGGTAAATATGGCTTTGCCCGATTGGTAGACATTTCACACCAAACTGGTAAGTCGCTGCCAGGAATACATATCTGTTTAAAATTCCACTTATTAGAATTGCGTAGACTAACTAGCTGCTCGTCGTTAATTTGTGCACTGCTAACTGCTGCATAATCTAATAGGGTCGGACAATTTACGGTCTCTATCCCTGATAACGCGTCCGTTACTACATTCTTATCACCTTCAATATGTTTAATGTTTCAAGTGAATTCGCTAATAAAAAGTAGTTGTCTCACGCGCCTAGGCAACTCATCTTTACTATTTATTTTTGAAAACGCAAAAATTAAGGGTTTATGGTCCGTAAAAATTACTAAATCTTGACCTTAAACCATATTTCTGAAATATTTTATGCAAGATAAATAGCTACAAGTTCTTTATCCTAAGTGACGTATTTTTGTTGAGTATGCGATAATTTTTTCGAAAAATACCCTAGCGGTAACCATGAATTACCTACTTGCTGTTGCAATACCGCTTCCACGCTTGTATCCGATGCGTCCGTCATAAGTGCAAGCGGGGTGTCGGGTTTCGGATACGATACGCTTGCTGGATTTTGCAACTTAGTTTTACATTGAATAAATGCTTCATTTGACTTATCATCCCAACTTATTTTAGTTTTCTCTTTTTTCTTAGAGTTTTTCAAAAATTTATTTAACTCCATTTGATATTCCACAGCATTGGCCAAATGTAAACGATAAAAATTGACCATACCCAAAAATCGCCTAAGCTCTTTAATAGTTACGTTTCGGAAAAGCACAAATAGCATTAACTTTATCTTGAGGACGAATACCTTCCGCAGATACCTAGAAACCCAAAAAAATCTATTTAAGACTTTCCAAATAAGCATATATTCAGGTTGATAGTCAATCTGCATTTATTTAGTCGCTCGAACACGATATTCAGGTGCTCTCTATGTGACGTCATATCCGTGCTTGCAATGATAACGTCGTCGATATAAGTATAAAGGAAATTTCGGCCATCAAAAACAGTGCGATTCATAAACCGTTGAAAAGTTTGTGCGCCGTTGCGCAAGCCGAAGGTCATGCGTGGAAATTCGAATAGACCAAAAGGTGTTATTATGGCGGTCTTCTCTACATCGTTAGAGTTGACCATTATAACATGATACGCGCGATTAATATCGGTTCGTGAGTATATTTTTTTACTTTCCAATAAATATGTAAAATCATGCAATCGCGGTATAGGGTACCTATATGGCTTAGTTATCACGTTAAGAGCCCTATAGTCGCCACATGGTCGTATTTGGCCGTCTTTTTGGGTACTGAGAGACTGAGCGAATTTACACATTTTAGACTTTTGATTAATGTTTTTGACACATCAATATTTCTTTATTTTTGTTTCTAATAATTACAAAATATAAATAATTCGACAAACTTGCTCGAAATGTCTCCTTTATTTAAATTACATTTTCCGCTGTTAGTTTGACACGTAACTACTACATAATTTGCCATTTTTTAAATAATATGCATGCAGAAACGCTTGACATGAAAATTGGAAACAATTGTAACGTCAAAAGAAATGTGTTGACATTTATAGGTGTAAATGGACATGTAAGTGACATGTTATTGGCTACACGGGCTCCGCCACTCCCCGTTCTATTATGTATGCATTATAGTATTCTATGATTTAATCATTATTTATTATATAAGTACCTATATATGTTATTTCAAATGGTTCACATATACTGATTGTTCGTGTGGAAGTACATGATAACTGGTTTCGGTGGTGAAGACGAATGCAATTCAGGAGGTAGCCAATAGAAAATCAGTATTAAGTTTCCAACCTGACACCATATATATATATATATATATATATATATATATATATATATATATATATATATATATATATATATATATATATATATATATATATATATATATATATATATATATATAACTATATTATTATTTTTTCCTAATTTTAATTAACTTTGACTGTTTATACGTTCTTTAAATTGTATTTTTGTTTTGAATTCGTTTCTGTGTCTTGGTGCCTTATGTGTGTGTCAAAACAAATACTTTTTCTTTTATTTTATTTCTTTTCTTACTTTGTCTATCCCCACACGTTATACAGCAGTTACATAGTTGTTAATAGTCAAATAATAATTTTTACAATCATTGCTCGATAATGTGTTACCATGTTATTTTAGTTTTTAAAAACGTAAAAACTCATGTGTATTGCAGGTAGATACAACATTTCTGCATGAATAATAATAATTATACGAGGTAGTACTGCAGCTATATAATTGTTGTACGAGTAGCATGCATTGGTCGATGCAATGTGAGAAGTTTCATGCTTATGCTTGGCAGGCGGGTGATTAAAAATCAATATAGTGTAACGTGATAACGTGTATTTCTTTTCTGTTTCTGTTTTTCATTCTAAGCGCAGCAGTATTGAATTGCTATTTAATCCTGGTTGAAATGGACAGTCTCGTTCTTCATCTCACGCCTGCATCAGAGATCAACATAATTTTCTTATGAAGTACTTAGAAGTTATCTTATGAAATGTAAATACTCAGAACAAGCAAAAGATTGTTATACCAGTTACACGTATCCAAAGATTCAGTAATTCCTTCATAGGACATTGTATATGCTTTTACTCCGAAAATATTATGCAGAAAATATCTATCAAAAAGTTTAAAATTTTAATAAGGAAAAATTATTTAGTGAGAGTAATAATGCTACTAAAGAGTAAATGATTGAAAAAAAAAGACCTGTGAATAATGTGATCACCACCATGATGTTTCTAAATATTTTCATACCCAATTGGATAAAATATTATCCTGCTAATTAATTTTGTTTAAAAACTCCCGCTGAATTTTTTTTCCGAACCAGAAGAAAAGCTTCAATTACTTTCAATAAGGATCCTTGTAATCTTCTTCTATCTGGGAACGGATCACTATCTAATAATTACTAGATTTAGGGGTTTGTTTGCGGGTTGGCGCTACCGGACGGCAGTAACAGAACCAAAGTCGGTCTGTCGCATCCGAAGCTGGAAGCTTCAGGAAGCGGATACTAAGGACAAATATCACACGAGGGTAACCGAAAAGCTTGACACCATCGATGGCAGAAAAGAATGTGTGGAAAAAACATGGCAGAACCTTAGGTATGGAATGGTAAGTGCAGCGGAAGAAGTATGTGGAACGACAAAAAGAGGTGGTAGTAAAAGAAGAGATGCATGGTGGAATGATGAAGTGAGAGAAGCTGTAAAGAAGAAGAAAAAAGCGTGGTTAGACTACTTGGCCTCTAGTAACGATAAGCATATGAGAGAGAAGATGAAAGAAAGATATAAAATGCAGAAATTTCATGCGAAAACATTGATTGAGGAAGTACGTGAAAGGTGTAGAATAGAAGCGGACGAAAGGTTGTTGCCCAACTTTAAGGAAAACTGCAAACTCTTCTGGAAAGAGGTTGGAAGGTCCCGGAGTGGTGTGACAGCCTTAAGAATGAACAAAGTGCTTTCGAAAACCAATGACTTCCTCTCAGAAAAATCGGACGTCATGCAGCGATGGAGCGAATTTTATAGAGAAATGTATACGTGTCATGATCTTAGTGAAGGATCTGGGGGTGACGCCGTGACTGGCACGCCAAACACGGACCTCGATGACACTGAGATCATCAGCATGAAAGAGATTGAACGTGCGATTCGAAGTTTGAAATGTGGTAAGGCTGCGGGACTAGACAGAGTTACTACTGAAATGGTCAAGTACGGTGGGCCTCGCGTCTGGGACAGCTTTCATCTGCTGTGCAATTTGTGCTGGCGGACGGGAGGTGTCCCGGATGATTGGCGATCCGCGGTCATTGCGCCGTTATATAAAGGTAAAGGTTCACATTTTGACTGCGGGTGCTATCGGGCGATCAGCTTGACCAGTTTAGCAAGTAAAGTTTACTCGAAGGTTTTGACACGTAGGATGCAAGAGAAATCGGAAAGATTATTATGGGAGGCACAATGCGGATTTAGACCTGGAAGAGGATGCCCGGATCAAATGTTTTCTCTCCGCATCATCACGGAAAAGCTTCTGGCTGTTAACCAGAGGATTTTCTGTGCTTTTGTGGATCTGGAGAATGCATTTGATAAGGTTATAAGGAAGAAGTTGTGGGAACTGTTGCCGGAATATGGTGTGGGTGGTCGATTTTTAAGGGCTGTGCAGTCACTTTACTATGACTGTAAAGCCTGTGTGCGGATGGGCATGACCTGTCACCCATATTTAGCGTCCAAGCGGGCGTAAAACAGGTCTGTGTTATGTCTGTTTGGCCGTTCATACTGTGTCTCGACAGCTGTTTATAGAAGCTGAAAAATAGCTGTTTGGGTGTGAAATTGGGTGACATTAAAGTAAATTGTCTGCTGTATCCTGATGATACAGTGCTTATTGCACTATCAGAAGCAGAACTGCAGGCATTAGTCACGTGTATGAAAGAGGAATGTGAAATTAAAGTTCTCCGTTTTAATGCTAATAAAACTGAGGTTCTGGTATTTGAAAAGGACGAAGAGAGAACGAAATGTGAAATATGGGTAAATGGAAAGTGTTTTCAGCCGGGACGGAAGATATGATTTAGATGTGGACAGGCGTGTCGCTTCCGGAAACAAAGCCAATGGTGCCCTGAATGCGTTAGTCAAAAGGCAAGGCGTAGTGAAGAGTGCACGCCCTGCAATACATAACGCAGTGTTGGTACCGACTTTATTATACGGCAGCGAAACCTGGGTATGCCAAAAGAAGCATAAAAGCAAGTCGAATGCAGTGTAGATGCGATCTCTTCGTAAAATGTGCGGCGTTACCATAGCCGACCGAAAGCAAAACAAAGAGATTAGCAATATGGCAGGATTGAAAGATGACCTTATCACAAAAATTGATAGGGGCGTACTCCGATGGTTTGGGCACGTTGAGCGAATGAGTGAAGACCGAATGGTGAAGAAAATATATAGCGTGAAAGTAAATATTAAAAGGTGTCGAGGTAGACCGAGACTAACTTTCGAAGACCATGTGAGCAAACTACTCAAAGAGGGGAAGGTCAAGAGTACTCGGATACCTAGACGTGCATGTATGAAGAAGATAATGAACCTGAAAGAAGCGAAAGAGGTATGTAAGGATCGTGACACTTGGCGATCTGTTCTCTCCGGCTACCCCGTTAGGGATTGTGCGTGAAGATTCTTTTATATTAAATAGAAATGATTCTATTCTATTCTACAGTATATTTCGTTTATTTATATAATGTGTCATCTTAAGCAAATTGTTGCCTCAATTGTCCATGATAGTGGATACAAGGCTATTGTATGACATTCCAGCCATACGCCCGACATTCCACACGAGGTGCTAACACACGTGCCGAAGTTATTAAGGGTATTTTCAGATCATTTGAGGGAGTAAAGGGCCTATCATTAATCTCGTTTATTTATGATATCGCTGAATAACATCTGTGAAAAATTTCAATAATTAGAAGTTAACTAAGATATTATATATTTTGATAGTTATTTAAATCGCAGTTCTATTAAGAAGTAAATCAATAAAATATACATCTTATACATACTATTAGTTTTATTTGATAGAATTCGTTTTATCAGTAAACCCTCAATACATAAACTAAATAATGCAAATAAATAAATAAAATTACTTTTATATTTTTTATTTATTTAAAACTATTTATATATAACTATATATAACGGATTTTGTCGCGTATAATTTTATTCAATTTTAGCCACGTATAATCATTTTAATTTCAATAGTGATTCCATTTTGTCAACATTTACAACATTTTACATACAACATCATATGAAGTCATTGTGCACATTAATTTTATTACGGTATGTTGGACACTTTCTTACTTGCTTATTGATCGATATGTAGTAACCGATAACTCACTGAACCAGTTAATCAGCAAGACTGCCAGTTAAACACCGCTATCCTTAAATATTATAACGTTTTGCGATCGATTTACATCTTTGCTTATTAATCGATATGTGGTAACCGATAACTCACTGAACCAGTTAATCAGCAAGACTGTCAGTTAAACACCGCTATCCTTAAATGTTATAACGTTTTGCGATCGATTTAAATCTTTTATAAATTATATGCCTTATCAAAAATTTGTTGGTCTAATTAATCATTTTTTAATAGAGTAGCGACGGTCCTTACCCGTCTATTGGGCTACTGTCGCTTATAATAATTAATTAATAAAACAAAATAGGTAACAATAGTATGTAATCCTATTACATATTTTGTTTAATGTCCAAACTATTTAATGAGACAGAAGTTATTTTTATTTCAATACCACCAGCGTTTGCAACTTTCCCGTAAATGCCATTTTTTTTATCTGGTTGTGGTAAAAACTGCTTGCCACTTACCTCTCTTACTCTTACACTATCGCCAGAAAACCACTTTTAATTTCAACCATCATATTATATTTCAATTACTGGCCTATGCAAGAAGCGAGAACTTCGTAAGAAACCGATGATTTCGCAGGCAGATGATAGGCATCATCTTCAGTGTAACGATGTCGGCTCCACGCACCCACCACTAAGAAAAAGGGTCGTGACGACGGGCTGACGAAGGAACGAAAAACAAAGTGACCCTATTAGGGTCTCGTATTCTTTCTTTTTTGGGAAAGAAGCCCTAAAAAATTGTTTTTTCAATATGGTACAAAGTGACCATATAGAAAAAGAAAAAGTTATAGTAATGATTTCTTATATTTACGTGAACACTACACATTTAAATAGTACCAGTTTTCACGGATTTTATCGCGTATATTTAACTTTTTAAATACCCCACGTTTCAAGCACTTTACAGCACCCATGGTCACGGGGGAGACTGAGATGTTTAACGTCTAAATGTCATAGTTAACCGCGGTTACCATAGATTAAAATTATTTATTTATTTATTTATTTATTCAGCCAAACTTATCACTAAAATTACAGGATCTAATGACCTAATGCGCTAGTGAAAACACTAAACATTTTAATAATTATAACATATTATAAATAATGCAGCCCTTGTGAATTCACTCATAGAACATACAAATATGTCAACTTCCTCATGGATAAGGTTAAGTAGTCTGGTGGCGCGAGTGCGCGGCGCCTCCCGCAGCAAGTTGGTGCGAGCGCGTGGCACCGCCAGCAGCCGCGGCCGTCGCCTTCGCCAAACGTATTTCTCCGGCACATTCAAATAATACCCTCCAAGAAATAAGGATGGTCTATCTTTCCTCTTATTACTTGGAAAATATATGATACTAATGCGAGGTTCATTATATCGCACCATACCTAAAACGAATAAGGTTGGATATTTTAGTGGATAAAAAGGATATATGCCATGATATTTGAAGTATGGAAATCTAACAAATTTGTTTTGAATTCTCTCCAGCATGAGACTATATTTAGCTTCATGTGGAGCCCAGATAACCGCGTTGCACTCAAGCTGGCTCCTAACTAAGGCGTTATACATTGCTACCATGGCTTTAATGTTAGTGAAACAACGAGCCCTGCGCAGTATAAAACCTAAGTTGCGATACGCTTTCTTGCAGATGTCCGCTATATAATTTTGGAAATTAAGTACTGAGGTGAAACGAACACCCAAATTCTTAACCTCGTTCACTCGTGGCATATAGCTTCTCCATCCAGTGCATACGTATAGCGCACGGGATTGCGTGCGCGAGTAAAAGTTAGCGTTACACACTTAGATGAATTAAACTGCAATTTATTATCCTCACACCACGCTACCACCTTGTCAATGTCGCGTTGTAACCTCTCACAGTCCTCCGGTTCCCTGATCGGTAAATACAGCTTGAGGTCGTCAGCGAACAGCAAATATTTAGCGTCAATCACAACACTCGGCAGATCGTTTATCATTAATGTAAACTCGAGAGGACCGAGATTGCTGCCTTGACTCACACCAGATCGAGTGTAATATGGTTTCGATACGAAACCAGCGTATTCCACATATTGTTGCCTGTCCCACAGGGCAAACAATTGTAGTAAGTGTGGAGTAAAACCAATGATTGCTAACTTTTTAAGTAATACGTCGTTATCGACCAAGTCGAAAGCTTTTTTAAAATCAAAATAAGCAACGTCCACTTGTATTCCACTGTCCACTACCGGCACGATATCAGCCATGTAGTTCAGAAGGTTGCTTGCGGTACTCCGTGCTGGTCTAAAGCCATGCTAAGCATCTGTCAGCTGGGTGTTTACCTGCGAGAGTACATTCTTATGTATAGCAGACTCCAACACTATCGCTGGTGTTGACAGGACAGCTACAGGTCTATATCCTTTTACTTTAGTTGATATACCTTTCTTGGGCACCGGCACGACTCGTGTTATTTTCCACCTCTCGGGAAACACCGCCGACTCAATGCAAAGGTTATATATGTGAACTAGAGGTTCAGCCAACACTTCTCTACAGTCCCTAAATACGTAGGGAGGTATGCCGTCCGATCCTACGGCAGACTTAGGCTTTAACCGCTGTAGCGCACCTCTAACTTCTTCTAGTTTTAAGCGGTCTAGATGCACGCGCGCACCACCATTACCTCCACCAGCATTAATGATACACGCGTTCACGTCTAAGTCTACCTGTTTCGTGCTATACACCGAGTAGAAATACCTCGCGAATTCTTCAACAATTTGTTGACCCGTTAACGCCTCCCCATCCTGTAATATTGACCGTGAGTGTCTACTACCCTTTTGAGATTTTATGTAGTTCCAAAATGCCTTTGGTACTTTATGTAGGTGATTTTGCTGATAAAGTGTCTTCTCAATACCTATCATCTTTTTTACTCTCGCTCTACACTGCGAGTATTTACCGTAATCTTCCACTAACCCACTCGATTTATACCTTTTGTGCAGAATCGCTTTTAATTTTATGTTGCGAATTATTTCAGGTGTGAACCAATTGGGGTAATGATACCTTGAGCTCACAACTTTTCGCTTTTTTTTGGAACGCAGTCATCTATAACTGAATAAATAATGTCATAAAAATAATTTAAACTCATTTCTAAGTTAAGACCCCACATAGGACCCCAATCTACAGCTGCTATGGACGAATATAGTCTTAACAGATCTGCTTTTTTAAAATTCCATCGCTCCGGTACGTAATATTTGTTATTGTTCGGAAAAGTATCACCAGCGTCGCCCAACTCTGGCGTCAGCGAGCATGAGGGCGTCGGCGTGGGACACCGGACCGATACCGCGAGCGCGGGATGGTAAGGGTCGAGAGACACCAGTGGAGGCGCCGCACTCACGCACACACCATCCCATGTACTTAATACTAAATCTAAGCAACGACCAATACAGTTCTCTATGCTGTTGCTCTGAGTGAATCCACAATAAGCCTAAAAATATACATAATAATCATTAACAGATGACGGACAGGAATGTAAATTAAAATCTCCTAATACTACCACAGCGCTATACATATCACAAAATTTTTCTATTATCCTAAATAACATCATATAATCAGTCTCACTACTTTTTGGAGGTATATAAATAACGCAACATAAAAATAAAAATCTCTGATGTAAATAAACAGTTGCACTTGCGCATTCGAATACACAATTATCTACGATGACGTCACCGGGAATCGCCACTGGTCGCAACTCGAACCGCGGTGTGGCCACTAAACATGCGCCGCCTTGCTTACGTCCGTCTGCTCGGTCACTTCTAATTATTGTATAACCAGATGGAATTATTTCAGCGTCCCTAATTGAATTATTACAACCAGTTTCAGTAATAGCGAACAAATCCGCTTCGTGTATAAATACACCTTCACAAAATTCATCCAGTTTAGTCCTAAGGCCTCTTACGTTTTGGTAGAATACCTCGATACATTTATTGGTTCTTTGACTTATTGGCTGGCTTGCGAAACCACACCCATTCACAAAACTCTATATTCACCGCCCAATTTTCTGGTTGACATAGTAATTGATATTTGCTCTCTGGTACACCTATTATGAAGGATGCATAATCTCTTTCAGATTTATGTTTAATTTTTTCCACCTTGACAGCTATATCCTGCCCACAAATTTTTCTTACATGCGTTTCTACGCATTCTGTGGTAGTCTCCTTCTTGAGCCTCCAGATATGTAAATATTTCTTCCGCTCTGTGCCTTGAATTTCTAGAGAGTTTTTGTTATCTCCTCTTTTGAATTCACTGTTCGGGTACCTTTTTTTTCTCCTATGAATGACTGTCCATTCTTCACTTTCTTTTTTCTTCTCTGTTTCTTACTTCTTAATTTCTTCTTCCGTATTGGGTTTCATACTACTTATTTTTTTCAGCTTGTACCTCTGTGGTAGCAGATGTCGTGGCTTGTTTCGTGGCCACAAATTCCTTTGCATTTTGATTTTGTTTAACAGTACTTGCAAATGACTTTGGTAGTACTGGTGATAATTGAGTTGCTTCTCTGTTATTCTTAATATTAGTCCCCGGTTGACGAGATTCCAGCCTTTCGTTTTTTTCTATTAATATTTTAATTTTGTTTTCTAACGAATCTACTTTACACGCCTTTTCTTGAACTATCATCAATATATTTTGTACTTTAATTAACTCTGTTTCTGTACTAACAAATTTGTGCTCGAGTTGTTTATATGCCTTTATTTGCTCGTCTAATTTATTTTTCATTTCTAATCGAAATTTTCTCATCATCTCAAAAAAGTTACATTTGTTTTCGACCATAGTTACATCGAACTGCTTTGTTCGCCTGCGCTCAGTGTTAACGAAATTAGTTGGCGTAAATGTCCTATTCATTATTGTGTTCCCGCGAACAGGGGTATCAGTATTATCTCTCTTTGGGATACTCCGTATACATTCAGGGCATATCCAGTTTTCCTTATACTCCTGAGTGAAAGCCTCAAATGTTTTCTCTGTAATTGCCATACATTTTAAGTGAAATAACTTTTTGAATGTTTCTTGCGAACACTCCATATATGATATTTCAAATATTCCAGAATCACACCCATTACATTTAGTCCCCATTTGACACTTCCTAGCGAATAACTTTTTATTTGTTTTAAAATATATACTACATACACCGAACACGTCCGTACGCTCACGCTCAACGCAGACGACTATTAATTTTTGTTCCGATCTATGCAGTAGTATTATGATTGTAGCATGAATGGGTTGGCTCGACCGGAGAAGGACCACGCTCTCACTGAAAACCAGCGTAAAATAGCAGTTTATTGCTGTTGTGTTTCATATAGTGAGTGTAGAGAACTGGAAACTCATTTTACTGGGATCGAGGCATTCCATCTTAGTCCTCAGGGGTGACAACACATCTGCATTTTTATTCTTAATCGAATGTAGATGTATGTGAGCCACAGCATCCAATCACCATCAGATGGACTGTACGATCGTTTCTCACCCTTATCCTATATAAAAAAGTTTTGAAAATATTTGCGAAAGATGCGCTTTCGACACTCACATCACAAGCTCACCTTGGCTAAGCTCGACTAGGCCACCCGAAATTACTCGTTACTTTGTGACATAAAGTAGTAATACACACATTCGTACCTTGGATTATAATATACCTGTCTCGTGCCTAGATGCCTACTACTAACGAAAATATTAGTAGCTTTGCTATGGTATTGTAGTATAGTTTGGATTAGATTTGATTTCTTACAGAATAATACTAAGGAATTAATAAAAACTAAGGAGCGCAGCAACCTACCTCAAATATTGGGTTATGAATAAAGATAAGTACACATAGGATTTAGTTTATAAGTTGTACATATTTTGTAGCTTTCGTTACTAATAGCATAAACAGGCCAAGCCACCTAGCTTACAAACATTTCATATCGAATCTCTTTCTACAATTGCACCCTAGATTTGCTTGGACTGAGCACCCGACTCGTTCAGTGATGTCAGTGCCATACATTGTTTAGTTTCCAACTCGCACTATCTATCATAATATAAATCAAAATTTTATTTATATTTAGCTAATTGTGTGTGTATTTATGTGAATTTGATTTACAATCGATCTCTAAATTATAGTTTTCTTCTAATTACTTACCTTGTCTAGACGTTCTTTGGACTTCTGTACGGAAGTCTGTGCTGTTAGTATTCCGTTTAGGCACGTTACTATTTAGATAGACGTTTGTGCTTGTCCCTGCAGTGACGCAATGCCTATTGTTGATAACTTTCGAAGTACCAAGAGAATATTACAAATCGCTATTGTACACAATATATCAATAAACAATTTACAAACTTACATTTTTTATTTATTTAATTTTCCTACATAAAACCTTCCTCGCATCAAAATCACGCTGTCGAAAAAGCAGTTATCCTGACACTGGCTGGCATATACTATGGGGAGATGCCTGTAGGTTATTATAGCTAACTAGCTTTAGTAAATAACTATTTAGCATACATAGTGTTACGAGCTTGAGGTTCGTGACAATTAAAAACTGCCCATTGAATTACCAAAATTTACACTTTAATTTTCTTTACACCAATTAAAACTTAAAAACACTAATAATTAATCACACTGATTCACTTTATTTCGCTCCGAAGCTTCACTTGTCTCGCCAAATTCAACACTGCCCCGATCGCGTATTGCAGAGCCTTTAAATACACATTTTCACCGAAACGTCCAGAATATTCAAGTAAATACGCACGCCAACCGACCAGGCGCAGAAAGTTCGAGTGTGGGGCTTCCAGAAAGCTTTATTCTTCTGTTAGATACTAGATGGCGCTGTTGGTCGAATGTCAAGATTGACATTTTCTAGGAAGCCCTCCTCACTCTCATCCTCGACACTAGATGGCGCTAGTGCCGGGTACATGACGTCAATGTTAGGCGCGCAACACTGCCCCCCTCCTAAGACATGCTCGTCCCGAGCATTATCGGCCCCATAATAACGCGCCAGGCGATCCACATGGACGATCTTAGGAGTCCCTCTTGCGCCTTCCTGTAACGGCTCCGCAATGTCAAGAGCTGTCCTATCGCATGGTGCACCAATATTGTACAATTTCGATGCTCCTCTACTACGTGTCTGAGGTCCCCTCACAGCCGCACAACTTGTACATATGCGACACCAATCCTCGACATCGTCACGATAATGGACCCAGTAAAACTGTTCTTGGGTATTCAGTAGAGTTCGTTAAACTCCCAGATAACCTCCTGAACAACCATTATGGTGCAGCTGTAGAATATTCGGCACTTTAGATTTAGTGACAAACATTTGCAAACGACAGCTGTCTCCTCGACCATTGTCCCATTTACGGCACAGGACTCCATCCTGAATCAGTAAGCTGTCCTATTGGGCCCAATAGCTTCTAGTGGTCGAACTCATCGCTGAGACGTCGCTCCACTTAGGCTTGGTAGCACGGGCCTTCATCCATTCCAGAATTGGCTTGATGTCCGGGTCTTCCTGCTGTGCATGTCGTAGGCTGTCCTTCCACTCGCTGCTAAGGTGGTCTTTCCTGAGCGTCCTCACGGATACCACTTCCTTACTCTCTTTCCTAGTACAATGTTTGCAATCTTCAGGATAAGGTCTTCTTGACAATGCATCTGCGTTGTCATGCGATTTCCTACTACGGTGTTCAATAACAAAGTCGTATTCCCACTGCTGGGTGGTGCTGTTAGCCGCACAACCCTCTCGAGATCGATCACCTTCCCCTTTTTACAGATCGCTTAGAGCAGCTGGATCGAAGATGGCCCCTTTCCCCACAGCCATAGCACCTAGGGCTGTATCCTTTGTTGCGGTCGCGAACTGTAGCTGGTGCAACCTCCCTGACGCGATGGGAACGATGATCCTGCCACACGGCTTCCACCTCCAGTGCATGAGTCATGGCGTCCTTAAGCGTCTCGTGGTGCCCGAGCCTCACAGCAGCTCTGACTTAAAGATCGCGGATGCCGTCGATGAATGTCTACACCAGGTTCCCTTCAATGAGCACAGGTACAGACCGGTATGCTTTTCGCACCAGCTTCTTCACCTCTAGAGCCCACTGCTGCAGGTTTTCGTTGATGCGCTGCACGCGATCTTTAAGCTGCGCATGAAATACGGGTTCCAGGTGAGCGTCGCCATATCTCGCCTCCAATGCCTCAAGGAGCTGCTCATAAGTTACATCCTCACCGAAAGCTTCCAGAACAGTTAAAGCCTGGTCGCGCAGACCTAGCGTGAGAGCAGTCATGGCCTGATTTTATTCCAGCCGTTCGCTTTCATGACAGCCTCGAACTGGATTTTGTAGGCCGACCAGGAAAAAGTCCCGTCGAACGGCGGCACTTTGAATCCACGAAGCGAAGGTGTTGTAGCTACTACGGGAGCTGTGACTCCATCCCTCAGTTTCAGGTCGTCCAGCGTTTTCTTCACGTCAGCCATCACGTTGTCTACCCGATTGTTCACTTGGTCGATTCGGGTTTCAGATTTCTCGATTCGTGTTTCAGCTTCCGACAGGCGGTTGTAATGTTGAGCAACCTTATCCTTCACCTCCTTCATCTCCTTCCCAAAGATAGCGTGAAGGTCCTTCATGAGGAGCATCTGCTCTTCCAACCGACGGGCCTGTTCCTCTTGTCCGCCCCGCGGCTGCTCCTTCCAATCGGCGTGCCTGTTCCAACTGCTGGTGGGCCTGTGCCTCCTGCTGCTCTTTCAACCAATGGGCCTGCTCCTTCTGTCGGCGCGTCTGCTCCTGCAGCGTCACCATGAGATCACCTAAGTCAGGTGCTGCAGATGTAGGAGCTACTGATGAGCCTGCAGCCGGTGGCTAGCCCTCCGACGTCTGCGGCGTTACACCACCAAATCTTCTTTGGTCCGTCTCCTGCTGGCGTTGACTTCGGGTACGGACACCCTCCGTTTCCTCCTTAGGTAAAATCGGCATGATTTAATCCCACTTCTGACACCAATTGTTACGAGCTCAGGAATCGTGACAATAAAAACTGCCTCTTGCTGCTCTTTCAACCAACTAAAACTTAAAAACACTAATAATTAATCACACTGATTCACTTTATTTTGCTCCGAAGCTTCGTTTTTCTCGCTAAATTCAATACTGCTCCGATCGCTTATTGCAGAGCTTTTAAACACATTTTTCACCGAAACGTCCAGAATATTCAAGTAAATACGCGCGCCATCCGACCAGGCGCAGAAAGTTCGAGTGTGGGGCTTTCAGAAAGCTTAATTATTCTGTTCGATACTAGATGGCGCTGTTGGTCGTATGTCAAGATTGACTTTTTCTAGGAAGCCCTCCTCGATCTCGTCCCCGACAATGCCTATGCCTAGTGCTGGGTACATGACGTCAACATAGGCGCGCAATAACAGTATCTACAGTATTATGTGCATAAACTACAATAAAATGCAAAAACATAAAGAAAAAAATATTTTGCATATTGTGTTTGTTTTAGAAGTCGGTTGTATTTTCTTCAAAAAAGTTTTTTATGTTACCCTATTTGTGTGATATTATATTGTGTGATTACGTAAAGAATGCATGGATACGCGATAGCAGCAATCGCGATGGATTTGCTGTCATTTATTGAAGAGTTGCTTCGATTTCTCCAACATCATCATCAGATCCTGACCTGACTATCATCGATTACCGTGGGGTCATCTGAAAAATATATGCTTTCAAACAAAAAAGTAATTTTCCAAATCGGTTCAGGCATCTTCGAGAAATCGGGAAATTAAACATTTAAAAATACCAACGAATTTTAAACCACCTCCTTTTTTCGAAGTCTGTTAAAAAGTGAAAACAAATCAATGAAATTATTTGTTGATAATAACAACATCTACTTAAATTCACGATGATAGAAGCCATGTCTAAAAAATCTGGAAGCGGTCGAGATGTGGGTGTACAGACGTATGCTAGGAATTTCTTGGAGAGACCGGGTACGAAACACCACCATGATACAAATAGTGAAGAAGGTCACAGAGATACTTACAACCATAAAGAGGAGAAAATTTGAATATTTTGGGCACGTGATGCGTAACACCAAAAAATATGAACTCCTTCAACTTATCATTCAGGGGAAAGTATCAGGCAGAAAGAGGCCTGGCCGCAGAAGTATATCGCGGCTGAAGAACCTATTAGAGCAGCGGTCTCAAAAGTTAAAATCGCCCTAATGATTGCCAACCTTCGCAAGGAGACGGCACCTTAAGAAGAAGAATTTAAATTCATATAAGAGCTTTCATAATAATAACTAAATTGGGTTTATAATAATTAAATTTCACACAGCAGATCCTAGGTTTTAACACAAATTTGTTTGAGGTCATAGAGTAATTAGACTTAGAGTGATAGTTTCATTCAAAATTCCGTTCAAAGTTGAAGCAAAAACGTAATGAATGTGTGCATAAGCAGTCTATAATTACGTTTGCCCACACGCACACAAGCAATTGAGTATTGTTTGCGAGTAAATGACGTTTCCTCAAAAATTGGGGAAATTGTAATAATAGACATAGTCATAAAATTAATATTTAGGTTGTGTTTAGAATTATTTTTTAATTATTTGCAAAGATAGAAATGTAAAATTACTTATATTTGTTAACTAATGTTTTATTTAAATTATTTATATATGTAATATCTTGTGCTATAATATATATTCACATATCTATTATTTTATTATATTATTCTGTTAAAAGAATACTATATAATTATATAAATATATCACATATTTATATAATTATATAGTATTATATATTAAGCCGTTTACTAGGCTAGGACTACGCGTTTTATATTAAAACGAAATAGGATTTCGAAGGAGATAAGCTTTTCAAATAAAACATGAAATTAAAAATATTTCTAAATAACTATATAACCAAGTACTTAAACAATAAACAAAAATACCTACTTATGCGTGAATATTGTAGGTATCTTTATTTGTCCAATAAAAATACAACAATAATAGTCCCATATTGGCAGCATGTAATTACAATAACAACAAAATATGGGGTATAATATTCTACTATGCCTAGCAACATTTTCATTGTATTGGCATCTATCAAATTTACGATTAACTATTTTGTTTTGATGAATGTTTTTTTACAAAAATATAAGATGCTAGGCAATATTGACCCCTGAAATTAGATTTTTTTATTACGTACATCTTTTTTCTGCAAAATTGCGCGAGCTCTTTACGCGACTACGTGGACTCGAGTACTGGCGCGTCAAAAGTCATACGTAGCCTTTAAAGGCTAACTTGAAATGGCTTACCGTCAGAGTAAATAAACGGAAAAGCGATGCATTTTAACCCCGCCCACCACTTAGTTCGTGCCATCGTCTAGGGCGACCTTAAAGAAACCCTGAACGGGTTGCCTGAGTATTTGGTCAAATTCCTGGTTAAGTAAATAATAAATGATTCAAATTCGTAGGTGAACATACAAAAAAAAGACATAACGTATGGAGGTTTTTCCTTCTTTTCGAACTTAAAATATAGTACTGATTCAATATCTTACGTTTAACTTAAAATTAATTTAGTTTTTTTAGTTTCTGAACGAATTACTTGTAATAAAGTGATTTGACACATGCCCATTTTATGTATTACATCACGGATCGTAACACAGAAAAAACCATTCTATCTATGTAGAAGTCGTGCATGAGGCCTCAGAGAGTTTTCTTCTTTAATAATTCATAGAATCGGTTGTTTCGTTTCATTTTATTTTTATAGCATCTCTGTGAGTAGAAGCGTAACAATAAATAAGATTATTTTACGGTTACGTTTCAGAGAGATTTGTTTCAGTTTTTTATGACAGAATGAAAATTATAAAGTGTTATATTATAATTATATAATAATTTATGTATGACTTCCCTTTTGGTAAATTATTTACTATGGGGTCAACAGCCCAGGGGTGATGGGTGTCATAAGAAGTGACAGCTTAAACAGATGGGCAGCAGCGTCTACCTAGTAAGAACTAAAAATAAATCTTGAATTTGAAAAACAGATTTTCATGGAGATCCGACTCCAGACTACATTTATAAATTTTATAGTGTTAAGATACTTACGCAAATCAACATTTTACTGGATAGAGAGCATTCGGGACAACTGAAAATGCATTTTTTGTGGAATAAGTGTGACAAACGAGTACGCAGTCCACCTGATGGTAAGTGGATGCTGTGGCCCATAGAGATCTATATTTATCCTCGATTAGGGAACGCAGATGCGTTGTTACCCCTAAGGACTAAGATGGAATGCATCATTTCCAGTAAAAAAGGGTCTTCGGATCTATACATTCACCATACGAAGCACAGCAGTATTAAGCCGCTATTTTACGCTGACATTCTGTGAGAGCATGATCCTTCCCCGGTCGACCTACCCAGTCAGTTATCATACTGCGTGTTCGTTTGTCACACTTAATCTACAAAAAAACATTATAGCAATGGTATTGGGTTCATGTTTTGATATGAGATAGCGGTTGATATTAAGTCCTCACAAATGTAAGGCGTCTTATTTCGTTTGGTTTATCAGCGATAACTTCGTTACAGTTCATGATTGGCTTGTGGCCGGCAGCAATCGTAAAAGTTTAGTAAGGGAAGCCAGCGCAACCTCTTGGGGTTAGATTGGATAAGGGCATGTAATGAGTTTCGAATGTTATTGAACTATTATACACATAGAAACATATGCAACTTAAACTTTTAGGTCTAATGTATATGTGGGATTTTAATGGCTGAATTTACTTTTGCACTTGTACAAAATCTTATAGAGGATGGGCCTTAACTGAATGAGCGTTTTATTTCGTCTATAATTCAAAAACCGTAAGAGTTACGGGGGCGTGCAAGGGGGAGCGTTAGATGCGCCATTTCGTGGAATTTTAGACGCGTTCCTGGGAGCACAGCATGCGTTTTGTGTTTTACCGTTATACAACTACGAACGACGTCATTTGAAAGCATGAGTTATATTTCCGGCTCCTGTTTAAAAAGCGCCGTGATTAGGATCTATATGAAAAGAAAGTTTTCAAGGGTTCTTCTGATTCCCTTAGTATTGGAAGAGACACTTTGCCATTGGAACAGCACATGCCTGCGGTCTCATCTTTCCATATTAAAGCGCAGCAAAATCGACACGCCTTGTTCATCATTCCAATAACAACTAACCTGTGATTTTTATAATCAATCAACGGCTCATAATTGAATGCTGCGTCATTAAAAAACGACTAACTGTTTCTTTGAAAATTTTGTCGACGTTCAGCTTGGAGCTGTGCATTTGCATCTCTTCGCGTCTGTGTCTGTTCTAGTGTTTCATATGCCCTTATAGTAGATTGACGTTTAGCTTACTCAATGAGTCTGTGTTGAGTTTCATCAGGTGTTTCCGCGGCTCTTAAGGCGGCCTGACGTTCCGCTTGTTCGAATAGTCTTTGCTGACTTTGAACAGGTGTTTCAGTAGTTTTTAAAGTAGATTAACGCTCTGCCTGTTCAAGACGCCTTTACTGACTTTGATCAGGTGTTTCAGTAGCTCTTAAAGTAGCTTGACGCTCTGCCTGTTCAAGACGCCTTTCTTGACTTTGAGAAGTTGTTTCGGAAGCTCTTAAAGCAGCTTGACGCTCCGTCTGTTCAAAACGCCTTTGCTGACGTTGAGAAGGTGTGTCAGATGCTCTAAAAGCAGCCTGACGTTCTGCTTGTTCTTGCCTTCTCAGTTCAGCATCTTCTAAAGATTCTAGCGATCGAGCTAATCTTTTCACTTGTCTTTGAGAAGATACTCTTGAAAGGCTGGACTTACGTTTGTAAGGCATTATGAAGTGACAAAAAATCTATTTATAAAAAAAAAAACTTTAAAATACCTAAAAGGGATTAAATTTCATTTTAAATATTTTTTTAAAAGCATACCAAAAATATCTAAAAGGAAAAAATATTCCTTTTAAATATTTTTTAAAACACAAGACACAACACGAATCCAAAAACGATAGCTAAAAAAATCGAATCAACTTAAACCAAATCACAAAAAAAAATCACAGAAAACCGAAATCGAAAGCAGTAATCAATATAAATATAAATAACGAATAAGAAGTAAGTGTATAGGTACCGTATACACTATCTATACTATTATTCCTTTGAAATATTGTTAAACAACCTAAAACAACGAAAACCAATTCACGATTCTAAATAAACAAAACCCAAAATTAAAGCCAGAGTCTAAATATGTACAAAGGAATACCAACCAAATCAACAAAACCGATCTAAGAAAATACACAAATCCGAAAATGAAAGCCAATATAAATCCATTCATCCAACCTTAACCAAATCACAAAGCAAATAACAAACAACCGAAATCGAAAGCAGGTAGTCGAATAAGCTACGAAATAGAAACAATTTAAGCGTATAGGTACCGTATGCACTATAAGTTGACGCGCGGCTCAACGGCGGGAGTTAAGTACATATCAGGAAACATTTCTTTACCGCGTTTTAAAAATCTAGTAACGACATCTAGCGGAATCAATTTAAACTATGTATACGTTAGTTAATAAAAACTCTCAAAAATATTTTTCTTATAATTTTGCACAATTTTTCTTCTTGTAATACCGATTCATTCATAACCACATATAAGAACTGTATTCATTTCCGTTCAATAAATATTACTAAGGCTTATTAATAAGGCTTACTAAGAACTGTTTCTACCACAGTTAAGTAATAGTTAAGGGTGAAAGCGTGACAGGTGGTGATAGTATTTCTGATCCATACCTATAATCACGCCTGTAACCCTTGCGGGGTAGGCAGAGCATCAACGGATTACTTAATATCGTCTGCGATGTTATCGCCTATTCTGTAAATCACAATGCACCAAAACGTTTGAAGAAAATCAGCTGGTGAATTTTATGTTTTTTATCGCTCTCTTCCCGGTCCTGCGTGGAAAAATACAGATCCATACATTTTTATCTTAATTTTATTAAAAAGACATAATAATCCAGATATTCCTAGACCTTCTGTGTATGTCCATCGTACCGTCGTCCGTCTTGTAGAATCACGGTGGCGCCACCTAGCTGAATTTAATTTTGCAACATATTCGATTTTCCCACGGAAATGATATGTCTTTCCGCGGAAAAAAGTAGCCTATGTCACTTTACAGCCACCAAACTATCCCCATACCAAAATTTATGCCATGCCAACGCTCTGTTGCGACGTGAAAGAAGGACAAACTTTTGCAACATATTCTAAATATTTTCCCACGGGAATGAGATGTTTTTCTATGGAAAAAAGTAACGTATGTTACTCTACAGCCACCGAAGTATCCCTATACAAAAAATCATGCCATGCCGACGCTCTGTTGCGACGTGAAAGAAGGACAAACAAACAAACAAACAAAAAAAAAACGCAATTTCGCATTTATAATATTTGTATGGATGTTCGTTTCGTACGCATATTTCATGTGACTTGAATACGAAAATACAATTAAAATATATTTGTAATGAATTAAAAGTACTAAAATAAGTAGTATAACATAATAAATAAACAGAAACAATTATTACATCGAAATTCATAATGATTATTAGTGAAAATAAATGTACGACAACTTCAAGGTTAAATTATTTTTAGAAACGCCGCGCCACGCGAAGTAAGCGCGTGATGTTGATTATTTTTGCTGGGGCCTGAGGGATTAAAATCTGTTCACAATTGACTAAGAGTCAGCTCACTACGAGACGTGACGTACTTTTTAAGATGGTAATATAAAACATAACTACATTTAACACACAAAAAGGTACAAATTTTATTGAGATAGTTCTAAAATGCCCCGCGGCGTCGCGCTTCGCCGCACTGCACTTTGTTATACCTCGCGACGTAATGCGGCGTATCACGCCGTAGCACAGCGTAGTGAACCGTAGCGCGGCGTAGCACTCCGTATCGCAAATTAACATCAAATTAACATCTGGTGGACTGTATGCTCATTTGTCACCGCTATGTTACAAAAAAAATCATAAATCGACATCAGTTATCGTCAGATCCACTTGAAATTCATAGTATGGTAACGTTGTAAATGCATATGCTACTGATAATTAAACAGTCATTAAACTGGCTTTGTTTTCCGGACCGATACAACTTAGGGACCTTCAAGTAAAGGGTTTACTCCTTTCTAAAAGCCAGCAACGCACCTGCAATTCCCCTTACCATCTGGTGAGCCGGAAGCTAGCTTGCCACCTTTTCTATAAAAATACTATGTTAAGTACATTAAACAACTATATTATAACCAAAAACTTGTCTTCTCTATTTATAAGTCGTTTAAAATATGACAGTTATTTATTCAGTTGGCAGTCTCGAGGGACGAGCTGATACATTAAGCGAGCTAGCCTACTCAATGTAACAAAATTGTAATTTAGCAACAAAATATTGCTGTGTTTGAGAAAATTATGTTGAGTGACGTTTTTATGTTTCCAAAAATAGCATTTAAATAAATTCAGTAATTACTCTCTGTCTCTAAAATAACCTTAACTTAGGAGCATGAATGACTTTACAAGATGCAGGACTATACAGACTTGGATGTGAATGTTTTCTCCTTTATGCATAGAAACACGCGTGAAAAACATATTGCTGATGTGAAGAAAAGACGCTCCGGGAAGTCTACAGTATCTCAACAGCGATCGTACTAACTGTTATATCAGATTTGATAGACTACAAATTCTCGCAAAATAACACCGATTCCTACCAAGGATGATTCGTGATGCAGTGAAATTAAAAAACATTCTAATATCAATAGATAAAATGACTTGGTGCTATCACCCACTTGGGATCCCACAATTAATAAAATTAAATCCAAACCCAAGTATACTCCTGCAAGACGTCAAGATAATTTAAGCTCGTTCTGCGTAGATTTGACCAAAAATTAATAATCACAAGTTGAAGGTTGCGATCGTTAACTAAAACACCGGGACGTCAAACACTTTAGTCCCCTCGTGACCATGGGTGCTAGAAAGTGCTTAAAATTTTTAAATTAAACGCGATAAAATCCATAAAATTAGTTTTATTTAATGCTCACTAGATGTCACTAGTTGAGATTGAAGTGGAGTTATTTGTTACACAGTATCAGCAAAAGTCAAAGTTTGCGTTTCAAACCAAAGTGTTTTCGGTGTCTAGTGTATGCGTGACTCGCCTTAAATATAATTATATATACAGCGCATATAGTCGACAACTGCTGTTGAATGACCTATGTAACTATTGCGATATTGTTTTTTAAGTCACACTAAGTGTCTACTTATCCCATCATTTTTTAACTATTTACTTAATAGAAATAGAAACTAATTTATTCAATACTAATATTCCTGAAGCAGTAAATGTGGTTAGTGACATGAAGCAAATTGCAGATCTTTTCAGGGATCATTTTATGGTCACGTCACCCCTAGGGCTGTTGGCACATCCCGTGTCCAATGCTGAAACCAAGCGTGAACTCAAAATGGTAGCGAGTGACAAAATGATAGCACGTGTTATTAGAATTATGGTTGCAGGTAATTCACCCGGTCACGATGGTCTCAGTATTGAGCACTTTAAATATGCAGGTGTGCACTTACCTAGAGTTTTGGCACTATTATTTAATGTTTTTGTCTCGCATACCTACTTGCCTGCCGACTTAATGAGGACTTCAGTTGTCCCCATTGTAAAAAAACCGTACTGGTGACGTATCACAGAGATCGAACTATAGACCAATATCCTTGGCAACGACAATAGCCAAGATATTTGACAGTATGCTTAACTCTATTCTAGAAAACGTATGCTACATGATGGCCAGCACGGATTCCCGCGTGGTCTATCAACAGAAACAGCGATAAATAGTTTAAAGCATACTGTGAAATATTACACGGACAGGCGCACCCCAGTGTACTCCTGTTTCCTAGATCTGAGTAAAGCTTTCGATCTTGTCTCGTACGACATCTTATGGCGTAAGTTAAAAGTCGTAGGTTTACCTTGTGGCTACACCGATTTACTCAAGTATTGGTATAGTAACCAAGTGAACTATGTGAGATGGGCGAATGAGTATTCCGAGCCGTACAGGATGGAGTGCGGGGTTAGGCATGGGGGGCTGGCATCACCGAGGTTCTTTAATCTGTAACCTTTAAATATGGACGCAATGATTCGAGAGCTTAGTAGCACGCGTGTCAACTGTCATATCGGCAAGGTGTGTGTGAACAATATCAGATACACGGACGATATGGTTCTGCTGGCACCCTCAGTTAGTGCGATGAGAGCTCTACTCGGTTTTTGTGAAAAATTCGCTGTTTCACATGGTTTACTATATAATACCGAAAAGTCGAATTTCATGGTATTTAAGGCTGGCAATAAATGTCCTAGTGTGGTAACACCTATAAAACTCTATAATCAACCACTAGAAAGGGTCTATAGTTTTAAATATCTTGGACATATTGTGACTGACAGCCTTAAAGACGATGAAGACATTGAAAGAGAACGTAGGGCACTGTCGGTCAGGGCGAATATATTAGTGCATAGTCGCTGCACTGACGCGGTCAAGATCACGCTTTTCAAAACATATTGTGCGTCATTTTATTCTTGCAGTCTATGGACCAACTACACCAAAAAGGCTTATAGTGCCCCACGTACTCAATACAACAAGGCATTCAGGGCGCTGTTGTGGCTGCCGCGCTACTGCAGCGCGTCTGAGATGTTTGCACTGGCGGGTGTGGATAGTTTTGATGCAATAATCCGGAAAAAGACCGCATCTTTGCTAAACAGAGTGCGTGGCAGCGGCCACAGTGTGCTGAGTGAGATTGCCGACACTGGGGACTGTCCACTGATCAAAAATATGATCTCCAGGAACATGTCCTGCTTAATAATTAAATATTTAAAAATTTATAAATTATATTACTAATATAGAAGTTTTTCTCTACTAGCAATTTCTATGGATTTCAAGTTGTCCGAAATAAACAATTTTTATTTATTATTTTATTTATTTAATATACGAGTACATTATAAATTATACTCACTAAACGTCACTCTTATGTTTAATTTACCATTTGTTTGGAAAATATTTCTGCCTGGGAAGAACCAGCAAGAAACCCAGCGGGTCTGTATTTTAAAAAAGGACAGTTTACAATCATTTACGTAACACAATAACTAGCAACACAAAACAAATTCGCTGCGCTACTCCAGTAAGTTGTGGCAAAATTCATTTGTTTTCGAAACATTTTTATATTCCTCAGACTTGAAGTTATCTTACGACGTTTAACTTAACCGCCGATCATAATTTCATTGGTGCTTGCGGAGTTCGAACCCAAGACTCTCTGCGAAATTTACGGTGACAGTTTAGTCCCTGAGATACCTAGGTTCAAAATGTATATTACTGAAATAGAATTTAGATGCATTAAGATTTGAAAACAACTTGCTCACAAAAAATAAATAAATTGTATCCACATGCAACGCCTGTACGATAGTCTCTCGACAGATACGTCACATAAATCAGACGAGTGAAAAGTTATGCTGTGCTGCAACCGCGAAGTTTTGATCATTTCTGTCGGACAAGCGATAAAATATTATCGAAACGAATTTATGAAGTAAAAAGGATTGAATAATAGCATAAAAGAGAGTTTATTTTGTCCAGACATGGATGCGATAAACTTACTTTGACACAGGACATATACATTGTCTAAGTTACATCCTTTAAAAAGAAAAGAAAAACACTAGAATTTTCTCCTGTAGCGTGGGGACAGTTTACATATATAAATGTTACAACACACATCAAAAACTGGAACAATAACTTTTAGGTCATACAAATACTTATTCCTTGCGGGATTCGTACCTGTGTCCCTTAGCGCTAAGTCCCCGCGCCGCGGAGTCGTCAACGATTCCTCTGCTGAACAAAAGAACCCCCCCTCCACGAAAGAATAGCACAAATCACCATGCAAGGTGCGGCATACATGTCTAAAGGTCGTCATTTCATCCAGTGAGGGTCCACCCGTCACTCCGCTTACCTATACGTAGCTAATATCCTCCCCTATGAGTCAATCCTTGGGCAGGTCCATGTTTAGAAGAGGACTGTCGACAGATTATGTCGGTATCTTTCTTATGTCCTGTAAATAAATACTTATTGAAATAAAAAAAATATTTTCATACCTAAGTACATCAATTTAATTGGGAAATTAATATTCAAGTAGTGATGGTACAGCCCCGCTTGCCGCAACTAGGCTTGATTCCTGTGGCTATCAATATGTTATAGAAATGGATTTTTTTATTTTATAAATTATAAATAATACTTATAGGAAGTTTTTCTCATGTTTAATTTACCACTTTTTTGCAAAGTACCTCTGTCCTGGTAAGAACGAGAAGGACAGTTTTTTTTTAAATAGAACAAATTACAATTATAATATATGATGTAACTAAATTAACTATGCAAAATAAATGAGAAAAAGCTTGGTAGCGATCACCTCATTCGCAGGGGTTATCTATTATCATCCATACATTGCCGAATATAAAAATAATCCCTTTTAAACAATATTTATTAAATACATTTTTGAACCTGGTGGTGGAAAATCTTTTTTTTATAATTTGTGAGATTTACTCCTCATAATTGAATTATAACTAACCCTGTAGAGTTTAATAATACCAATTATTATACCCGTAACAAATATATATTATACTATATAATTGTTACGGGTCGGTACGAGTTTATTTACATGTATACGAGAAATACATGAGGAATAGTGTGGAGGTGAAGTATGTAAAAAGTACATACAGAATTACAAACATAAAAACATAGTTTAATTAAATAGTAGCTTTCTCACTTAGTGACGTCATATAGTTATTTCGGCTATGTACACTAGTCTATTATATTTACCATAATAAATAGAACTCGTAGTAGTAATCCAGGAAGGAATAGGATTGTAAACAAAAATTTTCGATTAGATCGCTTCATCGCATCCCGAAATTGCCTCACGATAGCCCGGGGGCCGCGGGTTTCAATCCGCCATTTGACTACTGTCGTGAACCACTCCTAA